>CM021104.1:677126397-677374716 GCA_007115665.2 Sequoiadendron giganteum | reverse complement strand
GATCCAAAAAACTTATACATGTTGTAAAATGACACTTAACTCCCAAATTTGTAAGAATTATCCTTGAATTATCTCATAATAAGCCAAGATAGAAAGAAATTCACTATACCTCTATGCTAAACTTGAGCACTCTAACCCCATTGCTCGTAGGTCTTTCATAATTTTGTTCTTCCATCACCAAAAAAAATCACTCCTGAATGCTTGTTAAAATGAATTATTATGATAGTGTAATTTTTATATAAGCACTTGCAATTAATATCTAGGAGTGGTAGATAAACATTAATGGAACACTTAAAAATTAGTGCATACGAGCTCTCCCATCTTGCATTTACTTCTGACATTTTAAAAAAAATTATAAAGGGAATGACTATAAAAGCTTATTGGGGAAATCATGGGTTTCGAGAACCTTGTCAAAATTCGACAAAGGTTTCAAAACCTTTTTAATTATTTGAAGGACCTTGTTAGAATGCATTTTGAAGAGCACAACCTTTATAATATGAATCTCTTCAAACTTGATAGGAGTTATCGAAACCTCGTCAAGTCCCAACGAAGGTTTTTAAACCTTGATTGAGTTTCGAAGTGCTTGTTTTTATCTTCATTTTGCTCAAGACTTTTAAAATCCCATATTTGAAGTAAAATTTTCAATTTACGTGAGCTCAACACTTGAAAGAGAGTGTCTGGTCAGATATCAATGAGGTTTTTGACACCTTTTCAAAGCTCGACATAGGCTCTAAAACCTATAAAAACTTTTGAAATTCCTACAATTTGATTAGATTCGCTTAATAACTCAACTAATTTCATTTAATGTCAATTTTTGGATAGGTTGTGAAAACCTTTTTGAAACCCAACATGGTTTCAAAAACCTTTAATAAAATCAACCACAAAGGCATTGCTAAGCTTTAACATGAGAACGACGGGATAACACAAGGTTTTGTAAACTAAGTCAAAACCCGATAGGGTTTCACAAACCAAGGTAGAAGCCAATAATTAATGACAAAACTCTTTACAAAAAATATGAAGTTTTTAGAGGGACATTAAAAACTATAGTAACAAGTAGCATGACAAAAACCCTAGAAAACATGCATCATGCATAAATTATCCATTTGCTAACACACTAAACTTGGGTGTAAGATTATTCCATCTTATCAAGTTCCATCCTGCCTAATCAATCCCATATACCCATCCATTATAGCTACGTACCTCTCCATCATTTCTAATCCATCTGACTAACTTCTTCCTATCTTCTATCTATTATATTGGCATACATCTCCTACCATATTCAATCCACACCCCCTTATTATTTTGATCTTGATAAGGATAGGGGCACCATATACAAACATGATTAATATAATATAAAAATGAATTCCTCTACAATCCATTCCCCTTGCAGTCTATCATCCATGTGTCTTGTATTGCCTTCCACCATCCAATTATCTTCTCTATCATAGATAAACTTTTCCTTTCCATCTCACATTACTTTGATAGATTATCCACTAAAATATATCTAAAATGTGACATTTTATTCATATACATTATAGTCCTTGAAGGTCACATCCTAAAATATCTCCATCCAATAAACCTCTTATCCACTATCTAATAAGTCCCTCCATCCAATAATCCTCCTATCTCCTATCGGTGTAATCCCTTCATCCTTTCATCATTTCTTTTAGACTTGGTTTCCCCTTTTCATCAACTACCTAAATGCAATCTAATCAAATCCACATATCTCAAATCTCCCATACTTCAAAGATACCCAAATATATCAATACAAATGAATAGAATCTTTCCAATTGATCTAGTACAACATCCATAAACATCTGAGAATATTTTTCCCAACCTTGTTACAAACCTTGTTTTGATTTACTCACATTATCATCATTAGAATATATCATTCCAATTATTATATTTTTTTCATCATTGATAAAATAATACTTGTATTTTTCTTATCATTAATAATGAAATCATCATCATCAATTAAATCAATCACTTTTTATCTTACATAGGGATGACATCTTTGTTTTTTTGTGTATCATTTGTACATGCTTTCTTTCTTCTGTGTATTATCATTTGTTTGTATTTGTTTACATCCTTGTAGCATCTTACCACAACAAAAACATGGTCTTTCATATCAAGATGTCATTCAACATATGCTTGTATGTGAAATTTTCCTTTGGGGTCAATCCTTTACACATTTATGCATTTTCGACATGGTCTTTATACCTTGGTGCATACATCAAGTGTCACATCAAACATTAAGGTTCTCACATCATATCAAAATGACTATCTCCCTCATTTATCTACTCTTATGTACCATTTTCTCTTTTATTCTCTAATTCATTTATACATTTTGAGAGCACACATGTGTTCTTCAAACCTTCCTATTCTCTCAAGGGGGCATTGTACATCCATCCTTATTGTCACTCCCATTTTTTGAATGACTAAGGAATCTTGCAACTAGTACCATCTCTCTTACATCAACTATGTTTTATTCTTCTTTGAAATGGAATTTATTTATTTAGCCACAACATAGGCTCAAAGGGAAAAAATGTAAGCACCTTCAAAATTTCCAACTCCTAACATGTCTTGATTATCCATTTATTCTCTATTAATTCACCACAACAAATCCCTATGATTAGCTCCCTTTTTTTCTTCCACCCATTGTTTCAATGTATTTTTCTCCATTTTTTTTGAAAAAGTCGGCACTATTTTTGGCGTTTATTGCGTCGGCCAGAACAAGCAAGTGCTAAATTCAGTGAAAAGTAGCACTGAATTTTATGCCATGTTTAATGCGGGGTTCAATGCCAAGTTCAGCGCCAAGTGTGAGGTCAAGCTTAGTGCTGATTTTTCGTTGAGCTTAGCTCCGAGTGTAGCATCGATAATAGTACCTAATTTAACGCCTAATTATGCACCTATTTTGGAACGTACTTTAGCACCTAGTCTATCCCCAAGTGTAGTGTCGGAATGAGATTCATCGGAGTAAGAAACAAATCTTTCCAAAACACGTCTTTTTGTCTCCCCGATAGCCCGAGCAAAGCATATCGGAGACACCAAAGTATATCGGTGAAAGATGACATGTTGTCTCACCGATGGATCGATACAGCGGCATGATGAAGATAGTTATTAATAAAGTACATAGTGGTATCGGTGAGACACAAACCTATCAGGCTGACAAAAGCATGGTTTCCCCGATACAACGATGAACTGATAGAAGAAAAGGGTATCGGAGGAACGGTTGCTATCTACGAAATATAAACAAAGTTGCCTCGATGAGCCGATAACACAAAGAATGTCATAAGTGATTAATCACACACCTAAGGTACGATATCAGAGAGACTAAGGGGTATCGGGGAGACATCATCTGATATCTTGTTGATGCCTCGAAGGAAAAACAATGGCATATGTTCGCTTTGATGGGAAATATGGATTTCGGCCAAAGTAAAATCATGGTTCCACCGATACAATAATAATGATTGCTTTTGAGTGATTTGACAGCTTGAGATATCGAGGAGATATTCAAATTAAATGTTCTCCTCGATGACAAGATTTAGAAAAAGTGGGAAATTAATGAACCAGAGCCAAGAAAAATATACCTCAAAGTTTATTAACAAGAGTTGGTGGCATCAGACTAAGAAGGGTGGCAGAAGTACAATTCCCCAAAAGGAAATTAAATGCCACCTCAAGGGATTCGTATGAATTAAGAGGCAAAAATAATTAATGGACTTAGATGGATTTTCGATTGCTGCAAATCCAAGCACATATATCAAGTGATGAAGCATCAAGAATCAAGCAAATAGCCTCAAAAATGGGCACTTTGATTAAGTTACGTTGCTCAAAAAAGCAATTCGATTTCTCAAGATTCATAACGGATCAAAGACTTAAGAAGATATATTTTAACAAAGACATCTTGTGTCTGGAGCTGTGTGGATGGTGATTGGGAAGAAGATTTTCTTCCCCAATAATCGGACAAGGGAAAATTCAGACATTGCCTCTCATTTTTTGGCGTCATTGCTAGATCTAAACCTACTGAAACTGAGGTGCTTAATCCTACTCAGGATGGTCTTCAAGGCAGAAATTTTGCTCAATGATGTGGATGTGGTAGTGACAACACAACTAGGAGTTGGAGTTCCATAACCGAAAGACATTGACTAAATGTTTCTACAAGGTGTAGAGGTGGAGTGGCATCCCTTGATCATGGACGTGAGAGTTAAAGGTCTGAAGTGCCATAGGAGATGGGAAATGGTTAGCTAGAAATTCCTATGTAGATGGTTGGGATTGAATGAAATGAAAGGATTGGAATGGTTTCATGTGTTTACAAACTTGGTGGAATCCACCAGATTCTACGACGAAGAAGAATGAAGGATTGTATCCGGTGGGGTGGTTGTTGGGTGTTTTGTCTAGTGTTTTGAATTAGTATAGACTTGTTTGGCTCGTTATTGAATCCATAGCCTGTGATAGATCTTGTTAATTTTGGATTTTTGTAAGGGTGGTTGTGGGCACTCAATGCACTTCGAATTTTCCCAAGTTACTAGCTAGGCTAAAAGGATGTAATTTTTTGCAGTACTCAATATAATGCATGCAGCTTTGTTTCTTATTACGAATCAAAAAAGAGAGTAATGCATAACAAATAAGATAACACGATTTGATTAATATTCTTTTTTATGATTTTTTTTATAAATTTTATTTAAAATTATTTCTTAGATAATTTTTTGGTTGAATTCATGATTGATTGGTCCTATGTGCATATCTTAGGGATTAGAACATATTAAATACATAATATTGGAAACACTAGAACATATCGACAAAAGGGAACAGACCGTCCCACTGATGGAGCAATACATTATACAGTAACGAAGTTCAAAATGTGGTGAAAGTATATCGAGGGAACAAAAGGCTATCGAGCCAACATAAATTTTGGTTCCCCGATGCAACGATAAAATTTTTAAGGAATCAGAGGAAGTGGCACTTATCAGTGGAAGGCTAACAAGGGTCTCCTCGATGACCCGATAAGACCATGAACCATCAAGTACATGTTAAGGAAGGATATCAGAGGAACTAGGGCACATCGGGGAGACATTATCTAGCGTCTCGCCAATACCTCGACAGGAAGGAGTTCATCTATGAAGAAGGTGGTTATCGGTGAAAATGGAATCATGGTCTCGTCGATGCAGCGATGATGATTGTTTTTGAGTGATGTGATGTCTCATTGATATCATTGAGATATTCAAAATAAATGATATGCTTGATGACAAGATTGATAGCAAGTGGAGTGTTTATGAGCTAGAGATGAGTGAATTATACCTCAATTTGATCACATCTTTTCATTAAGACTTGAAAAGGATTTGCTGAACGTAGGAGCGGAATAAAGGAGGTTTGGAATTCTCCATTACTGAATAGCTCAGAACCAGTGAAAGTGAATCCAAGTATACAAAAATCGACTAAGAAGTTGCTTCTATAAAGACTTATAAGAAAATTGAACAATGGAAGAAAGCTCATAAATGCCAAAAATTAAAAAACAAAAAAAAAGAGAAAAGACTTCTAAACCAGGACTTAATTGACCAATGCTCAGGGTCAAGGCCTAGACCTAAAAGGAGTGCACTAATAAATCCTTCCATGGATAAGTTATGGGACGAGCACAAAGGTTTAAGAGACGTGTAGACACCATGGTGGGGATATGAGCTATTCATATACCATTATAGGAAATAGTATAAGTTTCAACCAGTCTACAACCTACAGAGATTGAACCTAGGAAGATTAGTGGTACCCAATGTTTTTGTTAATATAGAGCTGGTTAAAGCTCTAGTCAATAAATATAACCCTAAAAGAAGAGCTATTCAATCACACGATGGGTCTGACATTCTCATTATCTCCAAAGATCTCATATCTAATGTTTTTCAATTGTAATTCTCTCTGAATTTACCATTTACAATCAAAGACCTTATAACAGAGTACCATCACATGGACATGATCTATAAAAGATGGAATCTACCACTACACAGGCCCAAGGATGAAGGTAGCCAGCTCGAAAGGTTTTCTAGTAATGAAAACCCTCCATTTCATGAGGATTTATTTGAAGAATATTTTCAATATACATATTATTCAGCTAGACAAGTGTTAGGAGTAGAGGTCCCACCCCTCATGTCAATTGCCCCAATGGTCCTAGCTGCAAACATACAAAGCAAAGATGCCAGGCTATTTGACTATGCCAGTTATTTAGCCAATGCTTTGAACCAAGGGATGGGAAGGATCAAAAGCAACAGTGATAGCATTCATGATTTCAAACATTACTCTTTGTTTATGCATTTTCTTCTACATGAAGGACAAGTTAGAAGGTTCTGGGGAGAAGAATTAAGGATAAGAGATGTAGATGAAAGTGGGAATTATAAACCTGTACAAATGTGGACTTCCATATGGGATAGCAGATATGGTAGATCACACTATTTGTACTTTGAGGAATATTTTGTCAAGCCATTGTTGAAATTGTTGGGACATCCATGTAATTATAACTTGTCCCCTGAAATACATAAATTTTTGAGACCAAAGGAAAAGGACCCCAGGAAAAAGTTAAATCATAACTGGGGGGATTGGTATGCATTTCCTTATTGCACTATGATTAGAGTCTATGGGTTTGAAGGAGACCCAAATCTATTACCAAAAATAGTTCCAGACATAATAGCCTATTTGGAAATTGTGAGACAATTGGCTAAATTTGATGCAAAACATCTTAAGAGATACATTAAACACCCTATCATGCCTAGCAATTTGTGCTTTGGAGATTTTACAGTAGTCACCAATGAAGGGTATGAAGAAATTGATACAAAATTGGCAAAATACAATTTACCGTTGAGTAACGAAAGAAAGAATTTTGATACTGAGGGTTTTATTCACAAGGAAAAATTGTCACAAGGAATATCAGGGTATGAACACCAATTCTTTGTTGATGATGTAATAAGAAATTATGATGAGGCCTCAACAAAAGATGGGATGACCGCATATAAAAAAGTTGTGCTCGCTGAGACCTGGAAGAAAGGAAATGTCCCATCCTATTCAGGGGCATTCAATGAAGTACATGATCCTCTAGAAAGAATTGAGTAGCTCATCGACATTAGCTCATCACTCATGTCGATGAGCTAATAAAATATGTACCCCCAGATGTCTTTGAAGCACCTCAGACAACTCATTCAAGAATGCAATCTGAGGAAATAGAGCCTCTTGATTACATACCCTCACAGCCCACTCCAGAAATGAACTTCTCTATAGATACAGCCATGAGTGAAGAAGATGAAGAAGAGAGTGATGAGGAGGATGATGAGGTCAAATAGATAAGCACCCCTATAGTTACACAATATAAACTACCTCTAAACTGAAACATTGTCAAATTTGAAGCATCAGATGAACTCTTTGATGACGTGAGAGTCAAGGTCGAGCAATAATTTATTTCTGACTGTGATTTTTTCAAGACTTTTGAATTTAAATCATTTGTTTATGAGCATAAAGGAAAAATTCTAAGATAGAGGACGAAGGATATCACTCTTGAGTAGGAGGTGGTCACCTTGGAAGAGTTGAGAAAAGAAATAGACAAAGAGTTAGAATATATCACCTTCGAAAGGGGATAAGAATTACTTCAAGAGGTTAGGGTACTACTCTTACCAGGATGGGATATCAACTTTGCAATAGTGTTTGACAGTTTTAGGAAAAGAGGAGACAAAACAATGCATCTAATGAAAGAGGCAAGTAATAAAATGTACTCAGGATCAGTGTACAACCCAGATCAAGCCACCCTACTAATTTGGGCATTGTATCCTCAAGATAAAAGGCATGCTATCATCAGTAATCCAAACCAAGTGTTTGGACATCTTTTGGTCCACGGGGTAGGGGACACTAACCCCATTGAAACAACTGAGCTAAACATAAATTTTGCAAAATTCACTAAGGCACAGATTGAAAAAACTGATAAAAGAAAATGATAAATTAAGGAAGGGAGTGGCTAGTCATAGAGATAAAACATCTTCTTCTTCTAGATCAGAATTATATTCCTCGTGGATAGAGAGTGACAAAAAAATATTGGATGCATTAGCATATGTATCTTATTGGAAACACTGTCATCAAAAGTCTCAAGAGAAATGCAAGGAGCTAGAAACAAGAATAAAAACCACTAAATATAATGTTGTGTTTGAGATAATCAAAGAAAGATTGAACGGGATGATGGATCATGTTGATGAATATTGGAAATTGTTTAAGCAAGCACACACAACACTTGTGCATAATGAAAGCTTGCAAGGACAGATGATTGACAAAAGGGATGAGATCCTAAATGAGAAAGCCATGAAAGGTCAGACATTGCAGACATACAATAAGCTAGTGGAATCAAAAAACAAGTACCACAATAGGCTCAAAGAGGACCTTGACTATTTTGATTTGCATCCTACACTCCATGATAGCCTTAGAAATCCTAGGGAGCAAGATAATTGGAAGGATGAGCTCACCATGTATCTACCTACTCCATTGCAAGAAATAAATGAAAAATAGATGGTGTTACAAAATACACATAAACAACTTGAAAAGATGATGTATGCGGAATATGATATGAAGGGTTCAATTGCCAACATGGAAACTTATGTTGAGGAGGAATACACTCGTCATCTCTATGTCATCAACTTGTTCATCAACCAAACCAGAGATGCAAAAAATACATAGGGGCAACCATTGGAGCTTAAAGACCAGCCAACATCATAAGGAAGATACACTCTATAGGTGGTGCATTATCATGGAGTAGGAGCCTTAAACAAATCTTAAGTGGTCACAGGAACCTGCTGGAAGATTAATGGATCAATGCATTCACATGCTGAAGTGTTATGTTATCATTTATGTTAATTAACTATTTGTCATCAAACATCATAACTATTTGTTATAATGCATATTATTTAAAAGGAAATATAATTGAGATGACTAATTATAATTCGTAATCCATTTTTAGTGTTCAATTGTTGCGTCAATTTTTCATGCTTATTTATTGCTTTGTTGTCTCCAAAGTGATCTTTTCAAGTTATTTAAGTCTGCAAGATTTATTAGGGCACTTTTTCTATTACTGTGTGGATGCTTTGATTGGTTTTTGGTTAGGTGTGAATTAAAGTCCTTTCAAATAATTTACTTTAATTGGCTCCTATTTAGGATTAAAAGTCCTTTTAGAGAAATTGTTTTGATTGGTTTCCATCAACTTAAGAATTAAAATTCCTTTCATACTTCCACAATAACTTGAGGGAATAACACTGAGATTATTAAATAAGAGCACTGTAATATCAATTGAAGAAATATAATGGATAACATCTTATTATCAGAGATTCTCCATGACCGTGTTATCATTATGTATTTTTCTTATGTTTTCCATACTTATTTCTTCTTATATTTGAATGAATATCAATTATCGAGCCTCAATATTATGCTTATGTGAATGAATATGATGATACAGTAAAGCATTTATTGTGGATGTTGGTAGAGCTGCTAATTTTTTTGAAAATTTGAGCTTATTTTTCCTTGTTACATGTTCAACATAAAAATGGAAACTATTTAAAAATAATAAAGTTAACAAAGTTTCTTATTTAAATAATTGTGAGTTACGTGCATTAATATTTTATTAACTTTTGTGTCTTCATGAATATATGTTGATACAAAATGAATGGAAGAAGCATCCCAGTAATCCTAAATTTTTTTGTCAACAATTCATACCAAAGATTGAAAAATTTAAGGATATTGTAATAGGTAATTTGTATCGACACAAATAATATTACTGAAGCATTTCAAAGTTTAGACCATAAGAACCATCCTTTTTTAAACATGGATTGTAAATAATTTTGAAAATTTAGAAGTCTTGGTCATTAACATTATTGTCTGTTATAATGTCATCCAGTGTATCATTGTCAATGTTCATATGTTCTTTCAAGTAATTAATATTATCATCATCCTCATCTTGATCTGCATCATCTTCATCATCATTGAAATTTGACTATAGACCATCTATATTGTTACTAGATGTATTTGGATCATCATTTTCTATACCATCCATATTGTTGTCTTCCATAACATCATCTAACTTTGGATTGTTGTCTTCTTGTGCCTGAACATAACCATCTTCAACATCATCATTGATGTCAATTTCTTCAATGTTCTCTAATCCCTCTCTCTCATTTTTTTGGCCATTATTGTTTTGCTCAGTATCCACTAATGCATCATCAAATACATGCCTTAACCTTGGATCATAATGTATGAAAAATATCCATTTCGAGTCCAAAATATCTTCATAGAAAAATACTTGCACATGAATGAAATACATATATTAGACGTACATTATAATAATTTTACTGATTAATAAACACATGTATATATTCACAATAAACTATGAATTAATATATTAATGATCACTACCGCTTCTTGTTTGAGTTAAAGAAATACCTGCTCATAATGAATTGGTAGAACATAAGGCTCCTTATCCTTCAGTAGGAAGCATGAGGAATCTATAGAAAACAATCCACTATGAGTATCATGTCTTCGTGTCCTCTCAAATGCTTCATACCATCTACACTTAAAAATACAACATTTAAAAGAGCAGTAATCCAACTCAATAATTTCTTGTATTTCCCCAACATATTGTAGATTCCCTTCAATTATATTCTTATGTTTTGAGCTTGATCGACTGAATTGCTTGAAGTCAACCATGATGCCACAATCAAAGGATCATCTCTTTACATCTACACTTTCTACATGATAATGTCGACCCACATTGCTGGATATTTCCTTGCCTATGAAAGACCATTTAATTCAGTGAAAAAAATATAATGATGAATATTAAAATAGTTAATAGTGTCGAAACTGTAAGGAAATGACATTTTGTAAATTCCAATTGTACCTTTCTTTCACATCCTCTAGACATGTTGATTTCATCTTTTTTTATGTCTGAATATATACCTGCATCTTCTATTTGATTTTGAATTTTTCAGTAACCCATTCTAGTGCGCAATCTTTGCCCCATTCCCCAAGCAGATCAGTGGGAAGTGGAGTATTCTTTAGGTTCGATCTCTTAAACTGTCTCCTTGCTTCTAACACTTCTCTCTTTTTATCATACAAATCAATCCATTTGTTCATAAAGTCCATGAGGTACAAAATGAACTTGTTGAGTATAGAAATTTCATCTACACCTATTACATGTCAACATGTTTATTTCAAACTCCAAATGTCATGCTGTTAATTTGACAAATAAATTACAGAGTAAATTAATGATTTTAACAAAAACAACCACACTAATCGTGAATTTACTTAATAATTTGTACTTCAACACTATTAGATTGTGTTTTTTCTCCATCAATAATATTTGATGCTCATTCTTCATCCCTGATGTGTGGTCCATCTTCAAAATCCTTACCAAGGAATTCACACAAGAAGAAAATGCTTCATTCAATACATACCCTTCAGCCATGCAACCCTCTGGATGTGCCTTTTGTCAGACATATCTTTTAAGAGTTTTCATATACCTCTCAAAGAAAAAAATCCACCTTGTTGATATGACACCCGCCAATTCAATGTCATCGACTAGGTGTATAAGTAAATGGATGTGTAGGTCCATGAAACTTGTAGGGAGCTCCTTCTCAAATACACATACAATTTCCTTCTTCCTCTTTGGCACTTCACATTTGTGGATCTCCTTAGAGGTCACCCACCTAATATAAGAATAGAAAATTAGTATGAACCTTTATTCAAAAATTAAAATGCAATATGATATCTCTATGTCTCTCACACATGAACATTTCATATAACCACATACCTTGTAAATGTTGATAATCGACTTATGGCATTCCTTAAGTCAACTGTAAGATAGGAATCCCCCCTAATTACCAATGGCATTATATGCTATCAAACATATTTATGAAAAGGTCATTAGTAATTTTTCTCACACAACAAAATATCAAAATATATTTAGTACTTAATCAATGTTACCAGTAAATGTTAAATTATGATATATAATACCTTCATAAAATTGTGAAAATCATGTGTTTTAAATCCTATGATATGTCCATCAAATGTAAAACCTTTAGCCAATGATGACCCATAACCAGTAGGTGTTCTTATTGAACGTATGACATTTTTTAGGTTGTCTAGCTCTTTTTTTTTCAAAATCCATGGAGCTTCTGCATATGTTTCATTTTCCCTATTTGGCCACAAATGTTTTCTATCAATTTTGGTACGCGAAAGAGCAATATCTCTCCTCGAAGACAAGGTGTCCTTCTCTTTGTCTGGTATATGTAAAAATATAGAATCTAGGACATTTTTTAAGACGTGCATATGATCTAATAGGTGAGATATTAATAGATCCTTCCGGTAAGGGAGCTCATAAAATATGGATTTCCTTTTCATTCCTTCTGGAATATTAACTAGAACTTGTTTGGTTCTTGAATTGAATCACCCCGATCAAAAAAATCCTCCTAAGCTTTTGGAACAATTCAGCATCTTCATACTTCTTAATTCAATCACCTGGACCCATAATCATGGGAGGGCCTCTATTTTCAACTTTTCCATCAAATTGATTCTTCAGGCGATTTCTAAACCTATGATCTAGTGGTAGAAAAAACATGTCGTTTGCGTAAATAAATTTATGTAGATCTTTAGAATATCGCCCTTGAAATTTTTCTGCACATCTTCAACATGCAAATATCCCCTTTGTTTGAAGCCCTGCAATTCAACAAGTAATGTTAATAACATCAAAAAAAATATAGTATAAAACTAAGTATGAAAGTTGGGGTGAAAATAAATTGAGTGTAAATACATAAATATTTTATCTTACCAAAACAAACACCAAGTCCTGGGAAATCATGAATAGTCCAACATAGCACACCATACAACATGAAGGACCTATTTTATGGAGGATGTTATATGTCATACGTTCTTATTCCTTTCCATAGCAGTTGCATCTCATCAGTAAAAGGCACAAGATAAACATCCATGTTTTTAACTTGATGTTTTCCTAGAATAATGAGAGTCAGCATAAGGTGCTCCTTTCTAACACTCATCCATGGGGGAATATTGTATACTATCAATCCGATTGGCCAAACACTATAATTTGAGCTCAGGAAAGAGAATGGGCACACCCCATCAATTGCAAGACCAAACCTGATACTACAGGGTTCATCTTTGAATTTTCTTGGCCATTTTTCCTCTATGTGTTTCATTGCTTTGGAATCAACCAGAACTCACATGAATCCATCTTTACTCATGTTCTTTGCATGCCAGTCCATCAATTGTGCAAGTGACTTGCAACAAAAAATTTGTTTTAGTCTAGGTATATTTGGCATGTGACATAAAACCTTCTTTGGAACTGTAGGACCTTGTACATTTGTATGATATCTCTTCTCTTTGCATATAGGGCATTCTACCTTGTTTTGATATTCATCTCTATATAAAATGTAATCATTTTTTACATGAATTAATTTTCTTATATTCAATCCCCAACTCAACCAACAACAAACATGCCTCTCTGCAAGTTGATGGCAACATATTCTCTTTAGGGAATATCTTAGTTTTTAGTGCCCTATAAGATTGCCATAGATTAAATCAATTGAATTTTTGACTTATGATGAACATGTTTGATATGTCAATCTATACTAGGACTGTTTATATACGATATATGGTTTTAAAATCCCCTTAAAGAAATATAAACGAAGTTGATGAATGTTTACGAATTATGTACACCGATTGACAATGCAAAGTAAGAAATAGATTTCAACTCACTTCAGTAGGGTAGTGAATCCTTTGTCTGACCAACCAAATAGTGACTTGATTTCTAGTAATATTAATGTGCATGCCAGTTTTGAGGTTCTACTTGCACCCAATTTGAACACGAGTGTCTTCAATGCTTGCTTGATGGAGTCTTTCAGGTTTTTATCATCAACATTATGTTGGCGGTAATTACCCCTGCTATCATTGTTACTGTCAACCATATGATCATTATTGTCAATATTTTTTATCCCCAAAGAAATTTGTAAGCATTTCATTCAATCCCTCTTCATGCACTGCATTTTCACTACCATTATCATCATCATTAAGGCTAGGTGGCATGTCATCAGTGTATGTGAATCTCATCAGCTCTTCAAATTTCTTAGGTCGTAGCATTTTCTTCAATCTTTCTCTTTTCACCCTAGTATGGTTTAAAGGATGGTTTGGATCATCCCGTCCATATCTTAATAACCCAGTTGGATCTTGGGTATTAGTATGTTTTTTATCAACATCTTCTACCTATCAACAAATGAAAGCATTATTTAATGTTTGGAAACAATTGGATAAATCATAAATGTATCAATTTCAAAGAAATATAATCAAATCTAGCTTAAAAAATAAAAAATAAAAATTGTATGAACATATATACATCAATTGAATAATGGAACATTATTTTATAGACTACCTTTTTTATATAATAATTTAAATAAAACACAATTTTGACAGCATAGTTTATAAAACATTAGTCCACACTCATTTATTATTCTTTGGTTTTCTGCCCTTAAGAAAATCCCTAGGGAGACCTTATTCTTCCCTTTTCTTTCACGCAGGAGTGTGTTTTAAAAAGGGGTAATCAATCAATAACTAATTCCCAATGGTAAGGTCCTTAATAGCCTCAACCATTATCAATATATCAACCTCTCTTTCCATATCTCCATCTTTATCATTTATAACCTCAACAAATTGACAATTCGGTCTTACATTAGGGTCCCTTCCCTTACTACTATTTATAAATCTTGCAATATTTTTGTGTGTGTATGCACGTCCATCTATATACATAATATGACCTCTATTAATTTCTTTTCAACTTTCCAATTGGAGACAATGTGTATACATATTTGAATTTAGACCATATACTAACATGCTAGGCTTATATTCTACTAGCCTTCTTCATTCCTATAATATGATGGACCATAATATGGCATTAATCTCCTAGTGGTTTGTTCTAAATTGTTTCTATGTTTAGATCAAACATGTACATTTTGGACAATAAAGAGGCCTAGATTCACTCCATGAATATTGGAGGGTCGTATCATGTAGCTATATCCCTAAAATTGAAACACCTTGTATACTCTAGGTAGTTTTTGATCACTAGGCCAAGCGCAATATAGTCAACGATCAAATTTATCTTTGTAAATTGATCTCAAACTCAGGGTAAAATCATCATCTCCATCAAATTCATTCTCATAGGGTATGTAGTCCACCTTCCCCCTATCTTTAAGCAAATTATGCATCTTTAAATCGGTTCTTGTTCTTTGACTTGTTTTCATCAATTCCTCATCTTTTGAGCTAGTATATTAGCACATATTTTTTTTAGATGTATCATCTAATAAATGATCATTTCCCTCTAGGTTGGAAGTCGGTGATCCAAGAAACTTTAAACCAGGAACTTTATCCTACAAGTATCCATTGAGAAAAAAATTAGTTATTTAAATAATATAAAACAATGTTTAAACAAATCATAGATGAAGTATACACGTTATTTATATCAAATTGGAAAATTCCTTACCATAATTCCTATTGGATTTGAATCAATTATAGGAGGCATACTACTGATTGGAATCTCATTATATATGTAATGTCTTTGTACAATTTCTCGTTTGAATTGTTTCTTTCCATGACATACAGAACATCCACAAACAACAATTTTCTCAAAGTATTCATCCCATGTACTACAGTCCTGATCAACCTCTTATTCAGTGTAATCATTTGTTGTTTCTGGAAGATCCATTGTAATATCCTCTTCCACCCACTATCATCTGCATGATTTAACATTTTTAGGTCCATGTCCACGTACATATCTTCTTCTTTTGCTAGTTGAATGCCCAGGCTCTGCATTTGCTCCAATCTCCATCTAAAATAATCAACAACATGAATTAATTTATGTCAAGATTAGATAATACATTATAAATTTCAATAATACTATGAAAAAAGATGGACGTATCAAAAAATTCCATCAAATCATTTTTTCCTAAGTTAAGTCAAAATTTGAGTACCTGATGTCTTGCTTCATCTGTTATGTCCTCATTTGATATGATACGATCTATTGCCATGGCCTCATCTCACCCCTATAATACACAACATAATAAATAATTTTTACTACACCAATTATATCATTTCAACGAATATTCTATCCAACACAAAACATCACTTTAGTCATATATTTTCTCAAAGTATTCATCCCATGTACTATAGTCATGAACAACCTCTTGTTCAATGCAGTCATTTTTTGTGTCTGCAAGATCCATTGTCATATCCTTGAACACCCATTGTCGTCTACATGATTTAATAGTTTTAGGTTGATGTCTGTGTACATATCTTCCTCTTCTGCTAATTGAACGCTTAGGCTCTACATTTGCTCTAATCTCCATCTAAAATAATCAACAACATGCATTAATTTATGTCAAGATTGGATAATACATTATAAATTTCAATAATACTGTGAAAAAAGATGGACGTATCACAGAATGCCATCAGATCATTTTTTCATAAGTTAAGTCAAAATTTAAGTACTTGATGTCCCGCTTCAACCGTTGTGTCCTCATTTGACATGACATGATCTGTTGCCATGGCCTTGTCTCACCCCTATAATACACAACATAGTAAATAATTTTTAGTACACCAAGTATATCATTTCAATGAATATGCTATCCAACACAAAACCTCACTTTAGACATATATTTGACATATATTTCACACTTTAGATGACTCTATATAGGGGTCATTTCTAAGTTCACAAATCTAACCTCTATTAGTTTTGCACCCACAAAATTGACATGAGATAAGGAATAGATAAAATAGGGAACCATGATTGTTCCCTTGGAACATATGAAGATGAAGTCATTTAGGATCATTTTATTTATCAACTTCCAAGCAAAATACATTATTTTGTATTGCTAGGCACTAAATTAGGTGCACTTTGTGTCGCCTTTTACATCCCAAACAGATTATATTATTTGGCTAAAATGTGGCGCTAAATTAGGCGCACTTTTTGTCATTGACTATAGCATCGACTACTAAACCAGGAACAAAAATTTAAAACTTCCTGCGTCAAGAAGGAAGAGATGACAAGAGAAAAAATTTGTGTGAAGGAAGAGAGGACAAAAAAGGGGAAAACGGCATGGAGGGCTACAAGCAAGTAGATCAAAAATTTGATTTAGTTTGTGACACCATAGGTAAGGTTAGAATTTGTATTTTTAATTCCCACAAATATTTTATAGAACAATGAGCTCGTGGTTTTGAATTGATTGTGCGCACACATTCATTTTCTTTCTAATCACTGGATGTGACTCGAGCATGGGACCTATTTGTGTTAACTCTCAATAAAGCCACACTCTACGCCCTTTTTATCGCCCAAAGATTACCATTCTATATAGGTGCGCAAGCGTTGATTTTTTTCCAATACATTTGTTTCATTTTGTATATATTTATATCCTTTCAAATATATTTATATTATATACAGGTGTGCAAGCAATTGATTCATAAGTGTTTAAATCATAAAAGAGAGTCATTCAAGGTAAAACTTTCATACCACAAACTGGACAAATACTTTCATACCTGATAGTGTGTACTTCATTTGCCTCCATAGACTAGACAAAATTAATTTTCCCTAGGTCACCTCAAAATTTCAAGCGATAGAGGGAAGAGAACAAAGGGAGCAGACTCTAGCCACGATGAGGTAATTCATTGTCAATTTATAGATTTGTAAATGTTTCCTTTGTTTCTTTGATTTTTAATTTTTAAGTTTTTTATTTTTAAATTTAAAAGAAGAAATTTATTTTATATATAGGGACATGTGACTGATAGAAATAAAGAGGCATTGGCTTCCATATTGGGGGCAGAGGCAGTGAACAAAAATTGGATGATGTGTGTTGGACAATGCTTTCCAGATACATAGAAAATCGATCTAGTGAAGGCCCTCAAACATTGCAACCAAATCAACCATGTCAAAGGGAATAAATTGATTCCCCAAGCAATCCTAGATCGAGAAAAATATCCAGGAGGAAATCAATAATAGTAAACTCTAGGAAGATAGAATAGGATGCGGTTTTAGGGGAAGTCTGAATGACAGTTGTTGGAAAAGAGTTTGTGAATAGGTTGAAGGAATCATGCCTTCAACAGTTTAAATACCATCTACATTTTCCATTCTCAAAGATACCCATACACTTGCAAAAAGTAGTTATCAATGACATGGAGACTAAATTTGGTATAGGTTGGTCTGTGAAGAAGGTAAAGCTACGAATGTCACAAAATTGCAAGAGATTTCAGTGCAACCAAACAAAGAAGATAAAAAAAATCCCTCCCGAGCTAAGGCTCAAAAAAAGGCCAATTGATGTAAGTTTCAAAGTATGGAAAGAGCTTGTAAAAGCATATGAGAAGTCTGAATCACGAAGGAAGTCCAATGAGGAGTGTACGCAGATATTTGAATTTTCTCATAGGATTATATCAAATTTATTAAACGATTTTTAAATTTAATTTGTGCATAGTTAAATTGAATTAGTATATATTTCAGGACAAGGCCTCCAAGGCTAGGATTCAAAAACTTTGTGCCACACATCATAGTGGCTAGAAAGGTTTATAGGCCTTCATTTGTAAATTTGTAAGTATATTTAATATGTTAAATGATTTTTTTTTAATTCCCTAGGAAAAATTAAATGATTTCATATCAATTAGTTTAACTAGTCCATGTGCCATGTTTTGACAGGAGGAGAAATATGGTTGGCATCCAAAGCAATTTGAAAAGGAAAAGTTACAAAGAAAAAAGTGGGCTGATTTTTTAATCTGCATGGAGAACGAGGTATCAATAGTTGAATTTCAATTTCAATAACTTAGTTATATATTGTTGTGTTAATATGTCAATTTTCATTTCTTGTGTTGAGTTGTTTATTGATGCGTAGGATGAGTTCTAAAGTGCTTCTCTGTTGGCCTAAATCCCACTCAATTGTCCCATTATTTCATGTTGAGGAAAAAAATATTTTTTGCCTTAAAGGGTAGTGGGTGACATTCATGCCTTATTTTCATCACATCTTTTAATTAATGACCATTGTCTTTTAATATCTCTTAAGTGTCCTCATTTAAGTTATGAGTTGTATCATTTGAGTAACTTAGTCCCATGTTGATTTGATTTATCTTTTTTTCTCTCAAACATGGTATCTCAAGGAGTGTGTCCTTGGTATCTCAAGGAGTGCTTCCTTGAATTAATGTTGCCATTCTACTAAGTGATCCACATGCATCTTTGCCATCCTTCCTCATGATGTTTCCATTCTTTTAACATGTAATAATTTTTTGATGCATCTTGGTAGGAATCTTATAGATCTAACACATCCTTGTAGTCTACATCACTTGGCATAGCTAACCAGCCACTTAATTTGTCCATCTAATTTTAAAAAAGGTAGTAAATTCCTATCTTCCAAGTTTTAAAAACTCCATAAATAAAGAAATCAGCAGTAAAAAACCTACAACCTAATCTAATAAATGGAATGTCCTTAACACCAAGTAGAGCTATCCAAAAAAGATAACTAAAAACATAAACGTGCTCCCACACAAAATGGCCTAATGGTTGGTTGTTATAGAAGTCAAACTACCGAACTAACAGCATTGATCAAGTTAACATATATGCATCATTTCCATAAATAGTTGAACTATTTGTGTGCATGAATAAATAGTAGAATGTTGTATATGAACTCAATTCATCTGACTTTATGCCTCTTGGCAGGAATTCCTCTTGAATCTCTAATATGAGGTGCCCAAGACATCTCTGTAGCTTTTACCCTCCATCGTTGCCTTTCCTCTTCACTGTTAGACTCATCTCCTTTTTCCTTATCTATATTTTTGGCTTCGGCTTCTAATTCATCCCATGTTTTACCTTCCTCCCCTTTAGAATCTTCTTCATCTTCATCGTCCTCATCTAACTCCACAAGAAATTCATCTTCTGAACCTTCCTCATTTGATTTTGATTCCTCTTCTACATCAAAGGGTTCATATCCTTGATCTCTCTTTTCAATTATCAGAATCAGAATCACTAGCTTCCATATTCAAAAATTTCCAACCACCATCTTCAATAAAAAAAATTGGATCATCAGTAAAAGTCTTCAAAATTGGTCGCCAGTTCAAGTTCATTTTTCTTTCATAATACTTTATATCCATGGAGTTCAGCCATTCCTTGATGCCATCAAGCGGAGATTGAGGAATGGCATCAATGCGAAGTACATCCCCCTTGAAGTCTTTGAAAACAATATCCATAACAAATTCCCTTTGCCCAAGTCCTACTCCATCAAGGTTAACAATCTCAATCTCACTAATAGTGATTACTAAGAAAGGTAATTCCACCAACTCTACCAAATAGTTTACCATAGGAACAATAAAAGCGGAAGCTTTGAAAGGAAATCCATGAAAACCAAGCTCTCTAAATGGTACATCAAACTCTAGTTCAAAATATTTTAGATGAGGTTACTCCCATAGCTCTCTTACTCGCTTGACAAATCCTTGAAACTCTACATTGATATTATTTTCCATGTCCCTCTCTTGTTGTTCTTCCTCAATTTCATTAGGATCATACATTGACCTTCTTGCCCCTCCTAAATTTTTGACCACATCCATTACCTCCACATAAAACTGGATATCCTTGGTCTTCTCGGTTCCCACGCCATGATATGGTTATGCAAATGAAAGTGAATCAAATTATTCATCTCCTTCTCCACTGGCTGGAAGAATGCATGCTTAATGTTTTGATACATGATATCATCTCTCTCTTCTGCTCTCATGGTTGAATACCGAAATCCATTATGGTGGCCCTCCAAAGTTCCAGTCATCTTACTTCCTCTTCTGCCAAATCCTGGCCTGATCCACAAGTCTACCAGCCTAATTGCCTTTGTTTTTGAAAGTTGAAGTTTCTCCTAAGTCACCAACGTGGCTCTCTCTGCCTTTTCAAACTCTTTCATTGCTACAAATTGTCTATGGGATTTAATCATTTGTACCACATGGTTGATGTGCTTTGAATCCTTGGATTTAAAGGACATTTCCTTAACATAAATATTGCTAGGGAATTTCAATGTTGGCATGTAGTTGGCATTAAAGCTGGTACCTGGAATATTGAAAATTATCCTTATATAATAATTCCCTCCATCTTTTTGGCTTGTAACACTCTTGATGGTGGCTACATGAAATGGAACCATGATGCCATATATGGGTACCAAAAAATTTGTATCAACCTGAATCATGAGCTCTTATAAATGGGGATATCATCCATATTTTTGTAGGAAACCATCTCAGTGGATGGCCTGGAAGAGCCATGTCCATCTCCTATACCAATGCTCCCTGTAGCCAATCATCTTCAAGTCTCCTCATTCTTTGTCCTTGCAATTTTTGCTTGGTATTGATGACGTTGCTCTTCTTTAGTCATCTCTTGATTATCAGATCATAAGTTTTCCTTGGAGATGCTTGATTCTCCTCCATTTACCTCAAACTTGGGTTTTTGTTTCACTTCCTCATCTTTATCATCATCGTTAAATGAGTATGAAACATCATTGTATACTTTGGAGCTAACCCCAGTTGCATTTTCAGGTCCTTTATCCTTAACAACCACAGTGTTAGCAAGGAGCAATGAATAATTCTATGTTTGGGGGTTACCAGTCTGCAACTGCAAATTATGAAACCCAACCGATACATTAAAATCCATTCCAGCCTTCACAATTTTTTCATTTCTTGAATTCAAACTTAAACCAGACTCTCGAAATTCAATCCCTATTCATATTCCTATAGACTTTGTAAGATGAGGAAAAATTTCAAGGCAATCTCTTTGGACTACCTCCATAGCTGCCTTATATTAAAATACATGAACATGATATGATTATATACATGAAAAGGTCACTTAAAAATAGTATAATCAAAGTACAAAATGTCCTGAAGTTTTATTCATGGTTATATCGGCCCATCAGGGGAATGCCATAATTCGTTCTACTGATGTTTATCTATTACAGCGATGTGTTTACTTTTTTTGACTCTATCGATATATCGAGGAGAGCACCTTAGGAGTCAACCTGATAGGGTATTGTTACTTCGATACTAGGTTGTGATCTATTTGCATTGGGCCATCGGTGGGGCTATGATGGGGGTTTCATCGATGAAGCCTTGTTAGGACGATGGTATTGAATTTCACTAGGAATGGGGGAAACACTACGGGATTTAAAATTTATGGGTGCAATGGAGGCTATAATATGGATCTAGTCACACAAATTTCTACAATTTATATTGATCATAAAATTAAATTGTGGTGTATTTATGTGGTATATGGAAGGTAGGTGAGGTAGAGGCTAGTGGAAAATACCAGATTTTTCCAGTCCCAACACCTTGAAACTCTGCATTGATTTTATTTTTCTTGTCCCTCTCTTATTGTTCTTCCTCAATTTCATCAGGATCATACATTGACCTCCTTGCCCCTCCTAAAGTTTGGACCAAATCCATTACTTCCACATAAAACTGGACATCTTTGGTCTTCTTAGTTCCCACACCATGATAAGGTTATGCAAATAAAAATGAAGCAAAGTAATCATCCCCTTCTCCGTTGGTTGGAAGAATGCATGCTTAATGTTTTGATACATGATATCAGCTCTCTCTTATGCTCTCATAGTTGAATACCGAAATCCATTACGATGGGCCTCCAAAGTTCCAGTGATTTTTCTTCCTCTTCCACCAAATGTTGGCATGATCCACAAGTTTTCCAACCTAATTGTCTTTGTTTTTGAAAACTAAAGTTTCTCCTAAGTCACCAGTGTAGCTCTCTCTGCCTTTTTAGACTCTTTCATTGCTACAGATCATTTGTGGTATTTAATCATTTGTACAACATCATTAATGTGCTTTGAATCCTTGGATCTAAAGGAAAATTCCTTAACATAAATACTGCTAGGGAATTTCAATGTTGGCATGTAGTTGGCATTAAATTGAATACCTAGAAAATTGAAAATTATCCTTATATAATAACCCTCCAACTTTTTGGCCTGTAACACTCTTGATGGTGGCTATATGAAATCTGATTCTTATTCCTCTTCTTCATCAGAGGGTTCATATCCTTGATTTGACTCTTCTGAATTATTAGAATTAGAATCACTAGATTCCATATTCAAAATTCCCAACCACCATCTTCAATAAATTTATCTAGATCATCAGTAATAGTCTTCAAAATTGGCCACTAGTTCCAAGTTCATTCTTCTTTCATATTACTTTATATCCATGGAGTTCAACCATTCCTTGATGCCATCAAGCAAAGATTGAGGAATGGCGTCAATGTGGAGTACATCCCACTTGAAGTCTCTGAAAATAATAGCCATATCAAATGCCTTTTCCCAAGTCCTACTCTCTCAAGGTTTAAAATCTCAATCTCACTAATAGTAATTACTAAGAAAGGTAATTCCACTAACTCTTTCTTCCTCTTCCATGAAAACCAAGCTCTCTAAATGGTATACCAAACTCTAATTCAAAATATTTTAGATGAGGTTGCTCCCATAACTCTCTTACTCGCTTGATAAATCCTTGAAAATTTGCATTGATTTTATTTTTCATGTCCCTCTCTTGTTGTTCTTCCTCAATTTCATCAGGATCATACATTGACCTTCTTGCCCCTCCTAAATTTTGGACCACATCCATTACCTCCACATAAAACTAGAAATCCTTGGTCTTCTTGGTCCCCATGCCATGATATGGTTATGCAAATGAAAATGAAGAAAAAGTAAGAATATTCCTCTTCTATGAAAACCAAGCTCTCTAAATGGTATATCAAACTCTAGTTCTAAATATTTTAGATGAGGCTGCTCCCATAGTTGTCTTACTCGCTTGAAAAATCCTTGAAAATCTACATTGATTTTATTTTTCATGTCCCTCTCTTGATGTTCTTCCTCAATTTCATTAGGATCATACATTGACCTTCTTGCCCCTCCTAAAGTTTGGACCACATCCATTACCTCAACATAAAACTAGACATCCTTGGTCTTCTTGGTTTTCATGCCATGATATGGTTATGCAAATGAAAATGAAGTAAAGTAATCATATTTCTTCCTCTTCCATGAAAACCAAGATCTCTAAATGGTATATCAAACTCTAGTTCAAAATATTTTAGATGAGGTTGCTCCCATAGCTCTCTTACTTGCTTTACAAATCCTTGAAAATCTGCATTGATTTTATTTTTTATGTCCCTCTCTTACTTTTCTTCGCTAATTTCATCAAGATCGAATATTGACCTTCTTGCCCCTCCTAAAGTTTGGACCACATTCATTACCTCCACATAAAACTGGACATCCTTGGCCTTCTTAGTTCCCACGCCATGATATGGTTATGCAAATGAAAATAAAGCAAAGTAATCATCTTTCTTCCTCTTCCATGAAAACGAAGCTCTCTAAATGGTATATCAAACTCTAGTTCAAAATATTTTAGATGAGATTGCTTCCATAGGTCTCTTACTCGCTTGAAAAATCCTTGAAACTCTACATGGATTTTATTTTTTTTGTCCCTCTCTTGTTTTTCTTCCTCAATTTCATCAGGATCATACATTGACCTTCTTGCCCCTCCTAAATTTTGGACCACATCCATTACCTCCACATAAAATGGACATCCTTGGTCTTCATGGTTCCCATGCCATGATATGGTTATGCAAATTAAAATGACACAAATTAATCATCTTTCTTCCTCTTCCATGAAAACCAAGCTCTCTAAATGGTATATCAAACTCTAGTTCAAAATATTTTAGATGAGGTTGCTCCCATAGCTATCTTACTCGCTTGACAAATCCTTGAAAAATTGCATTGATTTTATTTTTCCTATCCCTCTTTTGTTGTTCTTCCTCAATTTCATCAGGATCATACATTGACCTTCTCTCCCCTCCTAAAGTTTGGACCACATCCATTACCTCCACATAAAACTGGACATCCTTGGTCTTCTTGGTTCCCACGCCATGATATGGTTATGAAAATGAAAATGAAGCAAATTAATCATCTTTATTCCTCTTCCATGAAAACCAAGCTCTCTAAATGGTATATCACACTCTAGTTCAAAATATTTTAGATGAGGTTGCTCCCATGGCTCTCTTACTCACTTGAAAAATCCTTGAAAATCTACATTGATTTTATTTTTCATGTCCCTCTCTTGTTGTTCTTCCACAATTTCATCAGGATCACGCATTTACCTTCTTGCCCCTCCTAAAGTTTCGACCACATCCATTACCTCCACATAAAACTGGGCATCCTTGGTCTTCTTGGTTCCCATGCCATGATATGGTTATGCAAATGAAAATGAAGCAAAGTAATCATCTTTATTCCTCTTCCATGAAAACCAAGCTCTCTAAATGGTATATCAAACTCTAGTTCAAAATCTTTTAGATGAGGCTACTCCCATAGCTCTCTTACTCGCTTGAAAAATCCTTGAAAATCTACATTGATTTTATTTTTTCTGACCCTCTTGTTGTTCTTCCTCAATTTCATCAATATCATACATTTACCATCTTGCCCCTCCTAAAGTTTGGACCACATCCATTACCTCCACATAAAACTAGACATCCTTGGTCTTCTTGGTTCCCACGCCATGATATGGTTATGCAAATAAAAATAAAGCAAAGTAATCATCTTTCTTCCTCTTCCATGAAAACCAAGATCTCTAAATGGTATATCAAACTCTAGTTCAAAATATTTTAGATGAGGTTGCTCCCATAGCTCTCTTACTCACTTGAAAAATCCTTGAAACTCTACATTTATTTTATTTTTCATGTCCCTCTCTTGTTCTTCTTCCTCAATTTAATTAGGATCATACATTGACCTTCTTACCCCTCCTAAATTTTGGACCACATCTATTACCTTCACATAAAATTGGACATCCTTTGTATTCTTGGTTCCCAAACCATGGTATGGTTATGCAAATGAAAATGAAGCAAAATAAGAAAAGTTAACATATATGCATCATTTGTATAAATAGTTGAACCATTTATGTGCATGAATAAATAGTAGAAGGATGTATATGAACTCAATTCATTTGCATTTATGCCTCTTTGCAAGAATTCCTATTAAATCTATAATATCAGGTGCCCGAGACATCCCTATAGCTTTTACCTTTTGTCGTTGCCTTTCCTCTTCTTTTGTCGTTGCCTTTCCTCTTCATTGTCAAACTCATCTCCTTTTCCTTTATCTGCATTTCTAGCTTCGGCTTCTAATTCATCCCATGCTTTACCATCCTCCTCTTCATAATCTTCTTCTTCTTCATCGTCCTCATTTGACTCCACAAGAGATTCATCTTTTCAACCTTCCTCATTTGATTTTGATTCCTCTTCTAAATCAGAGGGTTCATATCCTTGATCTGACTCTTCTGAATTATCAGAATCAGAATCACTAGCTTCCATATTCATAAATTCCCAACCACCATCTTCAATAAATTTATCTAGATCATCAGTAATAGTCTTCAAAATTGGCCTCCAATTCAAGTTCATTCTTCTTTCATAATACTTTATATCGATGCATTTCAGCCAGATGTCATCAAGCAAATATTGAGTTTGGCGTCAATGCGGAGTACATCCCGCTTGAAGTCTTTGAAAATAATAGCCATATCAAATGAATTTTTCCAAAGTCCTACTCTCTCAAGGCTAACAATCTCAATCTCACTAATAGTGATTACTAAGAAAGGTAATTCCACCAACTCTTTCTTCCTCTTCCATGAAAACCAAGCTCTCTAAATGGTTTATCAAACTATAGTTCAAAATCTTTTAGATGAGCCTGCTCCCATAGCTCTCTTACTCACTTGAAAAATCCTTGAAAATTTGCATTGATTTTAATTTTCTTGTCCCTCTCTTGTTTTTCTTCCTAAATTTCATCAGAATCATACATTGACCTTCTTGCCCCTCCTAAATTTTGGACCACATCCATTACCTCCACATAAAATTGGAAATCCTTGGTCTTCTTGGTTCCCATGCCATGATATGGTGATGCAAATTAAAATGAAGCAAAGTAATCATCTTTATTCTCTTCCATGAAAACCAAGCTCTCTAAATGGTATATCAAACTCTAGTTCAAAATATTTTAGATGGGGCTTCTCCCATAGCTCTCTTAATCGCTTGAAAAATTGTTGAAACTCTGCATTGATTTTATTTTTCTTGTCCCTCTCTTATTTTTCTTCCTCAATTTCATCAAGATCATGCATTGACCTTCCTACCCCTCCTAAAGTTTGGACCACGTCCATTACCTCCACATTAAACTAGACATCCTTGGTCTTCTTGGTTCCCATGCCATGATATGGTTATGCAAATGAAAATGAAGCAAATTCATCATCTCCTTCTCTACCGGTTGGAAGAATGCATGCTTAATGTTTTGATACATGATATCAGCTCTCTCTTTTTCTCTCATGGTTGAATATTTAAATCCATTATGGTGGCCCTCCAGAGTTCCAGTCATCTTTCTTCCTCTTCCACCAAATGTTTTCCTGATCCACAAGTCTGCTAGCCTAATTGCCTTTGTTTTTTAAAGCTAAATTTTCTCCTGAGTCACTAGTGTAGCTCTCTCTGCCTTTTCAGACTCTTTCATTGCTACAAATTGTCTATGGGATTTAATCATTTGTACCACATGGTTGATGTGCTTTGAATCCTTGGATCTAAAGGAAATTTCCTTAACATAAATACTGCTAGGGAATTTCAATGTTGGCATGTAGTTGGCATTAAACTCGGTACCTGGAACATTGAAAATTATCCTTATATAAAAATTCCCTCTATCTCGTTGGCTTGTAACACTCTTGATGGTGGCTACATGAAATGGAACCATGATGCCATATATGGGTACCAGAATAGCGTTATTTTTTGTATCAACTTGAATCATGAGCTCTCTAGAAATGGGGATATCTTCCACATTTTTGTATGAAACCATCTCAATGGATGGCTTGGAAGAGCCATGTCTATCTTCTGTACCAATGCCCCCTACAGCCAATCTTCTTGCGGTCTCCTCAATCTTTTGCAGAGAGTTGGCACTTAAGGTTATGTAATAGAATTTGCAGTTGATAGTTAAATTGTATAACAAATTTTTTTATGATCTTTACTAACATTTATTAGAATTGTTGCATGTTTTTACATCATTGGAATCACATATTAGTTGTAAAAATTTTGAAATTTTATTATGGTATGTGCACTTTGATATGATGTAATATGATTATGGTTTCATCTCATATTTTTCAATATTAGATATATAACAGAAAAATAAATTATTGCATGAAATAAATAATAACTTTTCATTTTAAATGTTTTTTTGTAGAACACAAGTCTTCCAGAAGATCAAGATGATCCTCATCATAATATAGATCCAGAAAATATTGGTTTTTTCGGTACCGATCACATGGCAGAGGATGATGATGATGCAAATACAAAAGCCACCGAGGTCGATGATGATGATGATGACCATGATGATCATGATCATGATGGTGATGATGATAGGGCAGTTGCTAGTAGTACCTAGCAACATTCATGATCATATAGGTTGCATCATGGATCATTGTTGATATATCGTTATGATGATCATGATCATGATAGTGGTGATGATGATGAGGCAATTGCTAGTAATAGCCATTGACATTCATGATCATATAGACTACATCATGGATCATTGTTGATATATTGTTATGATGCCTCTTTTCATGGTTATTATCATATGTATCATTTCCTGGCCTACAATACCATATTATTGAGTTGCATCATATTGACATTTATCATTTTCACTTATATCATTTAGACATGTATCATCTTGACTTGTATCAATTTGAGTTACATAATTTATCATTTTCACTTATATCATTTGTACATGTATCATTTTGACTTATGTCGACTGTTGGACATGTATTATTTTGGCAGTGATTTAACTAGAAAAAAAAATATATATATCTTGTTATTTAATCATATGATTTAAATAATTAAATTACTTACTCTATTATCATATGACTTATTTAAGAGGCATCATATATTTAACTAATTAAATTGAATTAAAAAAAATTAAATTAATAAATGGAAGCAAAACAAGAAGCATTTTTAGAAGAAAAAAAGGAAGCAACAATGGAAGCCAAACTAGAAACAAACCAAAAGAAATATTGGAAGCAATATTGGTAGCAAAACCAAGAGAAAAACAAGAAGCATTTTTTAGAAGCAACAATGGAAGCCAAACTAGAAGCAAACCAAAAGCAATCTTGGAAGAAAAACTGGAACCAAACTTGGAAGCAAAATTGGAAGCAAAGCGAGAAGAAAAACTGGAAACCAATTTGGAAGCAAAATCGGAAGCAAAATTGGAAGCAAAATTGGAAGCAAAGTTCAAAGAAAAACTGGAAGAAAAATTAGAAGTAAAATCAGAAGCAAAATTGGAAGAAAAATTGGGAGCAAAACTGGAAGCAAAACTGGAAGTAAAAATAGAAGCACAAGTGGAAGCAAAACTGGAAACAAAACTGGAAGCAAACCTAGAAAAAAAATTGTAAGCAATACTGGAAGGAAACCTAGAAGTAAAATTGGAAGCAAAAATGGAAGCAAAATCGGAAGCAAAACTCGAAGAAAAAGTGGAAGCAAAAGTGGAAGAAAAATCGAAAGCACAACTGGAAGCAAAAGTGGAAGCAAAATCGAAAGCAGAACTAAAAGAAAAAATGGGATCAAACATGGAAACAAAATCGGAAGCCAAATTGGGCACCAATTTAGGCGTTATTTTTGGTGCCATTTTTTGGTGCTATTCTTGGCGCTAAAGAAGATGCTATTATTGTGCCAATTTAGGCGCTATTTTTGGCACCATTTTCCGGCACTATTCTTGGCACTAAAGAAGACACTATTACTGGCACAAAATTTTTGGCATAAAATTTGGCACTAAAGTGGATGCTAAAGACAGCGCAAAATCCGACGATGAAATGAAGAAACGCATTTGCGCTGACTTTTGCGTCGTGAGATGGCTCCAATTGATGGACTCAAATAAACTAAAATCCGATGCAAAATTTGGCACTAATTTCCTATTGTTTTGTTGTGTTTATTACCTATATTATACACCATCATTGGTATAAGTGATGTGCTTTTGTAAAATATGCTAATACTTGAATTATGCACTTGCACATGTGAAGATTTAACAAGTATGCAATTATTTCTCACCTTGTGATTATCTCTATTGATTGATTAATGCTTACATTTGGCTCATGTACATTGGTGTTCTACATATATGATCATGTTATAATCTAGTTTAAATCTATTCATAGTTAGGATTTGTAGTCTTTTGTCTTATAATATGTGATCTTTCCATGAGATACTGATATTCAAATGAGCTATAAATAGCACAAGTGTGTATAAGGAAAGATAGGAACATTGAAGAGGAATCGCAAGAAACCTAGCCAACTTATCAAACCACAAGGGTATGGTAAGCACAGGTATGCCCATGCATGAATACAATTTTGAAGTTGTGAAAAATATGAAAAAATATTTCTATTGTTTAAGCATTGAGACGAATTAAATCTTAATTGAATAAGAAGAAATATTTCGAAGAATCTAGAACTCGATTTCAATTATGGGTACTAACATGGACAAAAGTGTAGTGTTGTTTCTATGACTGTTATAGAAATAACAACACCATCATGAGGGAGAGAACATTGTTGGAGAGAGGTAACCTAGCTTTGTGAAATTGAAAGGTAGTAATGGAATACACAGACACACTTAGGACACAATAGGAAATTAGGGCCGAATTTTGCATTGGATTTTAGTGTATTTGAGTGCATGAATTGAACAATTTGGATAGCACTCAACTCGACACAAAACAAGCATGGTCAGCTCAGCTTCGGATTTGGAACCAATTTTTATGCAAGATTTAGCATCGGATTTAGCACTGGCTTTAGCATCGGGAAATCATAGCACCTCCGTTAGCACCTAGAATAGCATTGGGAAGTAACGTCAGAAATTGCGCTGAAATGGGCACCCAATTTGGCTTATGGTTTTACTTCCATGTCTACTCCCATTTTTGCTTCTAGTTTTGCTTCCAATTTTAGGTCCAGTTTTGCTTCCAATTTTGCCTCCAAGTTTGCTTCCAATTTTGCTTCCAATTTTGCTTCCAGGTTTGCTTTGGTTTTTTCTTCCGGTTTTGCTTCTAGTTTTTCTTTCGGTTTTCCTTCCATTTTTTTTCCAGTTTTGCTTCCAGTTTTTCTTCTGGGTTTGCTTCCAAGTTTGCTTCCAATTTTGCTCCCGGTTTTGCTTCTAGTTTTGCTTCTAGTTTTGCTTCCGTTTTTACTTCCATGTTTGCTTCCATGTTTGCTTCTGGTTTTGCTTCCAAGTTTTCTTCCAGGTTTGCGTCTAGTTTTGCTTCCAGTTTTTCTTTCAGTTTTGCTTCCAATTTTGCTTCCAATTTTGCTTCCAGGTTTTCTTCCATTTTTTCTTTCAATATGGCTTTTGGTTTGCTTCTAGTTTGGCTTTCATTGTTGCTTCCTTTTTTGCTTCTAAAAATGCTTCTTATTTTGCTTCCATTTATTAATTTAATATGTTTTATTTCAATTTGATTAGTTAAATATATTGTGCCTCTTAAATAACTCATATGATTATAGAGTAAGTAATTTAATTATTTAACTCATATGATTAAATAACAATATAATTATTGTAACATGATGATCATCTATAATTAAAACAAGTGAGTCAAATATCTATAATTTAATTGAAATTGACAACATCCATCCTGAGCAGTAAATTAAAATCATCATACTTAATAAATATCCATCCAAAAATCATCAACCACTTTAAATATATATAAATTGACAAGTCAATACTAATAAGATAATGATCATATATTATGTGGTATGAAAAATGTCCTGTAATATCAGTATAACCAAACTCAAACACACCTTCATGCAATGTATTACATAAAAGGAAATCTAAATAGCAGAATTAAAAGCTACAGCTATCCTCTTAATTCATTCCATGGTTCTCTAATTTCAAGAATCCCTTCAAATCATGCTCTCAAATCTTATTAGTGTTGCACATGAAACTGCAAATATTGACAACTTAAGATACAATATGCTATGATGAAGTCTACATGCCTATATTTTTGGATTTTTGATATTTGATGCCTGAAGACTAAATGACCCTGTGATGAGATGATACTAAAATCCTGTTAGAATTGGCTATGGATGCCAAGATCTATGGACCAAATGGAAAGCACAAAGAAGAGATAAAATAATGTGACAAGAATAAATTGTATTCAATGTCAATGATAATTATCAATGTGATTGATTTACAATGAGAGACCCTTTGGTTATATAGCCAAGGTGAGAACATAGGAGTGCATAAGATTATGACAAGTGTCATAATCTTATGACATGAGACAACAATGAAAAGTTATCACTCCACCTAAAGTGGATAGTGATAATGTGATAACCACCACAAATAGTGGATCACCCACAAAAGGTGGAAACCTAATCACATGATATGTCCATGAAAGGTGGAGGTGATAAAGTAATAAGAAGATAAGTCTACCAAAGGTGGAAATTCTCCAACAACTCCTATGTGGTCCCTAAGTAAACTTAACTAAGGTGTAATTATGACCTAGGACAAGGTACAAAACATTTAATTACACCAACAAATCCAAATGTTGCTAAGATTGATGATGATGATCTAATGGAACTGCTATATGCAATATGAAATGAACTACTCTATCCAAAACCAAATTTTCATTATAACACTATATGAACTAAAATGCAAAACTAAGCTACAAATCTCTCCAAATTTCTCTCAAAATGCACTAAAATTCTGCAGTATAAGATTATCAAATTCTACTTGTTGAAAATTTGTAGCAAAGAGTCCTATTTATAGATTTTCTAAGGCTCAAGGTGATGTGGCAACAATGGACGATCGAGTTTGCAATCATGTGGCATCAACGGTGGAGCATTAGGAGGTTAGAGAGAATTAGGGAGATGGTTCCCTTTAGCAAAACAAATTGCCAAGTGTTAAAGGAAATCACAGAGAAGGAGCCATGTGTCTCAGTTAGTTCCAAATTGGTTGCAAAGTTGTTAAAGATAATTCATATTTTCCAATTTAGAAAATTCATTTTTGTGAGACACATGATGAGGTGGCAGGTGAGTTGGAGCTGGTTAGAGGAAATATGTAGACATGTGCTTAAATTGAATTAAAAAAAATCAATTTAAATGGAGATGGTAAATTAGCAAGATGTCAAATTAATTTATTTGTGCTTTTTAACTAATTTAAGAAGAATATGCGAATTTGAATTTAAAAATTCAAATTTAAGTCGAAGAGGGAAAACCAATTAAATAACAAATTGATTTAATTTGTCCATTTAATTAATTTAGGAAGAAAGTGATTTTTTGGAAAAGAAGAATTAGAATATGAACCATATAAATAAATTTAACAATTTATTTATGATAGTAGAGGAATTAAGAATATTAATCAAATAGAAAGTATTTAATTAATATATGTTCTGGACCATTTTTGTGTGCATACATATATAACTAAAACAAGTGAAATTCAAATATTCTAGTACATCAAAAACATGTCAAAATGATACATGTCCAATAGTCGACATAAGCGAAAATGATACATGTACAAATGATATAAATAAAATTGATAAATTATGTAACTCAAATTGATACAAGTCAAGATGATACATGTCCAAATGATATAGTGAAAATGATACATGTCAATATGATACAACTCAACAACATAGTTTTGTAGGCCATGAAAATGATACATATGATAGTAACCATGAAAAGAGTCAGCATAACAATATATCAGCAATGATCCATGATGTAGTCTAAATGATCATGAATGTCACTGGTTATTATCACCAACTGTCTCATTATCATCATCATCACCATCGTGATCATCATCATCATCATTTTCATCGGCCTCAGTGTCTTTTGTATCTGCATCATCATCATCCTCTACCATGTGATATGTACCAGCAGAACCAATATTTTGTGGATCTATATCATGTTCAGGATCATCTTGATCTTCTGGAAGACCCGTGTTCTGCAAAAAAAAATTATTATTTATTTCATGCAATAATTTATTTTTTTGTTATATATCTAATATTACAACATATTAGACAAAACCAAAATCATATTACATAATATCAAAGTGCACATACCATAATAAAATTTCAAAAAAGTTACAGCTATTACTGGTGAGTCGGGAGAAACTTCAGCTTTCAAAAACAAAGCCAATTAGGCTAGCAGACTTGTGGATCAGGCCAGCATTTGGTGGAAGAGGAAGAAAGATGACTGGAACTTTGTAGGCCCACCATAATGGATTTTAGTATTCAACCATGAGAGAAGAAGAGAGAGTTGATATCATGTATCAAAACATTAAGCATGTATTCTTCTAGCCAGTGGAGAAGGAGATGATTACTTTGCTTCATTTTCATTTGCATAACCATATCACTGCATGGGAACCAAGAAGACCAAGGATGTCTAGTTTTATGTGGAGGTAATGGATGTGTTCCAAACTTTAGGAGGGGCAAGAGGTCAATTTATGATCCTGATGAACTTGAGGAATAACAACAAGAGAGGGACGAGAAAAATAAAATCAATACAGATTTTCAAGGATTTATCAAGCGAGTAAGAGAGCTATGGGAGCAGCCTCATCTAAAATATTTTGAACTAGAGTTTGATATACCATTTAGAGAGCTTGGTTTTCATGGAGTTCCTTTCAAAGCCTTTGATTTTATTGTTCCTATGGTAAACTATTTGGTAGAGTTGGTGGAATTACCTTTCTTAGTAATCACTATCAGTGACATTGAGATTGTTAACCTTGAGAGAGTAGGACTTGGGCAAAAGGAATTTGATATAATGGCAATTGTTTTCAAAGAGTTCAAGTGGGATGTACTCCACATTGATGCCATTCCTCAATCTTCACTTGATGGCATCAAGGAATGGTTGGACTCCATGGATATAAATTATTATGAAAGCAGAATGAACTTGAACTGGCAGCCAATTTTGAAGAGTATTACTGATGATCCAGATTAATTTATTGAAGATGGTGGTTAGGAATTTTTGAATATGGAAGCTAGTGATTCTAATTCTAATAATTCGGAAGAGTTAGATCAAGGATATGAACCCTCTGATGTAGAAGAGGAATCAGAATCATATTTCATGCACCTACCATCAAGAGTGTTATGAGCCAACAAGATGGAGGGAATTATTATGTAAGGATAATTTTCAATGTTGCAGGTACCGGCTTTAATGCCAACTACAATGGCAACATTGAAACTCCCTAGAATTTTTTATGCTAAGGAAATTTCCTTTAGATGCAAGGATTCAAAGCACATCAACCATGTGGTACAAATGATTAAATCCCAGAGATGATCTATAGCAATGAAGAGACTGAAAAGGTAGAGAGAGCTACACTGGTGACTCAAGAGAAACTTCAGCTTTCAAAAACAAAGCCAATTAGGCTGGCAAACGTGTGGATCAGGCCAGTATTTGGTGGAAGAGGACAAAAGATGACTGGAACTCTAGAGGCCCACCATAATAGATTTTGGTATTCAACCATGAGAGCAGAAGAGAGAACTGATATCACATATCAAAACATTAAGCATGCAGTCTTCCAACCAGCACAGAAAGAGATGATTACTTTGCTTCATTTTCATTTTCATAACCATATCATGGCTTGGGAACCAAGAAGACCAAGGATGTCCAATTTTATGTGGAGGTAATGGATGTGGTCCAAAATTTATGAGGGGCAAGAAGGTCAATGTATGATCCTAATGAAATTGAGGAAGAACAGCAAGAGAGGGACAGGAAAAATAAAATCAATGCAGAGTTTCAAGGACTTTTCAAGCAAGTAAGAGAGTTATGGGAGCAGCCTCATCTAAAATATTTTGAACTAGAGTTTGATATACCATTTAGAGATATTTGTTTTCATGGAGTTCCTTTCAAAGTCTCTGCTTTTATTATTCCTACGGTAAATTATTTATTTAGAGTTGGTGGAATTACCTTTCTTAGTAATCACTATTAGTGAGATTGAGATTGTTAACCTTCAGAGAGTAGGACTTGGGAAAAAGGAATTTGATATGGCTATTGTTTTCAAAGACTTCAAGAGGGATGTACTCCACATTGATTCCATTCCTCAATCTTCACTTGATGGCATCAAGGAATGGTTGAACTCCATGGATATAAAGTATTATGAAAGAAGAATGAACTTGAACTAGTGGCTAATTTTGAAGAGTATTACTGATGATCCAGATAAATTTATTGAAGATGGTGGTTGGGAATTTTTGAATATGGAAGCTAGTGATTCTAATTCTGATAATTCAGAAGAGTCGGATCAAGGATATGAACCCTTTGATGTAGAAGAGGAATCAAAATTATCTTTCATGTAGCCACCATCAAGAGTGTTACAATCCAACAAGATGGAGGGAATTCTTATATAAGGATAATTTTCAATGTTGTAGGTACCGGCTTTAATGCCAACTGCAATGGCAACATTGAAATTCCCTAGCAGTATTTATGTTAAGGAAATTTCCTTTAGATGTAAGAATTCAAAGCACATCAACCATGTGGTACAAATGATTAAATTCCAGAGATGATTTATAGCAATGAAAGAGTCTGGAAAGGTAGAGAGAGCTACACTGGTGGCTAAGGAGAAACTTCAGCTTTCAAAAACAAATCCAATTAGGCTGGTAGACGTGTGGATCAGGCCAACATTTGGTGGAAGAGGATGAAAGATGACTGGAACTCTGGAGGCCCACCACAATGGATTTCAGTATTCAACCATGAGAGCAGAAGAGAGAGTTGATATCATGTATCAAAACATTAAGTGTGCATTCTTCCATCCAATGGAGAAGGAGATGATTACTTTGCTTCATTTTCATTTGCATAACCATATCATGGCGTGGGAACCAAGAAGACCAAGGATGTCCAGTTTTATTTGGAGGTAATGGATGTGGTCCAAACTTTAGGAGGGGAGATCCTGATGTCTACCAAGAGGCATAAAGTCAGATGAATTAAGTTCACCTACATGTCTGCCAAAGTTTACTTCCAATTTTTATGACTATTTTTCTTGACTGTTAGAGTTTACTTACAAATTTGAAATTTCTTTTTGGTCATTTTGATGAGGATATATTCAACCAATGTGTAATCACCTTTTGTTTGTATCACAAGCATATATTCATTGCAAGAATTATGATTATCTATGGTCTACATCTATGTCATCTCACTTATTGGATCTTCTATTTCAATGTTTTCTATGGCCTTCTCTATTTGAGGTAGCACCTAAAAATCCTACCTCCTTTCCTTAGCTGAGAAGTGGATTTGAATTTGGAAATACTACACTTTAAAACTAGCTATGGTTTAAGGAGAGCTATTCTAGCTTTGTTGTTGACACCCTCAATCTTCAACAAGGACTTAGATGCATGGACTGAAATGCAAGCTTTCAAACTTAGATTTGAATGTGCATAATTTGATTGATTATGGTTTTCACAAGCAATTGTCTTTACATGACTATTTTATATTGTCAATACATGTAATAGTGATTGCATCCTTATCAAGTTTGGCTACCCTTATTCAGAATGCCTTGGTCTTTGGACTCAATACAAAGTTGTGCATTGTTATTCCATATTTGTAACATGTAGGACATTTAAGGGGTACAACATATAGAAATTCAGTACTGTCATCCAAGGAAAACTTACAGATGGTGTATCAAGAACAACAAAAAATTATTTTATTAGGGTTAATGCTTTCTTCCCCATGTTTTTGATATTTTCCCCAGAACATGTTTGTTTTTATTATTTCAACGCATCTCAAAATTCAATGTATTGATTAACATTTGTTAATCATTTTAGTTGTTTATGAAAATGATGCATATATATGTTAACTTGATCAATTTTGTTACTTTGGTAGTTTAACTTCTATGACAACTAGCCATTAGGCCATTGTGTGCAGGAGCACGTTTGTGTTTTTAGTTATCTTTTTTGGATAGCTCTACTAGGTGTTGAGGACATTCCATTTATCTTTTGAATGTTAAGAAGTCATAGTTTCAAGGATTTTTCAAGTGAGTAAGAGAGCTATGGAGCAACCTCATCTAAAAAAATTTGAACTAGAGTTTGATATACCATTTAGAGAGCTTGGTTTTCATGGAGTTCCTTTCAAAGCCTCTTCTTTTATTGTTCCTATAGTAAAATATTTGGTAAATTTGGTGGAATTACCTTTCTTAGTAATCGCTATTAGTGAGATTGAGAATTATTAACCTTGAGAGAGTAGGACTTGGGAAAAATGCATTTGATATGGCTATTGTTTTCAAAGAATTCAAGCAAGATGTACTTCACATGTACGCCATTCCTCAATCTTCTCTTGATGGCATCAAGGAATGGTTGAACTCCATGGATATAAATTATTATGAAAGCAAAATGAACTTGAACTGGTGGCCAATTTTGAAGACTATTACTGATGATCCAAAAAAATTATTGAAGATGGTGGTTGGGAATTTTTTAATATGGAAGCTAGTGATTTTGATTCTGATAATTCAGAAGAGTCAAATCAAGGATATGAACCCTTTGATGTAGAAGAGGAATCAGAATCAAATGAGGAAGGTTTAGAAGATGAATCTCTTGTGGAGTCAAAGGAGGATGAAGAAGAAGAAGAATATTCTGAAGAGGAGGAAGGTAAAACATGGGATGAATTAGAAGTCAAAGCCAGAAATGCAGATAATGAAGAAGGAGACGAGTCTGACAATGAAGAGGAAAGGCGGAAATGAAAGGTAAAAGCTATAGGGAAGTCTCGAGCACCTAATATTAGAGATTCAAGAGGAATTCCTACCAAGAGGCATAAATTTAGATGAATTATGTTCATCTACATCCTTCTACTATTTATTCATGCACATAAACAGTCATCTTGTAATCATAAGATTTGAGCTCTATTTACTCATCCTACGCATCAATAAAAAACTCAACACAAGAGATGCAAATTGACATATTAACACAACAATATCCAACTAAGTTATTGAAACTCAACTATTGATACCTCGTTCTCCATCCAAATTACAAAATTGTTCCACTTTTCTTTTGTAAAATATTCTTTTCAAATTATTTTGGATGGCAGCCATATTTCTCCTCCTGTCAAAACATGGCATATGGACTAGTTAAACTAATTAATATGCAATCATTTAATTTTTCCAAGGAAATAAAAAATATATATCATTTAACATTTTAAATATACTTACAAATGTACAAATAAAGGCCTGTAAACCTTTATGGCCACTACGATGTTTGGCACGAAGTTTCCCAAGCCTGGCCTTGGAGGCCTTGTCCTAAAACATATACTAATTCAATTTAACTATGCACAAATAAAATTTAAATATCGTTTAATAAATTTGATATAATCTTATGAGAAAATTCAAATACCTGCATACTCTCCTCATCGGATTTCCTCTGTGCATCGGACTTTTGTGGTGGCACATGAGTCTTCCTTTTATTCCTGACAATGTTGCGGTGACTCCCACAAGTCTTCTACCAATGGCATATGGTAGTGCAGTGACCACCGTTGTCCCACGGATCCTTCATTATCTTGGTGCGGTAGAGTGGTTTTTACCACGGTCCCACAAGTTGCTTCTTCCTTCTCGGTGGTAGTGCGGTGAAAGCTTTTGTGGTAGCATTTTTATTCACAGAGGAGGCCATGGAGAGAGGATGTGGACAATGTAGAAATACTAAATCGTTGAGAGGAAATTGGGTGGACATTGTAGCAGACAATCATTCTAATGACCAAGACTTCTAAATTTTTAGAATTATTTGTAATCCATGTTTAAAAAAGGATGATTCTTATGGCCTAAAATTTGAAATGCTTCAGTAACATTATTTTGTACTTGGACAATTGAAAACCTTTTTTATTCTCCTAGCAAGCTTTTTTATTTTCCATTATAATTCTAGACCAAACAACATTTGTGGGGATGGCCTTTTATACCAATCTTAATTTGTATGAAGTTCCCAAACCTGTTGTCAAGCAATAAATTCCTTTCGTAGACAGGAAATTTAAAGGCTTCAATTAAGAAAAGATAAGTAGTCTCTTTCTGAGGGTAATCCACATGCAAAAAGTAAAAAGCACATAAAAAACCAATTGTACAGTAGAAAATCATATTCAATTAGTTATGTCTTATTTCGCTTGCACACTTATCTGAAATAGGGTATTCACCATAAATTTCCCTTGACAAATCAAACATGTGTTTTCATTTATTTTTACTATATATCTTAGAAGTGAAATTGTTGTTACATAATGATGCAATGAGAAAATAATATATACAAAAAATGCAAAGAAAATATTTGAAATTTAACATGCAACCTACTGTTTTTTTTTTTTTGATCGGTGATAATCTTTGATTTTATTAATAATAATGCATAATTTACATCAACTTCAAAAATTAAGTCCATCCAGCAGCTTCTAAAATATGTCTATTTAACTAGCATAGTTCCCAACAAACCAAAAAAAAACTACTGAATCCGCTTGTAAACAACCTTATCTACTATTACCCATACCCCATACTGTTTACATTTTCAAATCAAAAACAGGGCTTAACCACAGAAAACGTACAACAAAAACTAAGATATAAACTGTATTTTAACCAAAATTGAGCTTCAGTTTACACGAAAGTGCCCGATGTGCTACCCAGTTGCATTAGGCATATTTCCTTGATTGGCTTCATCTTCTTCCTTGGGCACAAACCTTTCTTCTCTCGTAGCTCCTCTCTAGTGACATCTTTGAGTCCCTCTATGACCATCTCAACCTCCATTATTTCTACACAAATTTGCAGGGCTTTCCATCCTATCTTTGCTCCTCCTCTCCACATAGCTTTGGTGATTCCTTTAGGCCAACTAATGAAGGGATGGTTTATCTCTGCTACTTCAGGGTCCACATGATCTTCCATGCCTTCGCTCACATCAAAGCCTTCTCCCGGTATAGCCCATTCAAAGATACTTTCCATATTCACTAGGAAATCCTTGTGTACCAACGCCTTCATTAATTTCCTCACTTCCTCCACTGACTCTCCTAAGTCTAGCCCCCATTCCATGATCATTGAGTAAATATCCATATTAGTACGATATCTATGCTTCAAATATTCAAAGCCATTACCCAGGATTTTTTGCACAGATTGTGCCACCTTCACATCCTTGGAGAGGAACAATCCTCTTAGCCTCTTCATAATTGCTTTGCCAACAAAAGGGTCAAATTTTCTCCTCGAATGTAGAGTGAAATTGGCCTTCATTTCTTCTCTGGTACGCTAGCTTCCAAACTACCTCACACCGCAGACCTATTACATTCCTTGCGACCGCAAACCAAGAAGCATCGGACGAAATGCCTTGTGTGTCTTTAAAACACATCCTATTGTCAACCCTCACCATTAATGTTGAATGTGTGTCTAGTGTCAGAAACAATACCTTCATCAAAGCTTCAAGTCCTTCAGGAATTTAAAACACATTCCTCTACTTGCTAGCGTTAACTCCTTCCTACATTAATTACAACGGACAAATTTCCTCCATAGGAATTCCATTAAAATCTTTTATTCTTATTTCCTCCACCTCTGCAAAAGATAGAGCTTATTTCAATAGGTTATCTACTTCCGTGTTCCCAATTCTCCTAACATCACTAACCTTAAAGTCGTCAAAAAAAGCTAATTCTTCAACAATTTTCCTAATCACACCCTGCAAATGCCAAGCATCAATTCCTCCTTTTATTATTGCTTGGATTACTTGGATGAATTGTTGGCAGAAAAAATTAGGATTACTTGGATGCTTCTTCCATTCATTTTGTATCAATATATGTTCGTGAAGACACAAAAGTTAATAGCTCAATCAGCTAGAGATAATGTGATTTTCAAATGAAGAGTGAGGTACATTTTTATTTCTGCTACATTATGATGAGGTAAAAATAACCTCATCATAATAAAATCTAGAAAGCTTACTTTTACTAACTCAATCCTAAGCCTATGCCAATTTATTAAACTTTAGGAGAAATAATTGCTTATTTTAAAGGAAAATTATGCAAACTTTCTTTCTTATGATCAATTGAGGAAATTTTCCAATGCAGGTTTAATGGGTTGAGTTGAGTGTTTTTGTAGGGAATAATCGGTCATCTAGCAGCTGTTACAAATGTTGAATTCGCACATGCGTTAAGCATGGTAAAGGATAGATGTTGTGAACCTACTCCTAAATATCGGGAGGATGAACCAAAGATTTAGTTTATGTTTCTTTAATTTTTGTTATCAAAAACTTCATGGTTTGTCTCGAGCCTTCTATATGTTTATGAACTTTAAAGACATGGAAGTTAGTTTTAAGTTGTTGAAGACTTTTTCAATGGCTATCCATGCCATCTAGAATCTAGGATTTAGTTATAAGTTATCTATAAAAATGTAACTTCAAAAGATATACAAGAAGATAGAAGAAGTATTGTTATGTTGTTCACATAGTTTCTAAAACACTATTGAAATGAGTTACCTGATTTATGTCTATTAGTAAACTATTGAACTATGAATGATGATGATTGTTTGTAATGGAAAGACTTGAGAACCTATAGCTTATGTGATTTAAGGATGAAGTGTTAACCCACGAGCTAGCCACTCGAGGGAAGTTAGCTTAGATAGATAAGTATTTTATTGTTCTGTTGTTTTATTTTTTAAAGATAGATAACTATTCAGTAGGGAGTAACTAAGTTTGTTAAGATTTGAGTCTGAAGTTCTAGAGCACCATTATTTTAGTTAGTGTGACTTATTTTTTGTAGTTGTTAGAATATTTTACTATTTACAAGATGTTTCATTGTCTGTTCACTTATTTCTCTGCTTCTATAGTATATCAGTTGTTTAGTTTGCTTGTTTCTATGCTTTCTAGTTTAGTTGTGTTGCTTTCTAAATTAGTTGTCTTATGCTTTTTAGTTTAGTATTTCCAGTTTTTCTTAGAATAAATTGTTTTCCAGTTAAACAGTTTAATGGCCTTCAATTAAAATTGATTTCAATAGTTTAAAGAAAAACAGAAAATATAAAATGAGTTATCCAAATCATCTTCTTCTGCAAATTGCCTTGGACACTGCCCAGTCAACTAATTGACATTCAATATTTTAAATTAGTAGGACCTAATGACAGCCTATCACTTTTTGGTGTCGTTGTCGAGGACTAAAATAGCCTTTGTGCTTAAGTGTTACTAGGAGATGATTTTGATATCTCATTTTATGCCAAAAATTCTATCGTCGGCTTCCTCTTCTACATGGTCAGGAAAAGAGGCCCTCACGGATGATAATTTATACCAAAGACCCCCCAAAATGCATACCTAGCATACCTAGGGAAGCTCAAGGCTTAGACGACCACACTTCTGAAGAATTATTTGAGCCTATCCCACCTGAGGCTTTCCAGTATCTACCTGACGAGCAACTGGCAGAACAGCCAGTCATAGAAGAAATTGTCTTTGAGGAATAGACTTCTCTGAGCATCATGGGAGATCATGGAGCTGAACCTAACCACAATGAACCTCAGTGCCCTCCTAGAACATTTACTTATCCTATTACCTTAGATGCAGATGATGATACTGCGATGAAGAACATTTCTCCAGCTTTCCTTCCAACCTTATGTGGCTTGTCCTCAGAAGACCCAAACCAATTTCTCTTTGAATTTAAGGTTTTATGTCAAACATATGACTATAAAAATGATAACCAAAAGCTGAAGCTTTTTCCTTCTACTTTAAAGGATTTAGCAATGCACTGGTTTATGGGATTGGGTTTTGGTAGTATAACATCCTAGGGAGAAATGGAGAATGTTTTCTTGCAAAAATACCAAAGCTAATGTAGGGTGAGTGAACGGAAGAAAGAGCTATTTAAACTGAGACAAAACGAGGATGAGATTTTAGAGGATTATCTTGATAGGTTCCTCTTCCTCTCTAAAAGATGTGGAGAAGCAGCCATTAGCGTTGAGATTTTCAAAACATTTTTTCTTAAAGGTCTTGATGATGACGCTAGAAGAAATCTTGATCTAATGGGAAAAGGTGACGTATCTCAACTAACCCTTGAGGAAATATGTGAGTTATGTTGAAATTTATCCCGTACTCAGGGAGGAATCCGCAAAACTAATCTTTTTAAAGGGTTTAACGAGATAGGTAAGCTCCGCGAAGAAATAGAAAATCTGAAAAATAGACATTCTCATTCAGTTGAATACCACATTAGATGGTATACAAGCTAAAACTCGCAACCCTGAGACCTTGTCAATTTATTGTCCAAGGTGTCAGAATAAACACCTACTACATGAGTTTCCTTTAGATAAAGTCAATGTTTGTCAACTTTGTGAGAAAAACCATCCTACAAATCAGTGTGAGCTTTTGTCTGATATAAAGAATACTAAAAAAAAAACCATTCAGATTGAAGAAGAGATAAATGCCTTAAACCAATGTCAAGGAGGTAATTTCTCTTATGGACAGAATTCCAATCCTACATGGAGACCACAAAATAACTGGGATCATAATCAATGGACTCCATCTTGGAATTAGTCACCTCCACCACAACCTAACTGGGGAACACCGTATTGGAAATCCCTCGAATGGGAAAATCACGCATGGGGAAATCAATAGTGGTCAAATCAACCACAACAATAGTGGTACCAGCAAAATGCTACCCCCCAATAGAATTGGGCATAGAATCAATTTTATACTGAACCTAGGAGGAATCAACAATAGAATCTGTAATGAGCAGGTGAACCAACCTCAACTTCTAGCACAACCACTTCCCAATCCTAAGAATAATCGCCAAAATACACCAGTCTATTCTACCAAACATGAAAATGTTACAGGGCTTAATGCGATACACTTCATAAATGTACAGTTGTGTTCTAGTTGAACTCTTTAACCTCCAACTATTGAAGAAATAGTGGAGGAACCTGAGCCTAAAAGTCCAATAAAAAACACGTCGTCTAATCAGGATACCACTCCCAAAGAGAAAGAGCATTTTTCAATGGTAGGGGCTGCTGACTTGTCTTAGGGGGAGGAAGTTCAGTCCTTAAGTCAACATAAGAAGGATCCTATTCCAAAGGAGAAAATGATGGCACTGTATCCAGAGCGTTTAAAGTCCATAACTTCGAAAGATACTCTGGAAGTATCCTTGGCTTCAGAAACTGCATTAATTCAGGAGATTAAGCAACTGCAAATTGAAGTTCCTTTATTGCAAGCAATAAAGAAAATTCCTGAGTTAAACCAGTTAATCAAATAGCTATGTATCAAAATGCTAGGTAGGAATCCAAAAAAGATAAATACCGTTCATATTGATGGTTATTTAGTTGATTTTCTATTTAGAAAGACTATCACTCTAAAATATGATGATCCTAGAAGTCCACTTATAATCGTTACAATCAATGAGGTAGCAATACCAAATGCACTAGTGGATCTAGGGGCAGCTATTAACGTGATGATTGTGGATGTAATGTAAAAATTAGGTTTAACTGATTTACGTACTACAACCACAGTCTTACAAATGGAAAATCAATCTATAGCCATCCCTAAGGGCATCATTAAAAACATCCTTGTCAAAGTTGATGGATGGGAATATCCATTCAACTTCCAGGTAATCCAATCGCTTACACCTAAAGATAGCTATCCTATAATTCTTGGGAGACCTTGGTTGGCCACGGTTGCTGCTAAGATTGATTGTAGGGAAGGGGGAATGACTATTTTGTATGGTCAATACAGTAAACATTTGTTTTTGTTGTGCATATTTTGCACACACGCCCCACCGTTGGCAGGGACCCTCTTTTTCGCTCTCGGCGGGCTTTTTTGCTCCCATCTCATTTTGCGTGCCCCTCATTTTGTTGTCCTAGTTGGTCAATGTGCCCTTCAAAGTCTCATTTTTGGCTGACCATATTTTCCCCCTAAAATAAAAAATGGCCAAGTCTTGGGTTTTTCGGGCTTCGCCCCCCCCCCCCACCCCACTTGCTCAATTCGCTTTTTCCTTGATTCTTTGACTTTGGGGATAGATTTCCTATGGATTTTGGATTTTTTTGTGGTGCCTAAGTGAAATAACAAGGTTTTATTAAGTTTTAGGAAGTTTTGAAAATTCCAAAACTGTTTTCCTACAACATAATTCCTATAGCGGCATTCCGGCCTCACGTTTTCGGAACGTACAAGCGCACCTCCAAATAAAAAATGGACTTCAACCCAGATGCTAAAATGGGGACTTATCCTCCCCTAAACTTTCAAATTCCAAAATTGCAGCCAGAAAATACCATCCGGAGTTCCGTGCTCTGTTGACCATTTGAAAACAGCATTCCTACAGCGACATTCCGGCCTCACGTTTCCCGAACGTACAAGCGCACCTCCAAATCAAAAATGGACTTCGACCCAGATGCTAAAATGGGGTCTTATCCTCCCTTAACCTTTCAAATTCTAAAATTGTAGCTGGGAAATACCATCCGGAGTTCCGTGCTCCGTCGGCCGTTTCAAAACAGCATTCCTACAGCGGCATTCCGGCCTCACGTTTCTGGAACGTACAAGCGCGCCTCCAAATCAAAAACGGACTTCGACCCAGATGCTAAAATGGGGTCTTATCCCCCTTGGAACTTTCAAATTTCAAAATTGCAGCCGAGAAATACCATCCGAAGTTTTGTGCTTCGTCGGCCGTTTCAAAACAACATTCCTAAAATAGCATTTCGGCCTCTCATTTCCAGTTTCAAGAAGCCTACCATGGGTCCGTCAACAGAACCATTTGATCCAATGAGGAATGTTGAAATTCCATTGGGAAGAAGGTAGCTTTTAGGCAGTTTCAGCTACAGTAAAAGGGAAATTAGCTAGGAGACAAAACTGCTACAGTGACTGGCCACTACAAGACAGAATAGGGAAAAGATAAATATGTATTTTAAATTACTGAATATTTTGGGGTAGGTGAAGCCCTAATGTAATTGAATCTAAGCCACACAATGTAACTCAATCATAGCCATTCATTTAGGCTTTGGTAAACTATAAATAGGGGCCTTCCCCTCATTTGTAGTTGTTGGAGAGCTATTGTAAAAACATTCTGCAGCAATAGAAAGCAGCATTGCATGATCTATGGGTATTACTTTTGAGTTTGCTCATTATGTGTGCATGGTTCTACCTTCCAAGTTAGTTTTAGTTGTAGTTTCTTGAATGGAAGTGGTAATGGTGATTGTTGTTTCAGTATTTGATGAATTTCTAAACCATACTTTTGGCACTTGTTGATGACAAGCTGTTGTGCAAAGTTAGCTTGGGCTTCTTTATTTGATTGTTGCAACCTAGTTCACTTGCATGTTCATGATGTGTGTATGCAAACTGAAAATCTACAGTCCTTAGAAGATTTCACCGATTTTGTGTAATTGTAGAATCCTCTTGGCCAAGCAAAACCCAGTTTAGGGAGTTTTTCTATTGTAGCAGCCTCCATGATCACTGTTCATTCATAGTTTCAGATCCAGGAACCTTCTCTCTTCCCTGCCCTTTTTCCATTTTTTTTAATAACCTTAGGCAAGGTTCATTGCACATTGTAAAGCTAAATCTGATGTTGAAATGGAGTTCAAGACTGATGTTTGAACCTGCAACAAATGCACAGCAACTCTCTCATCTTAAAAACTCCATTTGCTGATCCAACTTTCCCACTTTATAACTCATCCATAAGTCCACCTTGTGATTCCATCAAATCACATAAATCAACTGAGATATTCCAAGCACTGTCAAGACCTGACATTCGAGAGACCTTGGGATAGTGTTTTGCAATTTGATTGTGGAAGATTGTCTTTCAAGAGAGGTGATGCACCTATGCATTACCTATGTTGAGAAGTGCATGAAAACACCATCAACAGTTCTTGTATCCCCCTGCTAAGCCTACTGAGCATATAAAGGTCTGGTTTGATGAACCTAATGAATCCAATGGTTCAGACAGTTTAGCCTCCCTATCCATGGTAGTAATTAAGCAACACAAGAAAAAACTGGAAGAAGAGTTAGTGAGTGATGTAGCACACCTTGCTATAACCCCAAACGAGGAAGAAATGATGGATACCCAAAGAATTTTTGGGCAACCAATTGATATAAACAGGATGGAGCACAGCTATGCTACAATGGGAATGCCTTGTCCCTTAGCAAATATGATTCCCAAAAAAAGTCATTTCTATGAGGATATCACAAGGTTTCACCGACTGGTACCTCATAGTTGTCCTCTTAACACATTGTTGCGACCTATGTATACTATCACTTCAACCCATCCAGGAACAAAATCGATAATGCTATTACCAGGAAAAAAATTGAATATCAATAGTTGGCTGATAGAAACACAAGAGGAAAGGTTGTTTAATGTGTTGGTACAAAGGTCTAAATCTTTTGCTTGGGATTATATGGACATGAGGGGAATACACCCAAGTGTCTATACTCATCACATTTATACTGACCCCAGTATAAGGCTTGTTCTCTAGCCTCAGAGAAGACTCAATCTTGCATTAAAATATTTGGTCAAAATTGAGATTGAGAAACTCCTTCGCGCAGGATTTATTTATCCAATCTTTGATAGTAAGTGGGTATCACCTATGGTGGTCATACCAAAGAAAAATGGGAAGTAGAGAATCTGTGTAGATTATAGAGAACTCAACAAAGCCACTCATCAAGATTATTTTCTCCTCCCATTTGTTGATCAAGTCTTGGACAACTTGGCTGGGAGGAAATATTTCTCCTTTCTTGATGGATTTAGTGGTTACAATCAGATACAGGTTGCTCCAAAAGACCAAGACAAAACCATGTTTACCTACCCATGGGGCACATTTGCATACAGAGTGCTTCCTTTTGGACTATGTAATGCGCCAGCGACCTTTCAAAGAGTCGTTCTTGCCATATTTTTTGCACTCGTTAATGACTGTGTCGAGGTCTACATGGACGATTTCACAGTCTATGGGTCAACATATGATGAAGCTCTTCAGAACCTAGATCGAGTTATGCAATTTTTTGAGAAAAATAGACTATCCCTTAGCCATGAAATTTTTTTAATAATGGTAGAACAAGGAATAGTCTTGGGTCATCATATTTCCTTTGAAGGAATAAAGGTCGACCCCAAGAAAATTGAAATCATCCAACAGTTGACTATCCCTCAAACTCAATCAGATGTTCAAAGTTTTCTTGGACATTTTGGTTACTATAGAAGGTTCATAGAAGGCTTCAGTAAAATTATGGCTGCTATGTTCTTCCTTTTACATAAAGAAGTAGAATTTGTTTGGACACCTGAGTGTCAACTATCATTTGAAACCATAAAGGAAAATCTTGTCTCTACTCCTGTTCTACGAGGACAAAATTGGAGTATTCACTTCCATATCTATGCAGATGCTTCTGATGATGCTATTGGTGCAGTTATGGGACAAGAAGATGAGAACGGGGGTAAGTATGCCATATATTTCATTATCTAAAATCTTACTCCTGCAGAAAGAAACTATACAACAACAAAAATAGTTATTGGTTGTTGTTCATGCCATAAAAAAAAATTGCCACTACATTACAAGGTATAAGGTTACAGTTTATATGGACCATTTGGTTGTAAAATACCTAATGAAAAAACCTGTAGTGAATAGTCGGATTATGAGGTGGTTATTACTCCTTTAGGAGTTTAATGCTACAATCCTTGATAAGCCAGGGAAATATAACGTAGTAGCATATTTCCTGTCGTGAATATAAAAAGAAAAGGGTGATAGTATGCCTGTACAGGACGAGCTTCCAGATGAAAATATTTTTGCCATTTCTGTAAAGTTACCCTGGTTTGCAGATATTGCTAACTATTTGGCTACCTCTGAGGTACCCCGGGGTTCACAACAAAGCAAAGAAAGTGACTTATTAGGGAAAGTGCCCCGTTTAAATGGATTAATGGAATTCTATTTTGTTGTGGGCTTGATATGATCCTAAGAAGATGTGTGAGAGTGGATGAAACCTATAGAATTCTAAGGGCCTATCATGATGATCCTTCGGGAGGGCACTACTCTGGGAAGAGAAATTCCCATAAAATCTTAGGCATTGGATACTATTGGCCTTCAATGCATAAAGATATTAAGAAGTATGTTCATCTTTGTGATGAATGTCAAAGAGTAGGAAGACCAACTGCTTCTTCAAAAATTCCTTTGCTTCCACAAGTAGTGCTAGAACCATTCGAGAAATGGGGTTTAGATTTTATCAGACCCATAGATACTTCCTCTCAAGGGAAAGAATACATATTGGTTTGCACCGATTACCTAACAAAATGGGCAAAAGTTCAAGCCTTACGAGTAGCTAGGGAAAAGCGAGTCGCGGACTTCCTCTATAATAAAATATTTCTTAGATTTGGAGCCCCTCGAACTATCGTAACTAATCAGGGACCCCAATTTATGTCTAGAGTGCTCTTGGCATTTACCAACCATTTTCAGGTAAGCCATAGAAAGTCATCCCCTTACCACCCTCAAGTGAACGGCCAGGTAGAAGTAACTAATAGAGAGTTTGAAAACATTTTAATGAAAATAGTTTCTTCTAGAAGAAAAGACTGGGCCAGGAAACTCCCTGAAGCTGTATGGGAATACAACACAACCTAGAAATCTACAAATAGATTCAGCCCCTATGAGCTTGTTTTTGGGAAGAAGCCTCTTCTTCCCATTGATTTTGAACTACAAACTCTATGAACAGCTATGGAACTAGGTCTGGATTTAAAATGTGCCCAAGTTGAACGACTTTTGCAAATAAGTGAATTGGATGAGCTTTTCTTAGATGTCATCCATCAAACTAAACTAATTCAACATCAACGAAAAGTGTGGCACAACAAACATATTAAGGAGAGGGAGTTTCATAATGGAGACTGGGCCCTACTATTTGATTCAAAATACAAAGATCATATGGGAAAGCTCAGGACTCATGGGTTGGGACCTTATGAGATTGATGAATTTTTTTCGAATGGAACCATTCGGTTGAAACCAATTGATGGTGACACACGCACCCTCTTAGTTAATGGTCATCGCTTACGTGTCTACCATAAGCCGGTCAATAGGGAAGACTTTTCAAAGATGGTGGAAATGCAGGGCAAGGTCCAATATGTTGACTCTGCCAAGGCAGAGTTTATCTGGTAACAATGTTGTATTATTATTTCCAAAAAACAAAAATAATAATAATAATAAATATATATATATAGATATATATATTATAAATTCAAAAATGTGCAATAAAAGGACATGTATGCCAAGATATTTTCCTTCATTAAATTTTTTCTTCTTTTGGACTTGGCTAATTTTTGTTTCATTTTGCAAGACTTCTTCAAAGCGGAAAATAACTTCTGGAGCACCCTCCAAAGATGCTCTGGAACATTATGATCCTTATGCCAGATGCTCCGGAACTTGACAGTCCTCATGCCCGATGCTCTGGAACTTGTACAAAACTCATCAGTCAAAGAGGCATTTCTGCACTGAGGTAAAAAGCTCTTGAAGTTCAAAATTCTTTATCATATCACTCCCCTTCATTTCGTTGCTACTTCGGTTGCATCTTTCAATGATGCTCTCGAACCTTCATTTTGTTGCTACTCCGACTGCATCTTCCAGTGATGCTCCAGAACCTTCATTTCATTTATGTCCCGGTTGTGTCTCACTGATGCTCTAGAACTTATCCGCCTTCTCTATCGCAACTGAAAACCTCTTGCATGCTTTGGAACTTATGCACTAATTTCGAGCGCGATGTCAAATTGCATGCTCTGAAACTTGTTCATTCATATTCCACCACCTTTTTCAAAAATTAGAAAATTTTGTGAGTCCTTCCATCAGTATATCTTGTACACCTGTCTTTCTATTTTGTTTTTATCATAAATAAAGCCACCAAGTACTGCAATCCTCATTGATGGCTCTGCCACCCGTAAAATTCCGCACCCATATCATAATAAATTCATCGTCACCTCAGCCAATGCCTTCACGTCATCCTATCAAATCTCTAAGGTACAAGATCTTTGAACAATCACATAATGCAAGTAAGTATTAATTTTCGCTTTGAGTAGGTAGTTATTTTTGAATAAAGAATAATTAATTGGCACGAACTTCACTCCCAATTTAGCAACTTATGCCACTTGGTGATCAACTTCTTGTACGACAAATCCTTTCGCATGCCTCCATACAGATTGGAAATCATTGCATAGTAAGTTGCAAATAAGACAAATAAGTGATTTCAAAGGCAATATTTTCAAAAGTGTTGCAAGAAATTTTTGTGCTATAATTAAAATCTTTTGTAGAGTGAGAAATAAGGAAATCGGGGTGGTAAAAGAAAGGTAGAGCCGGATTCAACAGAAAAATTGTTGGGATTGAGTAATATCTCAAGGTTTTTCGAAGAAGCAGGGTGGTTGAATTTTATCATGAAATTTGAAGGCTACAATGAAAAGTTGGTGGGCTCTTTTGCTGAAAACTACACAAATGGTGAGGTGGTACTTCATGGGAAGTGATTTAAGGTAAGCCCCAAAATCATTTCTCGCTTATCAGGGTTAGAGAATGTTGGCATAAAAATAAAAGAAACCTCTCAAATAATGCACCAAAAATTATTTGAATTATTTGTTAGAGAGGGAGATCCACACCCAATGGTAGTAATAAGTACCAGGGGATAGAATAAAGGGTTCTAGAGGACCTCCATACTAGAACCTCGGGGTATTATCATCGCATGGATTATAAAGTATTTTACTTGTGAAGGTCAGCTAACTATAGTAGTAGGACCTGATTTCCGCATGTTGACCCATTTGCGTCACGAAAAGGAGAATCATGCTCTTAGGGTTAATATGCCTAAATTTTTGTGTGATTCTCTAAATACTTCCATAGAAAGATATAAAATAGGGACTGGGCCACTGAAACATCATGGTTTAATTCAGTTGATTTGTAAATACCATTTTCGCAAGAGAACCTGAGGGGGATGATGGTGTGCCAGGAAATTTGTTCCCTATTGTTAATAAAATTGTCGAGATAGCTGAAACAAGTAGTGCCACTGCAGAATTAGAAAAGTGTAAAATAGAAATGGATGATCTACAAAAATAATTGTACAAAGGTAATGAACTGATAGAGTTGCAGAAAGAAGAATTGGTTGAGCATATAGCTATAAAAAATAAAAGGGATCAAGAGATACAGGGCTTGAAGCTACAATTATAGGAAAAGGACACAATAATTTATAAGTTAAAAGAGAAAATACAAGAATGGAGTGAAAAGCATAAAACTTATAGTGTTGGCATTGCAAACAAGAGTACAGAGATCGAAAGAATAAAGAATAACTTTGTGCTCATGTTCACAGCCTTTGAAGAGGACAAGAAAACAAGAACCGAAGAATTGAATGCTTCCATCAGCAGGGTCATAGAACTAGAACAGGACTTGAAGGAATGCAATGTAAAACCTCAAATGGAGTCTAAATATATTTAGATTGAACTATTTGTAACTGATTGGTTCCAGATCTGCATTCCACCTCTGCTAATGAAATGGATGGAAAGGTGTTACTTCCTCAGGAATGTACAAATTAAAAATTACAAGCTAAAGAAGGAACTAGTACTCCTGAAGGAGTCATTTCACAAGGCATACAGAGGAAAGCAGGATGCATGTCAACTTGTTGACTGTCTATTAAATTGTAGAAGGCCATCTAGATTGTACTCCATGTTTTTAAATGAACAATGGACAAGATGGAAATTGTTTAGAATCTGCAATGATCAGCCTTACAAGCCCAATGATAAAGAATTTTTTAAAATATTTGTAGAGTCAACCCCTGAAGACCAAGATCTAATTTGTGAATTCTTTTTGCATGATTTATTATTAGAAAATCACACATATTTCTTTATAAACTTGTTTGTTGGAGAGTTTGAATTAAGAACCCTGTTGTCCGCCATGAGGAACCAAATTCATTGGCAGGATTGTACAAAATATTTTGCATAGGTAGAAAGGACAATGGGTCTTCAAATAAGGTCCCTAAATTCTAGGCCTGGTGGTTTCAAAGATACATTTTTGTCTCTCCTTGTTAATGACAAGATGAGAGAAAGATATGACAATAGCCTTAGGTTGTGTCATGGAGCATGGGAAGAAGTTGATTGGAAAGGCATGCCATGCTTGTGAAGAAAGGTTCACCCCACTACCAGCTTACCTAAAGAAAAGAGAGGTCATTTCCCCTCTAAATATCAAGTGGTCATTTAGAAGAGCAGATGCCTTAGTCAAAATCTTGAAAAATCTTAGAACAAAATGGATGGGAATGAAGTACAAACCTTCATTGCTACTCAATCCACCTCCGGCCTTCAATATTCCAATGGATCAGAATGACAGACTTTTCAATGAATGGAGGGAGAGTGTGATATTTCACAGAGGGTTCATTTATGACCCTGAAGCTTTTGATGCAATAGCAAGGGAGGCACATGATCTCAGCACCCTATATGAGGAATGGAATAGGACTCAGGGGTTTAACTATGGAGCAGGAGGACCTGCCAGGAATTAGGTGGGGGAGGAAATGATGAGGTAAAAATAACCTCATCATAATAAAATCTGGAAAGCTTACTTTTACTAACTCAATCCTAAGCCTGTGCCAATTTATTAAACTTTAGGAGAAATAATTTCTTATTTTAAAGGAAAATTATACAAACTTTCTTTCTTATGATCAATTGAGGAAATTTGCCAATGCAGTTTTAATGGGTTGACTTGAGTGTTTTTGTAGGGAATAACCAGTCATCTAGCAATTGTTACAAATGTTGAACCAGCACGTGCCTTAAGCATGGTAAAGGATAGATGTTGTGAACCTACTCCTAAATATTGGGAGGATGAACCAAAGATTTAGTTTTTGTCTCTTTAATTTTTGTTATCAAAAACTTCATGGCTCGTCTCGAGCCTTCTATATGTTTATGAGCTTTAAGGACATGGAAGCTAATTTTAAGTTTTTGAAGACTTTTTCAATGGCTATCCACGCCATCTAGAATCTAGGATTTAGTTATAAGTCGTCTATAAAAATGTAACTTCAAAAGATATACAAGAAGACAGAAGAAGTATCGTTATGTTGTTCACATAGTTTCTAAAATACTGTTGAAATGAGTTACCTGATTTATGTCTATTGGTAAACTGTTGAACTATGAATGATGACGATTATTTGTAATGGAAAGACTTGAGAACCTATAGCTTATGTGATTTAAGGATGAAGTGTTAACCCACGAGCTGGCCACTCAAGGGAAGTTAGCTTAGATAGATAAGTATTTTATTGTTCTGTTGTTTTATTTGTTAAAGATAGATAACTATTTAGTAGGGAGTAACTAAGTTTGTTAAGAGTTGAGTCTGAAGCTTCAGAGCACCATTGTTTTAGTTAGTGTGAGTTATTTTTCATAGTTTTTAGAATCTTTTACTATTTAAAATATGTTTCATTATTTGTTCACTTATTTCTCTACTATCGTAGTATATCAGTTGTTTAGTTTTCTTGTTTCTATGCTTTCTAGTTTAGGTGTGTTTCTTTCTAAATTAGTGGTCTTATTCTTTTTAGTTTAGTATTTCTGGTTTTTCTTAGAAAAAATTGTTTTCCAGTTAAACAGTTAAATGGCCTTTGATTAAAATTGATTTCAATAGTTTAAGGAAAAATAGAAAATATAAAATGAGTTATCCAAATCATCTTCTTCTGCAAACTGCCTTGGACACTGCCCGGTTGACTAATTGACATTCAATATTCTAAAGTAGTAGGACCTAACGACAGCCTATCATATTACATTCATGTGTATAAACAAAATTAGAAGATAACATTACTAGATTTCACTTAATGAGATGCATATAATATAGGAAAGATTGCACAATCCTATCAAAAATATAGTCTGTATTGATAATGTAAATGTATGTTGTTCCACACAAGCCATGGAACTGACTATTTTAATGCATATAATCAAAAAACTATACAATTATAGATACAAAAGAGAAAAATGCACATAAAGAGAAAGGGGACCCATCATTGCCTCAATGATGAATCTCAATTGCTTTGTTCTGCATCATCTTCAATCTTCCCACTTGTCTAAGCCTCCAAGTTGATGTCTTCCTTGTTGCTCCTAGGTTCCCTATAGTTGAGTGAGAAGAGTGTCATTAGAGAAATGAAGGATCACCGGTCAAAATATGTGCATACATCTATAAACATATAATTTTATCATCATGTGCATTTAAATAAATTGCATACGATAGATGTCCAAGAAAACAAAAAAAAAATCAAACATATCTATCATATGCTCAATTTTATCTAACATGTTTTCTCATTGTGTAGGTATAGATAAAATTAGGTTGTTGTTTTGTTTATTTGGTTACAGCATGTGGGGTGAAATGCGGATCCCACAAGAGTTGAGCCCGGCCTACTGCCCTATTGTTTCATTTGAGAAGGATAATCACAAGTAAACCATCCATGAAGCATTAAAGATCAATCTTTGAAAGGATAGTGGAGTAAAATGGTAAGGGGTAATATCCTTATTGATAAATATTTATCCTTATTAATAAGAACATTCCACTATCAATATAGCCATGATTCTGACAAAACTGATCATCAAGGATTCCAAGATAGTTTTCATTAACAGTCTGGTTAAAAGTAAGCAGCCCCAAGCATCATAATAGTCACAAGAATTGAACATGAGGGGTAGTCATGTAGATTAAAATCTTATACAATAGTCATCACTTGCAAAGATAGAGACAACATGTTTCCACATAACAAATTAAATTGAATGCATGAAAGGTACAATGATGAAGTCCATAATAGTGAATGTTGCTTAAGAGGGATTGAAGGACAACATTTTATATCAAGGAGAACAAGGTAACCTCAAACTCTGTTGTACCTGAGTATGACAGTACCTGAGCTTTTGGTGTTTCTAAATGGAACCTATAGCGGAAAAGTGTAGTCTCCATCTGAAGGAACCATCTTTGGAGCTCTTCCCTGAATTGAGGGTTGAAAAAATTAGAATAAAATAAATACCATAATTCTAAAGTAACAATTTGTATCAAGACAAATGTTAGAAAGTGTAATTAAAAAGATAAATCCTTACAGTTGCACCTCAAATTGGACCAAACAGTAACAGCAAATGTGCCCTGATAAATCTTGCAGATTTAAACAACTTGAAAAGACCACTTTGGAGATCAAAAAGCAATAAATAAGCATGAAAATCAACACAACAATTGAACACTAAAGATGGATTATGAGTTATAATGTATCTGCTCCTTTTATTGCTCAAAATATAAACATACATAACATTAGTTATTTTGATATGAATAAGTGGATGAGATGGTCTAGTATCTATTCTAATGGATTGAAATGATGATGATATGATGATCAAAATCATACCTTGGTTTCCCTATTTGTATGGGAAGCAACAAGCTTCAGGTTCGTTCACAAAAGTTACATCTTTTCTTAACTAAATCATAATTAACATAACATAGGAACTTAAAAAGATAGGTCTGTTCCAATTGTTGCCAAACATTATATAATGCTTGTGTTTGTTGATAGGTAGAATATTTTGATGAAACACATACTAATACCCAAGATCCAATTGGGTTATTAAGATTTGGACGGGATGATCCAAACCATCCTTTAAACCATACCAAGGCAAAAAGAGCATGATTGAAGAGAACACTTGGAAGTGTTTCACACCATCTCAATGTACAATCCAACCTGGTTATGACACTGATAGCAATCCAAATTTTCTTGAACTGTTCATACCTGAACGTTGCATCACAATCTATTCTTCCTGCACATAAAAATGCCACATGTTAACCCCTTCTAAATAAAACTCAAAATACCATGAAACAATGATTTCCCTATATTAGTAAGTAAGTAGGCAGTCTATAGGGCATAGTTTGATTTTATACAAGGATGCTCATGAAAGGAATCTTCAAGTGACAATGAGTGAGTTGTTTGAGATTGCAGTTGATGGTGCAATATCTAGTCTTAAAGGCAGTTAGCAAAGCAGTAAATGTGCAAGAAAATCAAATTGTACACAACAAACAATTCACAATGTTATCTTGCATAATGCCTTAAGTTTGAAGACAAAAATCTCATTGTATCTTGATGAAAGTAGTGACCTTAATGGTCAATCACTGGCAACCATTATTTTAAAACATGGTATTGTGCTTATGGAGGCAACATTTTAAGCAAGGCGGTGAGTGGTGGTTTGGAACAATGGAAGGTATGAAGGAATTGATTTATATGCATACTATGTAGTCTAGCTTAAGACAATGTTCTTAAAATATATTGAAGGTGGATTAGGGAACTCAAGGGTTACCATGATAAATATTAAAGAAAAGACTGAGATCTATTTAAAAGCCACTATCATGAAGATATTAAAGATGTCAAATGCAAAACTTTAGCAACTGGAGTAATGAATACAGTGTGAAAGAGGATAGTGTGCTAGGGAATATTTAGGAGATCTCCACATTATTTAATCACAGGAAAATACATCATTTATTTATTTTTTAAATTAAAATAAATTATTTTGAACCCTATATAGGACACATTGATACTTCAAAAGCATCTAATTTATTTTTTTAAATTAAAAGAAGTCATTCTAAACCCTATATAGGATACATTGATACTTCAAAATCATCTAAAGGAATTTGAGATTATGCAAACATATGTCAATTAAATACCTAGATTACAAATAGTAGTGTGAACATTGTAACCCTTGTTGATCAGAGCTAGAATTGATAAACAGAAATGAATCCTATGCCTCCTATCACGCACATCTCCTTACCATTCTTTGTCATTCTTTACTGAAACACTTCTCCATTTTGGTGGGCTACACCTAAAAATTAGGTTTCAACAAAGGTTTTATTGTATGTTTATTAAAATGAAAACTCCATTCTGGCAAGCTATGCTTGAAAATAAGATTTCGATAAAAAATTTAGAGTATGTTTATTAGAGTTTTAGAGTATTTTGGTGGGCTATATTCTTGATTCCTTAAATTATTTATTCAAATGGATTGTGACTGACGTGATTTTCTGCATTTAGTGCTATAAATTATAATGATGCCATGATTATCATACTATCGTTGTCTCTTATTATACCCTTTGTGGTATGGCGGTGTTTTTCCCTTCCCTTCTACTATTTACCGCACTACCTCCTTGCTCAAAGCTTCTTGTTGCGGGGTTGCGGTGTATACCGCTCTACCACATATGTTTCTCACCTTCTCGACAGTATAGTGGTGTATGCTTTTGATCATTACTTGAAGAGTGTCAATGAGAAAATCTTATTTGTCTTACCGATATCTCAATGTCTCATCAATATTAGATCTTATGTTCCTCTGATGTTGGTTGGAGGTGTCGATGAGACAAGTTAATATCTCTTGTTGATATGCCACTATCTCATCGATATTTTCCTTTGGCGGTATTTCTTTATATATCGGTGTAACTCTGCCATGTCGGGGAGATTCATGATTATCGTTGTGGTATGGTGGTGATTTTCCCTTCCCTTCATTTGTTTACCACACTATCGCCTTGCTCAAGGCTTCTTGCTATAGAGATGCTATGTATACCGCTCTACAACATATGTTGCTCACCCTCCCAATGGTCTAGCAGTGTATACTTTTGATCATTACTTGAAGAATGTCGATATATCCAAGAGTTGTGTTTTTTCGAGCACTTGTAGATATAACTTGTCGATGTGACATAAGTGATTCTCTCCTCGATATCTTTGTATCTTGTTGACATTTCATTGTTTTACATTGTCGATGAGACATATAAATAAGTCTCTTCGATATAGGGGTGTCTAAACTAGTGCTAAACCCGAAGCTAAACTTGAAGCTAAAGTCAGGAGGTAAAAGTGGTGCTAAACTCGAAGCTAAACTTAGAACGAAAGGCAGTGCTAACGGTGGCGCCACACTCGAAGCCAATATCAGTGTTAAAGGCGACGTTAATTTTGGCATAAATTAGTGCCTAAATTAGTGCCGACTTGTCCTGATCGATGCAAATAGACGCCAAAAATAGCGCCATACTGATAAATAGCACTAACATTTTCAAAAAATTGGCAAAAAAATACATTAAAAGATTGGGTGGAAGCAAAAAATGGAGCAAATCACAAGGATTTGTTGTAGTGGGAATTGTTGCATGAATGTCCTGTCAAATGAGTGTGCTTGCCTTATCTTGAATGTGCATGTTTGCATTAATATAAGTGTTTACAAAATGAAAATTTAGGGAATATTTAGATGAGGAAAATGCTAACCATGTCTTGTATGAGTCTTGATGATCTTGTTTTGATATAATGATAAAAAAAATTAATGATGCATCAGGATAATGCATTGTTTTATGGGGGAAGGATGTCACGGTACTCTTTTCTTCATATTACTAATTAACAATTTTAAATAGATGATATAAATAATTATAATATTTCCATAAAATATTTATTGGGCAAATTGATATTCAATAGAATTTTGTTTTTGAAAATATAAATAATGAAATACCTAGCTAATATTTATAAATATCAATAATACTATATTATTAATTATATATATTAATATAAATTAATATATAAAAAATAATGGTAATAAAATTATATATATTATTTACATTTATGCAATTATATATGTATTTATTTTTGCATGGGGGGAGTGGTGGATGTTACAAAAAAAGGAAAAGCCGGTAAAGAGTAATAAAAATTTTATAGGTGGCATTTTGTTGGAGAGATTCTCCTCTATGGGAGAATAAGGAAGATTGTGGGTGGCTACATTATCATCTTTACCTAGCTAAGTTTCAAATAGGAGGGAGATATAGAGTGTTGCAAGGATTTGTGCAAGTGTTGGAGGGAATCTTATTGGGAACAAGGCATTGAAGATCGTGCAAAGGGTAAAAAAATTGATCTTTGGAATTTTGGGAGAGCACGTCAAAAATAAGGATTTGCATCAAACAATAAGTTACTCGTCGTAGTATGTGTAAGATTCAATTTTGAGCTCTACAATTGTTTGTCTCTGAGTACTCCTTAGATGATACTCACCTTACATACAAACGAAGGAATGCACGTCTAAAAATGATTAAAATTTTACACCTATAATGTGCCTATACTCATTGGAATTAGGAAGTCTTGTATTTTGTTTTCATTGTGATGGAAAATGAAATATAGAAACTTAGGTTTTTGGGTAGCATTATCATAGGATTATCATGGCATCCTCTTGGCATAATCTTGTACCCTTTGGAATGAATGATGGGCTTGAGTTTCTTGTAATGTCTACATTTCAATTACCATAGAGCCCACACTTGCCCTAGATCTTGCTACAGCTGATCCAGCTATGATTCAAAATATCATTTAGGAAATCATATCCCCTTGTATTGTTCCACTTATTTTGGTGAATATTGTTGTAGAGGCCCTCATTTTTGGAATTCAATATGCCTTGCCCTGTAACACATAAGATGTTAAACCAATTTATTTTTTAAAAGAGAAAAAACATTGGAAATTTAAATTATTTTGAAGTTTTGTTGATCTAGTGTTATCTTTGGGTAAAATAGTGTGAATAACACATATCTTTTCCTATCAATTGATTGAGTGTAGTATAAAACATTTGTTATGATTTTATTTGGCATCAAAGAGGTATAAATAATGTTTTATTCCATGGGATGCAATCTTCCAAATCTTCTCAATGTGTGATTGTCCATAGGAGAGAATTATTTCAAAGTTCACTTATCCCATCTTTCTATGAAGTTAGATTTTATGTGTTTCACTCACCTCAAATGTTCATAGAATTTAGTTATGTTGGTTATCCTTATTGACATTTCAAAATTACCTCTGGTTACTTTATGGAGGTTTATCTAAAAGAACTCGAACAAGCTCATTTCCTCTCGTAATTGCTTTACAATCTCCTCAAATTCACAATACAGTTGTGCTAATGAAGAGGTTTGTTTGTTCTCATATGTTGTTGTGGTTACATTTGTTCACAAAAATATTATATCTTATTCATTCTACCTTAGTACTACACGATGCACATATTGACTTATTATGCTCTAGATTACAACTATATAGACCTCTTGGTAGGGTTGAGGTTTTGATTGTGTGATCTTATTATTATAGGTCTTATAGCTAACTTTTATTTCCATCTTATCATTATTTAATTCATTTGAGAACTCCTCAGTACCATCCTATATAGACCTTATTTACTTAATGATTCATGAAGAAATTGAAATTTTCAATCGGCTTCTACTCCAACCTCGTGAAATTTATTTCTTCAAGGTACCTTATCATTTCATTAATTTGTCTTTTAGTAAATATTTCATATTTTTCCCCTAAGCATAGTACTAGAAATAAACATCTCTTAATTTATTAGAACAATAAGTCCATTGGGGTTCAACACAGTGTTGTCATTAATCTAAGCCACTTGTCTATGCTTGTATCATTATAATGTTCTATCAACCCTCCAATTCTCACTAAGGATTAGAGAGAGCAGAGTTCACTGAAGTTGTAGAAAAAAAATCATAGTTTTCTTACATGGATAATTCCCTACTCACAGAATTTGATAATATCTTATATAAATGATTCTTTTTAATAAAATTTCTCAATGACACCATTATTATAATTCATAATACTTTAAATTCCACCTAGAATAATTACTTATATATTCAAATTAATTTTAGACTGAATCTTGATTTTAATAATATTTAACTTTGCAAAACCAAGGGATGAATAAACACATTGAGTATAGGTAGAACTCTAATCTTTTTAATTGATAAATTTATTTTAACAGGTATATTATTATTTATTAAATTTTATTATTAAATCATATAGAAAGTATGTTAATTTTTAGATTATTGTTCCCTTGATGTAACATGTGTATTCATTGCTTATTCCTTCCTTCAAGATTGATAAATAAATATTTGTTATTGTTATAGGATAGACGATATATTTTATTGTTAATAGGACTTTATCTCTTCTAGTAGATTAGTCATCTCTTTAGTAAATTGCTAGAACCTATCTAAACTTCATCGTATTTGATTCATATATTTTTCACTCATATCAATATTTTTCTTCATATTGTCATTTCCTATACTCCAAGTTAGTAATTAAGAATACCATTGATTAATTTTCTTATTAATTTTAAATCATGATCTTTGTATTATATGGATGAATCTATGATCATAATTTTGTTTATTCACCTAATTAATTTATTATCATTGATTTTAAACTCTTCTTAAATAAAACTTAGCTACCATATTTGTTGAGAGGTTATCACCTTACATTACTGTTACCAATTTGATAGATTAATTATCGTATCTATGTAGTTGTTATTAATTGTATGATTTTCAATAATTTATTTTGTTTGTCAAATTGATATTTAAATAGAATTGACTCATCTATCATTTGGTATTCGATAAGTCCTACATAAAAGACTAGGGAGTGGAGTGGTATGTTGGACTTGAATAATTAATAAGGGTATCTATGTTGGGATTAAGGTGTCTCAAGCTTAGAGTCCTAATATTGAATAATTTAATGTATTATTATATTTATTGGTATTATTTAAATGCCTATGGTGTCATGTCGTAAATTGGGACATACCAGCTAGGTGGCATCCTCGTTGGAAGTGACTAGATGACACATCATATCCCAAGTGGACATAGGCATCCCAATATGGAATATTTGACTTATTATAGATTCTATGATGCATCATAAGGCATCTTTATGCACGAAGAAAGTTGGTGCCCAAGTTGGGTTATGATAGGTTGTAAAAGAATCAGACATTTTGGTCAGTTATGATGGATTCTCTTAAGGATTTTATGACAGATCTTGTGGTAGATTTTATGGAAAATTTATAAAATATTTATGACAATTGTAAGGCATTTGTCACATGCTATTATGAGCACATTTTGGGCACACAAGCTTGGAGAGAGAATATTTCATGTTATGATGGTTGTAAGGGGTGTAAGGGAATATCGTACATGTGTCAAAATGCATGTTTATGGTGTGGGATATTATGTAATGTGTATTTGGATGCCCATCCTCTTCTATATGCTTCTCTTGGCTTGTATTCTCTATATATTACATGCCTTACATTATAGAATGCATCTTTTGTTTGCAGGTAATGAAGTGTTGTTGGATTCACTCCAGAACAAGTGTTTGTTTTGAAGCACTTGTTGAAGAATATTTGTACTTGGAGCTACATTGTAACCTCTATTTGATTTAATATTATAGTATTGTGCTTTTGGAGGGTGGGGTTTTTTACCCGAAAGGGTTTTCCCCATGTATATCTAGTGTTTTTTTTTTTTTTTGTGTTCTTGTTGTTCTATCTCATTCTTTTTATTTTTTTCTCCTTACTGTAACTGTATAAGGTGTTAAAAAGAGAAAAAATTAATTCTCCCCTACTTAGATTAGTGTAGGAAGTTTTTTCTGCTCACCCGACTTCCTTTCAATTGATATCAGAGCCTGGCTAGCCTTGATTCCTTTGTTGGGTTAGAAGGGTTTTTTTAGTTGATCTTTGTTTTAGTGGGAGTTTTGTAAAAGTGCATTTTGTGACCTTGTTGCAGGAAAGAGATGGCATGCACATTTGGGGGGATTGAGATGGAGAAGTTTAATGGTGGTAAATTTGGCTTTGAAAGCTCAAGATGGAATATATTCTTGTAGATCGTGACCTATGGGTTGTAATTTCTAGAGCCAAATCATCGAACATGAAACAAGAAGACTAGGAGCGCATGGATAAGAAAAAAAATTGTCTCATTAGAATTTTTTTAGCTAATTATGTTCTCTTAAAGGTTCATGAAGAGAAGACTATTACTTCTTTGTGGAAGAAACTTGGAGATGGTCATCAAGATAAATCCTTAGTAAACAAGTTATTCCTAAGAAATAAGATGTATTCTCTAAAGATGGAAGATGTAGGATCCATGGCAGACCACCTAAAATCCTTTAACATGTTGATTGCTCAATTGGGTTCTATTGGAGATAATATTGATGAACAAGACCGATGCATGCTCCTATTGTTCTTGTTTCTAGACTCATGGGATCACCTAGTGATGGCTATTGGAAGCACAACAACCACTTTCAAGATGGATGAGGTGGTTGCTCCATTGTTATCTAAAGAGATGCAAAAAAAAGTCTTCTGAGGTGGCCAAGGAGGCCCTTGTTTTTCATGGCAGACCGAAGGAGAAAGGAAAAAAGGACAAGAAATCTAATTCAAAGTCTCTTGGGAGATCTAAGTCTCTTGGTAAGAATTCCAAGGCAAAATGTTGGAACTATGGTGAAACTGGACACTTTCAAAAAGATTGCAAGGAGGAGAAGAATAAAAGCAAGTCTTTCTCTGATTCTGAATCAAAAAAATCATCCCAAGATGAAGTAGAAGCATTTGTTGCAGCCTTGGAAAACCGTGCATCAAAAGATGTGTGGTTGATAGATTCGGGTGCATCCTTTCACATGACCTCTCATAGAGGTTGGTTTTCTAACTATGAAGAGTATGATGGAAGGAAGGTGTACCTAAGTGATGACTCTAACCTGAAGATCATTGGTCATGGAAGAGTCAAAATCAGATTTCTTGATGGGAGAGTGAATGGAATTGATGGTGTCCTACATATCTCAGGTTTGGCATGAAACCTACTTTTTGTACATAAACTGAATGATTTAGGAGTGAAATTTGTTTTCTCTCGTGGAGGATGAAAGATGATGAAAGGAGTTATGGTGTTGGTTAAGGGTGTTCGAGTTGACACTCTGTACAATCTAGATGCATGCATAGTATGGTGCAATATATCTTCTGATGTATTAAATAAAATACCTTTGGATTCTTCATCCTCACCATTAGATTATGTATTGAAGAAGTGTGTTGCATCTACATCTGATGGTTGTACATTTTGGGTACCTAAGGGTGCTCATTCCATTGAAATGAAGCTTCCTGTAGAGAAGACAATGTTATGGCACCAACGAATTGGTCACATTGGTGAGAAGGGTCTTATAACCTTGAAGAATAAGAGCCTTATTGAAGGCCTTGATGATTGTAATCTCAAGTTCAACTTTTGAAAAAATTGTGTTTATAGAAAACAACACCACGTTTATTTTTACTCTAGTTATTAAAAGTCTTCTAGGATTTTGGACTATGTTCATTCAAATGTGTTTGGTCCTATGAATTTTCCTTTGTTATCAAAATCTATATATTTTTTTCTTTCATAGATGATTACATTAGAACATTCATTTATTTTCTCAAAAGTAAAACTAAAGTCTTTAGTCGATTTAAGGAGTTTAAGTCCTTGGTAGAAAATCAGACTAGCAGAATGATTAAGTGTTTGAGAACTGGCAATGGTGGTGAGTTTTGTTCTATGGAGTTTGACAAGTTTTGTAGAGAGTGCGGGATTGAAAGAAATAAGACAAATCCCTACACTCCACAACAAAATGGAGTTGGAGAGAGGATGAACAGAATGTTGATGGAGAGGGATAGTAGTATGTTGAGTGGTGCTAGCCTTGAGTAGAAGTTTTGGATTGATGCAGTAGCCACTACATGTTATTTGATCAACAAATCTCCTACATCAATGCTTGTTGGAAAGAAACCTATGGAGGAATGGTCTAGTAAAAATACCTCGATGAGACATCTTATATTATTTGATTGTGAATCTTACACTCATGTTTTGATTGAGAAGAGGTCAAAGTTGGAGAACAAGGTAGTTAAGTGTATCTTTATTGGCTATGGTGTCGATGTGAAAGGGTACAAGCTTTGGGATCTAGAAACTCAGAAGGTTCTTTATATTAGAAGTATGATTTTTAGAGAGATAAAACCTTCCATTTTTAAGTTGCAGCTAAAGAAAGATGAGAAATAGAATAAGGAGGTAGTGCAGATTCCACCTACTTTGAAGAAAGATGAACTACGCACTCCTATTGGACTTGATGATGAGGAGAGGTCAAGTAGCTCATAAATTTTTGAAGAAGAAGAAGAACCTCAACCTCATCCATTGAGGAGGTCTACATGAGTTAGGTGGCAACTGAAAAGGTTTGGTTATTCATTATTGGATTTTAGTTGCATTTTTGCTTTCATTACTAGCATTGATGAACGTAGAACTATTAGAGAGGATATGGGTGTGAGTGATGTAGATTCCTAGATGAAATCCATGGATGAGGAGATGGTTGCATTAAAGAAAAACAAGACTTGGGATCTGGTACCTTTTTCCTGTTGGATGTAAACCTGTTGGTTGTAAATGGGTTTTCAAGAAAAGGTATGGTCCTGATGGTAGTATTGAGAAGCATAAGGAATAGTTGGTCGCTAAGGGGTTTTCATGGGTGGAGGGAATTGATTATGGGGAGATATTCTCTCTTGTTGTGAAGCTAACATCTATCTGATTACTATTATCACTTGTAGCAATGTATGATTTAGAAGTGGAACAGATGGATGTGAAGACAATGTTCCTTCATGGTGACTTGGAGGAAGATATTTACATATCACAACCAGAGCACTTCATTGAAAAAGGTAAATAAAATTTGTTTTGTAAACTGAAGGTCTCTGTATGGTTTGAAACAGTCTCCTAGAATGTGGTACCAAAAGTTTGATACCTATATGTTGTCATTGGGATTTCAGATATCTAAATCTTACCATTGTGTGTATTATAAATCTAATAATGTTTTCATTCTCATTATTGTTGTATACGTAGATGATATGTTGTTTATTGGGAATGGTAAAAATATGGTTTCATATTTGAAGCTTTAGTTGTCAGCATAGTTTGAGATGAAAGACCTAGGTGCAACTGGGTACATTCTTGGAATGGAGATCATGAGAGATAGAGAAAAAAAAAAGATTTGGTTAAGCCAAAGCAAGTATGTGAACTCTATGTTGGAGAGATTCAACATAGCATATTGTAGACAGTTAGTTGTTCCTCTGATGCAAGGGATGAAGCTTTCTATGAATGATTTTCCAAAATATCCTACTAAGATGGAGGACATGACCAGAGTACCATATGTGAGTGCAATTGGTAGTTTGATGTATGCTATGGTGTATACGAGACCAAAAATATCCCAAGAAATGGGAGTTCGTAGTCATTTTATGGCTAATCCTAGACGAGTACATTGGGATGCAATTAAGAGAATGTTTAGATATTTACAAGGTAATTTTGAGAACTCCTTGTGTTTTCATGGTTATCCTACTAGACCTCAGCATTCTATGAGTATTTTTGGATTTGTGGATTCAGATTGGGTAGGTGACATTAACAGCAAAAGATCAACCAGCGGTTGCATGTTTATGATTTTTGGTGGTGCTATCAGTTGGATGAGAAAGCGGCAGGTTGTAGTCACATTTTCCATGACAAAAGCAGAGTACATGGAAGCCACTCATGCTTGCAAGGAAGACATTTGGCTTAAGATACTATGTTTAGATATTGGTTTAGATGCAGAATAGATTAATGTTTGTTGCTATAGTCAAAGTGCGATTTTCCTAGCAAAGAATCCTACCTTCCATGCTAGAATAAAGCACACTGATGTTTAGTATTATTTTATTTGTGATATGGTAGAAGATGGAAAGGTGAACTTGGAAAAGGTCGACACTTTGGTAAATGTTTCAGATGCACTGACGAAACTAGTGAGCACAGAGAAGTTTAGATGGTCTTCCAATTCCATGGGCCTTGGAGCCTTGAGTAGATGATTCCATATGACTCTTAGCAGGTCTTCGTCAAGTGGGAGAATGTTTGGATTAAAGAGTCTCAACCTTAGATTCCTAATATTGATTAATTTAATGTATTATTTTATTTATTTGTATTATTTAATTGCCTATGGTTTCATTTCATAAATCAGGAGCCACTGGCTCGGTGGCATCCCCATTGGAAGTGACTAGATGACACATCATCATCCCAAGTGGACATAGGAATCCCACTTTGGAATCTTTGACTTATGAAAAACTCTATGATGTGCCATAAGGCATCTTTATGCATGGAGAAATTTGGCACCCAAGTTGGGCTATGATAAGTTGTAAGAGAATCATATATTTTGGTCAGTTATGATAGATTCTCTTATGGATTTTATGATGGATATTGTGGCAGATTTATGATAGATTTTATGATATTTGTAAGGCATCTTTCATAGGCTATTATGAGCACATTTTGGGTTCCTAATCTTAGAGAAAGAATATTGCATATTATGATGGTCGTAAGGGGTGTAAGGGAATATTGTACATGTGTCCAAATGCATGTCTATGGTGTGGGATATTATTCCATGTGTATTTGGATGCCCATCCTCTTCTAGATGATTCTCTTGGCTTGTATTCTATATATTGTATGCCTTGCATTATAGAATGCATAGTTTGTTTGCAGGTAACAAAGGCTATTGGATTCACTCCAAAATAAGTGTTTGTTTTGAAGCACTTGTTGAAGAAGCTTTGTACTTGGAGCTACATTGTAACCTCTATTTGATTTAATATAATAGTACTATACTTTTGGAGGGTGGGATTTTTTACCTAAAAGGGTTTTCCCCATGTATATTTGGTGTTTGTTGTTTATGTGTTCTTGTTGTTCTATGTGTTTCTCCTTACTATAACTATATAAGGTGTTAAAAATATTTTTTTTGTAACTCTCCCCTAATTATATTAGTGTAGGAAGTTTTTTCCACTCACCCGACTTCCTTTCAATCTATACCTTGATTTTTTATATGGTTCTTATATATTTAGAAAATTATAATTGGCCTTAAAAAAAAATTATTATGAAAATTTTAGGAATTATATTTGTGTGCAAGTGTTTTTTTACTTCTAAATATGAAAAACTAACTAAGAATGCAATGTAAATAAGACAATACCACCTCAATGATTAGCCTAAGAAAAGCACAAAAGAAAGATAAAAAATGAGAGTGATTATACCTTTGTGTTGATCTCCTTGGTTGGCCCTTGATTAGAGTTGGAGTTGTGTGCTCCTTGATGGCAAGTGCTGCTAAAATATGGATGCAAGGATGGAAATTATGGATGAATTTCAAGATAAGCTAAAATGGATGTGTGAATGGATAAGATAAAATGAAAGTGTTAGAATTGCAAGTATTAGGATGCAAAAACATGGCTTGGATATGGCTAGAAAATTTGAGAGCATAAGGGTAATCACAATGCATGAGATTTTTTTTAATGCATGTAAGAGGGGGGTATTTATAGAGGAATTTTAATTCTCTAGAGAATTCAAGGGCCAGGATTGAGCCACCATGGCCAAGATGAAGGGTTATGGTGAGTTGAGGACTCACAAGCCCTCACATCTTGACATGTGGAGGGTGAGTTGTCCAAGGGGCAAGGTGAGATGTACAAAGCACAAATGATGTGGAGGAAGGACAAGTACTTTGCAAGTATCTTGGGGGATGAGAGTATTTCTTAAAAAATGAACTTCTTGTCCCCATATGAAGGTGAAAGTGACATATGAAGAATTCTAGTATTCCTCAAAAAATCCCCATGGAGAAGAGAGAAGTTGTTGGGGGAATAAATGTGAATTTTAAATTCATGTGATTGAAATGGATAAGGCAGTTGGGAGAATAAATATGAATTTTAAATTCATATGATAAGTACCTTGTGGATAAGACAAGGTTCTTATGGAGAAGATTGAAAAGTGCCTTGTGGATAAAATAAGGCCCTTATAATGGAAGGTTCCCGGCCTCCATGTGACTTGATGTGACCTTTCAATGATCACATGGGGAAAAGGAGATTCCTTGGAGGAATCAAAAGTGAATTTTAAATTCACATGGGGAAGAGGGGGATTCTTGGAGAAATAAAGAGTGAATTTTAAATTCACATGGGGAAGAGAACCTATGCCAAATATGGAAGATGTTAAGGTTGACCAAAAAAGGCATGCTAAATGTAGCAAGTGGATTAGATTAAGGTTGTGCAAGTACATGATTAGGCAAATTAATGATGATTAGAGGCAAGTGGAAAAATTTGGAGGATGTGACACCTCCTAATCATGGATTAGGAATGTGCACATCTCTAATGATGGGATTAGGAGATGAATTATGATTGTATGGATGGGACATAAAGGGAATTAAATAAGTGGGTTACTTATTTAATTCCTTGGAAGAAAGAGATAAAGGGTAAGGTATTTAATCATTTAACTAAATACCTTAGGGATTTAGAAGACTTTAGGGGTATTAATCAAATAATGGCAATATTATTTAATTCATGGAAAATATAATTGAGATATGCCAAGATTTGGGCCTTATATGCTTATGATAAATTGATGACCTAAAAATATTGGAAAAGAATTGTTATATTGTTTAATGTGACTGATTTTTGCGTAAGCTTCAATGTATGATTATTTTTCGATGTCTTCCTTGTTTTGTTTGACCAAGGAACCTAAGATGGGTATAACATACCACCTATGGAATAAATCCAAGCAATGATTTGAGTTTGACCAAGGAACCTGATTGTAGGACAAAGATAGTTGACAAGGTGAATTTCCCAAACTAGACTTGTTGAGCTGGAAAGATTCACAAATAGGATAATAGTGACTAGGTTCAATGATGAGGACAAATCAGAACATGAACGTATCCAATGACACGGAAAGTTTTTCTATTCTACTATATGCAATTTCCTAGGAAATGTATAAATGTATGCAACTTAGGATGACTAGCGCTAAGTCGTATATGACACCTATTAATGCAAGGTTTTTTGAGAAAAAAAATTCCAATTTTTGTCCAAGGTTGATCGTAAGAAATAGAAGCGAGAATGACAGTTATGTTTTCGGACTCAGTTTGCAATTTTCAAAGTTTTCTGTTGACAGTCAAATGCGGTTCTATTTTTGACAGATGTGTTTCAGTTTGTAGATACGGTGATTTGACTAAAATAGGTTTCAAATGTTGACAAGCGATTGTGGTTTTCGGACTGATGTGGTTTAATTTATTGCAGATGCGACTCAACTAATCAGATGCAACTTAGAATATGGACTTTGTAAACCTAACCCCATTGATAGATAGTTATGATTTTTGATTGACAGATGTGGCTCGCATATACACATGTGACTCACAAAATTACAGTTGCGGCTTAGAAACTAGACTCTGTGAAAGTTATAAACTATTGACAGACACATGCAGTGTTTAACTTAACAATTATGACTCTCTAAGATAGATGTGGTTCTAAAAATGATAGTTGCGAGTCTTTTTTGATAGTTGCAATTTTTTGAAGATGATGTTTCGACTGACTCCATTTGATGATCAAGTTGTTTGATGAATACAGCAAAAACAAGCACATAATACAATGTGTTTTCAGTTTGTAGTGATGGATCTATTAAAATCAGAGAACAATTACACCCTAAGTTGTGTTGGACAATATTTACTGAGTTCTTACTTGGATAAATCCAGCTATGCATATTCAAGGCAGATGACTAGTAGCTTGACCCCATTGGCTCCCCTCCATGGCACTCACTTATACGGGGCACCCAAGCTACTGTACCAATGAAACTCCCATGGGATACATCTCATCTCCACACATGAACCATAAATATGTAAGATGGCTTCACAGGTGTGAACTTGTTGCACTAGCAAATAGAAAGGATTTTGGAAAAACTACAACAAGTGGCTTTTTAATTCGGGCACCCATTCAGAAGAGCCATGCAAGAGGCAATATCATCCCAATCTATAGAGGTTACACTCTACAGGTTTCGACACTCCACAAGGGTACTGGGGAGTCAAGTGTTGGTCCACTGGGATCCTCGTAATACTAAGCTTTCCTCGAGTATTAAAACTTTTATACCGGTTGGGAGTCGCTAGCAATAAGCGCATCACCAGTTTTGAGTCATCTTGGGGTTAGTAATTTTTTCCCACCAAGATAGGCCCAAGTTCTAGAGTCATTAATCATTTCTCTTGCACCCAGGATTGCATAAATGTGCAAGGGGAGAGGATACTTTGATATTCTAAATCGGGGTTCTAAACTAACATGAACAGACACGAAAAACACTGGTTAATTTTTAAACCCAAATGATAATTTTCTAACTACCAATCAGAAAGCTTTTTAAAATAAACTAAACAAATGAATGTCTTTGTAAGGTCCTACATGCAAATGATTTGTAGTTTCCTTTGTGTCTTCGGATTTCGTCTTGCAAAAAAGAAGATGTTTTTGGTTTTTATTTTGGTCTTCAATGCTTCATCCTGCAAAAACTAAGTTATCCCTTTAAACACAGCTGCAAACAAAACATTAACGAAAACAAAACAAGACAAAAACTAAAAAAACAAATCGCAAAAATACGAAAGTTAATAAAAAACAAAAAGAAATTTTACTAGGCAGATGTGGCTTCTAAACTTACAGATGTGGTGCTATGTTGACAGATGGATGTGGTGTGGCGTTGACAGTCGGATGTGGTGTGGAATTACGCCGATGTGATTCGTGTTGTCGGATGCATCACGGGATGTATTAGATGTGGTTCTCAAGAACATATGCATTGTTTCTTCAATCAATTACGGTTTGTCGTACGATTCCTGCAAAACAAAAAATGAAAAGATGAAAAGATGTGAAATTTGAAGCGTGATTCACATCGGGTTCACCAAATGTTACATAGAATAAATGGAAATTTGCATAGATAGATGTGTTAAATCTAATCTAACAAATATTAATCTAAATCAAACAACTAAGAACAAGTAAAAATGAACAAAACAATTAAAATTATAACTAGAACAGTCTCACCAAATATGCGTCCACTTATTCGAATTATCTTGATTGTCCTTCTCCATATTTTTATCTTAGTATTCTTGCCCTAAAATTTTCAGTATTGATGCAAGCATAACCTGGATGTATTGTCTAAGAAAAATATCAAAGATAATAGGTTTTTCTAAAAAGTATTGATTTTGGGAGGAGGAATAATGATAATGACAGGTAATTTAATAGATTTTGGGTTTTCAAATGATCGGCTCAAATTCGAAAGAGAGATCAATGATCAAGATTGATGAATGCCATGCGATGTGAGTTTTGTGTCAGTTAGAACGTGAGTTAGGAAATTCTGTAGGATAGAGATTAAATTAGAACAATAACTTAATCTTGTGTCAAGACTGTTCGAAAATAGAAAGAACACGAGTTCCAGATTAAATAATCAATTTAATCTTCAGTTGAGAGTCTTCGAAAATAGAAGAAATAGACTTTGAATGAAAAAGACAAAGTTAGAACTCGAAGAATAATCCGTTCGAATGCACACATGAATTAATTAATTAAATAAATATATTTAATTAATAAACACATTCATGCATATGAGTTAGAACTAGTTAACTGAATGGTTGTGACAAAGAGTCTCTTCGTAGAGACGATCAGATATCAAATCCGGAGATAACTGACGAATTTAAAATAGATCTCAAGTCAGAGGGTGAGTGAATGATTAGATAACTGGATGACAGAAGAATGTGATAGAAACAATTAATTATGAATTAAATGTTAATTTAATTCAACATTCGAAATTGAAATGAATTAATTAAATAAATATTGTAATTTATTTAATTGACTGTTTGAAAAGGATTAATTGAATAATTAAATAATTAATATTTAATTATAGTTGAAAAATGACAAAGGGCTAATTAAATAATAAATTATTTAATTAAGAAAGAAGAATTAATTAGTTAGCGATATAATTAAATAAATATGATTTATTTAATCAATCAAATTGAATAAAGGGTCATAATGAATTAATTAAATAATTAAAAAGGTTGTTTAATTAATAGAGGAAAGATGTGTTTAGAAAGGTAATTAAATAATAAAAATTATTTAATCATGACCATGGACATTAGAAAATTATGTCGAAAGTGGTACTCGCAGGCCTAGACCAATTTTTGATGTCTACAGCTTCCATTCTAATGCATTGAGGTTGTGTAACCTCTCCTTCTATGTTGTTGATAATTCCATGTGTAGTTTGACTATTGTCCTTAGCCTTGTATTCAATTCTATTGGAATTACTATCTTTTTACCATACACCAGCTTGAATATGGTGTGAAACTTGTTATTGTCTTCCAGTTGTCCTATAAGTGTAAACTACTCTAGGTAACCTAGCTACCCAATCCTTCTTATGGAGTTGCACTATCTTTATGAGGATGTTTTCAATTTCTCTATTTGTGACCGCCACTGGCCCATTTTCTTGAGGGTGGTAGGGTGTGGACTTTTTATGTCTGATCTCGTATTCTTGCACTAGTTTTGTGATCAAATCTGATGTAAAATGTGGACCCTAGTCTGTGATAATTTCTCTAGGAACACCATATCTTTTGAATATATCTTCATAGAGAAATTTTTCCACATTCCCATCTCTTGCAAACTGCAAATTTTTAACTTCCACCCATTTGGTAAGGTAATCTGTACAAACCAGTATGTATTCATTATTGTTTGATGTTTGGGATATAGGACCAATCAAGTCTAGTCCACATTTATCAAATGGTGCTACTATTAGTTGTGGTTGTAATGGAATCTCATTTGTCTTTGTTGGCCTTCCCATTCTCTGAAATCTATCACAACTCCTAATATAATTGACTACATCTTTATGAGTGTTGGCCAATAATAGCCAGTATTTAAAATCTTAAGAGTTGTCCTATTTACTGCAAAGTGTCCCCCACAAGGTTCATCATGACATGATCTAAATATATCATATACTTCATCTTCTTTGATGCATCTTCTATTATGTTGTCAGGCCCTGTGTATAATAGATACCCTACTATCCATGAGTAAGGAAAACATTTTTGAACTAATTGCCTCTTCTCCCTTAGTGAGAGATGTGGTGGTGTTTTCCTTGCTACTAGATAGATAGCTATGTTTTCATACCAAGGTGTATGCAGAGAGAGAGAGAGAGAGAGAGAAAATATGTGATCATTTGGGAATGAATCATCTACATATTCTTCTAATTTGGTTGGAAGTCTAGAGAGGAAATCTACTACTACATTGGCTTTCCTTGGCTTGTCTACAATAGTTATGTCAAATTCTTGAAGTAGTAGTAACCACCTCACAAGCCTTCCACCCACTATTGGTTTGTTCATCAGATACCTTATTGTTGTGTGGTCAATATGTATAAATATAGAATATCCTATAATATAGTGTATGAACTTGTTGATTGCATGAACCACCAGTAGCATTTCCTTCTCATTCATTATATAATTTAATTTTTTCCCTTGAATATTTTTAGTGATATAATAAATGGCATACTCAAGGTTTCCATCCCTTTGTCCTAACACAACTCCTATTACAAAATTTGAAGCGTTTGTATGTATATGGAAGGGAAAGTTCCAATTTGGTCCTCTCAAAATAGGGATCTTGGTTAATGTTGCCTTGAGAGCTTCAAAGGAATGTTGACAAGTATTTTTTCATTCAAACTCTACATCCTTGGACAATAAGACAAATAGTGGTGCTATAATCTTGTTGAAATCTTGTATGAATCTTTTTTAATAGCCATCACATCCAAGGAAACTTCTAACATATTTCTATCTCTAAGGTATAGGTAATGTTGATATTATCTCATTTTTGTTGGGGTCTACTTGGATTCCTTTATTAGACACAAAATTTCCTAAAACTAATCCCTCAATCATCATCATGAAGCATTTTTCATGAATCATGAATAGGCTATTATCTTGACATCCTTGTAGTAGTTTCTCTAGATTGGAAAGTTCTTCTTCATAGGTATTCCCATATGTTGTAAAATCACCCATGTAAACTTCCATGGAATCATTAGCAAAGTCTAAGAATATACTCAGGACTACCCTTTAAAAGGTGGCAGGTGCATTACATAGACCAAATGGAAAGATAGAGTAAGCATATGTACCCCAAGGGAATGTGAAGGTAGTCTTGTCTTGATCTTCTAGGGCTATCCTAATCTGATTATATCCACTAAAGCCATCCAAAAAGGAGAATTATTTCTTGTCTACTAGTGATTCTAGTACTTGTTCAATGAAAGGAAGGGGAAAGTGGCATTTCCTAGTTGTTGCATTCAACTAACAATAGTCTACACACTCTCCATTTCCCCCATTTCTTAGGTACAATCACTAGTGGAGACACCCATCGACTGCCAGAGATTGGATAGATGAATCTTGAATCCAACAAATTTTATAATTCAGCTTTGAATATGTCACAAACTATAGGTTTTATTCTCCTTTATGGTTTCCTAATTGGTTTATAGCCTTAATTTATGTAAATCTGATGCATGCACAAGTTTAGGTCTATAACCTTCATTTCATGGTAAGCCCATGAAAATGTTGTTGCATGTGCTTGCAACATATTCAATAGTGAGGCATGTTGTGCAACAATCAATTGGTTGTCTTGTTTGGCATAGTCTTTAAAGTTAAGGATGGCCTTTGAATAGAAGAAATGTCAAGACCTCCTATATTTGAGATACAGTGACATGGAAATAAAGTGTGAAAATTTTGAGAAACAGACTCAAATGTATTGGAAGGAATTATGTTCTGTAGGGGGTTCTGCAAACATGTTAAATAGTCATGTTGTTGTAGGTCCCTACCATAATTTTTTTGTTTAATGTTTGCAATTAGTTCATCTTCATATTGGTTTTCTAACAAGGGACTATGTTCAATAGTCATCAAATTTTGTAAGGAGTACTAGTCTTCCTCATCTAGGACAGGCCATACAATTTGATCCAAATCTGCATGTGGTTGGGCAAGTGGATAAAGGACTGGTTTCTTAGTCACATTTCCATTAGAAATTATCATGTTACTAGACCTCCAAACTATAAAGGTATTTGTAGTTGCCAACCAAGGTCTCCCTAAGCTAAGGGGATATCTTGCAAGGTTAGCTTTAGGATGCAACATCAAAAAAAATTTAGGGTACTCCCATTAGTCTAGTGTCATTACCAGGTCTTTTATGACTCCCTCAGGCTTGACTATAGACCTATCTACTAACTGTAGCACAATAGGTGTAGGTCTCAGCTCCATTAGTTATAATAATTTCATGGTTTTCTTGGTCTACATTATTGGCTGCCCCAAAGTCAATTAAGGTGTTATTTATGAGAGTACCATTGATTTTGACATCCACTACAAGGCTCCCAAGGTTTGCATACTTGGGGATAGTTATATTTCTTGACATAATGTTTGCAAGTTGTCCTAAGACATGTACAATCTAGCGGGTCCTTACATTTCCTTCCTAGATTTTTGAGAAACAACTCTCTCACTATTTTGTTATAAATGGGTACTTCCTTAATGGCTTGGATGAGGGGTATTTTGATATAAACATCCTTGAGTTGTCCCAATAGATTAGTTTCAGCATGTGAATGATGGTTTTGGATTGTTAGTCTCTCAAGGAATGGAGGCTCTTGACTCATTGTTGGTGGATTGACTTGATTTGACTCAAGTTCCCTATATTATTTATCCATAGGCTCTACCGGGAGTTCCTCATCAGTTAATTTAGTAATATGAGGATATGAAGACCTAGTTAACATCTTCCCTGATATGAGGTGTACATCACTCACCTCAACCTCGTAGGTGGGTTATTGTATAGTGTCATTAGCATAAGCCTATTGGATAGGCTTATTATTTGGGTTAGGTGCAAATTATGTTGGAAATTGAGGTACTCTTAGTGGATTTGGTGCAACTATTGAAGGGTTTGGCATTATGGCTTGTTGATGTGGCTGCAAGGGCTATTATGGGCACTCATAGTTGAGATTTTGATTTTGCCATTATTGACCTCTTTTCCATTGAGGTTGCCATTGATTTTTTTGGGATGGCCACTAAGAATTATAATCACATTCTTGGTAATTCTATGGCAGCCACATGTTCTATTGTTGTTGATTCCAATTGGATTGAGACATTGACCATTGTGGGTTTTGCACATTGGCACAAGATTGAGGGTTCTAATTAGGGAAATTTTCAATGTTACCAGGAAATGACATTTTATAACTCAAAGGATTCTAGGGAATACCTTGCCTTGGATGCCATGGTTTGTGTTGAGCTATGTAGAACACTTGACCATATTCACCTTCCAGTGCATTAAATTCTAATGTCCCTTGCTTATCTTCAGAAATACTAGCCACCTTATTGCACTTGCAATTGACCTTCTTTTGTCTACAATGTGGGCAATATTTTGTGAACGTTGCTTCTACTTCCTCTTTATTTTTCTTGATATGAAGGGTATCTAATTGTGTATCCAAAATTCTTATGATATCTTCCTTCATGTTTGATAGAAGATTACTTAGCTCCACCCTTAAGACTCCAATGGTTCATTTGTTGATGGAAGATTTCTTGTCTCCTCTAACCTTCTTGGTAAAAGATCTTGAATAGTTTCTACATATTTGTAAATCTCATAAAATGTTAAATGTGAGATGTCTCCTACCCCAATAAGGTTGAGTGCATCCATACAATCTTCATTAACTTCCCTTAAGAATACTAGTTTTAGGGATTCATCAAAGAGTTTGTTTTGATGGGATTTCTTGAGGTAGAACTGAAACCTCTCAATATAGTCCTCCAAAGATTCATCTTCCTTTTGTGACATCCTAAAGATGTCATCCCTCTTTCTATCTATGCCTTTGCAGTAGTCTTGGTACTTCTCTAGGAATTTTGTCTTCATTATGTTCCAATTGGGAACATCTCTTCCCAAGCCCATGAACTATCTTAGAGCATCATCTTTCAATGTTTTTAGAAATAATTTGAGTATGTGAGAATTTTTTGTATAGTCATAACTTCAGCATAGCACATCAAACTCAAAAAGGAAGGTGTTTGGGTCCTTTATAACTAGCCCATAGAAGACGGGTAGTGCTGAAGGAGGTATATTATTCAAAGCAGCAACTCTCTCCTAGTTGGCTATAGGGAACTCAAACATTACATGTGCTCTGGTGGGTCTTTAACTGTTGCACCAGCCATGAAGTTGATGTGTACATGGGAAGTCTCTTTTGTTTCTAGTGTAGGTACTGGTGTCAAGGATGATTCTTCTTCAAGAATACCCTCGCTCTATTCACTTTTTTCACTAGTATCCTACAATGCTTCATGTGTTGAAGGGAGAAATATTCCCAAAGCATCTCTTTGCCTCCGCATGCAATGTTTGTAACTTTGTAGTTCAACGGTTCTTGCACATTGTTAGTAACTCTGGTTGTGTTGATGGCTAAAACCCTATTTACCCTAATGCTAAAAATGGAATTGCTAAACTATTAAAGCTTGAAAAGAATTAGAAATACACATGATAATGTTGAACTTAGCATCATCCCCAATAATTCCACCAAAAATGTACGGCCTCTCTAATGTTTTATTAACTTGGTGTTATAGGTAGACACAAAATTCAAAGGATGGCTTCCTAACTAAAAAATTCATCTTCTATGAGAGGCTTCATTTAATTATCAACCAAGACTTTGTAAGATTTTTATACTGATGGCACTATATGTGCATTCATAAATTCTACATAGCCTATATCAATGAGTATAGGTGATTTACACATGTACAAAAAATGGTAAAAATAGGAAAAAGGAAATGAAATGTTAACTAGAAAAATAGGATAAATAACATAAATTGTTACTTGTACTATAGTTACTTATCACTTAAGACTGTGACTACTAACTTATAAGACTGGACTATAGCTAATCACTCCATAGTATGAAACAAACCTACTGAATCAAATTCAACTATAGAATCACATTTATAAGTCCGCATAATGTAACTAGAAACTATTTGAATTCAACAATGCATGAACTAATCTAAGAACAAGAAAGTAAAGTGGATAACAATACCTCAAGTGGCCCTTTCTTGAGTTGATGCTTCCACAATAGATATCAACACTTAGTATTTAATCAACAAATCATGATGTTGAATCGACTCCTTTATTACATAGAAACTCTGAACTCTGACATGAATCTAATAAATATTTTGTATTCAACAATACATATCCATAAGGAAACAGATAACAAGAAGCTAAAAAACAAATTGGATAACTAGGAACTATATTCGCTCCTCATAGAAGATCCCACTATATAGGGTTTGCAAGGAGTCCTATTCATCCTAAGATTGAAAACAAAACCATAATGTATTTTTCCACTCTCCCTCAAGAATAGGAAGAGGACTTAGTCTTGTAATGGGAAATCATAATTGAAAAGTAGAAGAAGAAAAACTAACCTAGAACTCTACCCTATTTGTTAACCATAATGACAGAGATGTGTTTCATAGGAAATGTCATGACACAGGTTACTCCTACTCAGAATAGACTCCTTCCTTCAATCATCTTATTTGATGTGCTTGTAGTGAGTTACATTTGACCATTCAATGGTCACCCTTGTTCTTCTTTGGATCTATCACACTTTAGTCATTCTAGCAAGTCTCCCTTGCAATTGCTTGTGGTCCTTATGTTGTGGGTTAGAAATCCTAGTTGCTACAAGTTATAATTCTCCTAGCTATAAGAGGTTAGTTTCATTCTAAAGTACACACATCATTAATAATCATAAATTAAGCATAGAATCATACTAAATTTCATGAACATTCATACATTCACTCATACAAATTTCATCATATCATATTTTCATTACCACATACTAAATTATGGTTTAAGATGCATAAGAGGTATAAAAGATATATAAGTCTTAGGAATGTCTATAACTTTGGCAGATTGAAATGATAAAAGATATAAACTAATGAAGAAAACTATCCATAAACTGAACCCATCAGCAACCACATATGGGGCCACCACCACATCAGCCTCCTCCTGGTCGAGATAATCAGGGAAGCTCGGGGTAGCCATTTTTTGTATATAGACATTTTTGTATCCATATTTTAATGTAAACAAACCTTATGGTGTATATACATTCATCAGCTATTGATAGCCTCATGTATATTTTTTATGTATATTACACATTCGATGTGTAGATCATGACATTCATTTTTTGGTGTTTATGTATACTTTATTCTTTTTATTATGGATAATGTATGGATTATGCTATGATTATGTTATGATTGTGGATGTAGATGTATGTATGGATGTATGTTTTATTATGATGTTCATGATTTGATATGCATGTTGCTAATGATTTGTGGATGTAGGATGGATGATATGGATGATTTATTTTTGTATTTTCATATGATATTTGATGATTATGGATGATGATTGATATGAGATGCATGCCAGGACGATTTATGGATGCAGGATGGATCATTTATATTTTTTTATCGTATCATGATACTTGGATAGAAATGTTAATATGGACATAAGAATGAGATATAATTAGATAAAATGATGTGATAGAATAGGATGATGATGTTGATCAGGATACCAATAAACCGATGATACTTTATTAGATATGTGATGAGATAAGATAGATTATTTTCTTTTTCTTTTTAGATTATGCCATATTTCATAGAGAAATCCTTATTTGATGTAACAAGTAGACACAATTCACCAAGGTATGAAGAACTAGGGTGTCTTTGAATCTATTGCATGGAATTTGACTTTCAAATAGATAAGAGTATCCTTGTTCATACCTAACATACGAATACCTTATTTGATCATGTGAGAGAATGAAGCCATTGAAGTAAGGAGAACAATACATAAAAGGTATGAAGAACTTGATATGCACTAGCCATTATATTACCTGAGACTATTCCCATACACACAAGGCAAGTATTCACCAAGGTCATACTACAAGAACATCCAACAGGCACAACAAACAAAAGCAATGATAAATGCCCCATTCCTTTTTCTCAAAATCATTTTTAGATATCCTCAAGAGATCATCAAAAAAAGACAATACGATAAATCAAAAGAAAAGATCAAAATGACAAAAATGTCAACGTAATCATATCTCTTACCAAAGAGAGTTGTTTTGGGTTGATATCCAAAATTATGTCTATTGTAGGAAATATCTATCCATGTAAGACATACATTGGAGGGTGATTGGTTGTAGATGTTTGATAGGCTATTGATATGAGGATTAATTGGCATTTTTTATAATGATCAAGACTCACAATTTTGCGTGAAATTTTGTGTTTGCATGATTGTTGTACTTGTTTATGTTTGTTTCACCAAAGGGAAGGTGAAAATAGGTTTAATATGGATGAAATTTTTATTGCAAATGAGAGTGAGATGGGATGGATTAATTTTTCATTTTAAATTTTTTTAATATTTTTGAAAATATTTTGAGGTTTTTTTTGGTATTTTGATGTTTTTCTGAGTTTATTTTTTGGTATTTTTATTTGGGTGTTTTTGAGTTTTCAAAATGTTTGGACCAAAGAACAGGACCTAAGGGACAGACCCATGCCTCAAGGGCTCATCGAAGATGGCCTTGCCTACGTGAATGTGTAGAGGTCTCATAGTTTGATTATTTCGACTTAGATTAGCACACGATGGCTAATGATTTTTTTGGTATTTTGATAGTTTGTAAATATTTTTGAATTTTTGATGTGTTTGGATGTTTTTAGTTTTGGAATTATTTAGATGTTTTTGAGATTTTGATGTTTTTGGATGTTTTTGGATGTTTTTGAGGATTTTCAAGATGATACCTAAATCATAATGCTAAGATAAAGTTTTTGATATATAATCCTCGACATGGATCAATATTTATTCAGGAACAAGATGATGCAAGTATTTGCCCCCAGTGTCTAGCAATCTATGAAATTCCATGAACGGATGCATAGATCAAGATAGGTATACGAAGAATGTCAAATATTATCTTGTGATAAGATAAATCATGATCATTGGGATAGTGCTAGATATAGGCTATGGGACTGCATGGGATAGGATAGGATCAACAACAATGACCATGTCAAGATTTTTCCACAAGCAAATTTGAAGTGTACGCCAAACATTTGTCAAGATCGAGATAATTTATAAATTTGGATGACAATGGACATGATATATGGATTGTGTATTTATGATGATGTATAAAATGTTGGATTTATTATGGATGGGATGAGATGCTTCGACCTAGAATGGTGCACATAGATGCTCGATTCTACACATGACACATGTTTGCCAAGTTTTCATCATGGTGCTTACCCAAAGCACTCCCAAAGTGGTTTTCACTAGAGGATGGTTTTTCTCTTTACTTTTTTCTTGATTTTTTTTTTTTTTTATTGATTTTATGATTTTTATGATTTTTGAATGTTGAGATCATGTCGAACCACCTGATGTAGATGGTATTTTTGTCATGATGTACCAATGATATCATGCATAGAGGAGCTACTTTTCCAAGATACGGGCTCTTGAATGTAACCCCTGAATGTTCTTATATTATTTGTTGATTCCAACGTTAATGTCACCTAAATGTGTACATCACAATAGAGTGCCCTTAGAGTCCTTATGATAAAGTGTTGTTTCCAAGACACAGTCAATGTGAGATGTGGATATTCTTGATTTTGAGATGGATGGTGGTATGTAATGAGAGACATGATATGTAGATGGATTATTCGATAGTTTGGATGATGGATCTTTAATTCTCCAAACTTGAGAAGATAAACAATAAAAGGTGGATATGAAATTTCGAGTGGAATTAGGACCAACTTCTTCATATACTTCATATGTTGCTCTTGAAGCTTTCTTTTGCATGGGTGGACATCTTTGATGGATGAAATTCCATTTTTTATTTATCCCCGTAGTTTTTTTGACTAATGGAGTTTGATAGGGATATTTTATTTTATTTTTCTTTAGCATCCATTTGAATTTTATGTGTCCATTTTGAGTTTTCAATTCTTTAGCTTTGATGGCATGCTATTTTTTTTTTTTTTAATTCTTCTCTTGTTGTTAGTCCCAATTAGTGAGTGGAAAGATGTGAGGACGATGATTCATGACATGGATGGTTGAAGTGTTGGCAATGATTTTATCATAAAGACTCTTCATGAATTCCATGTTGATTTTTGTATTAGATAAAGTTTCCCTCGGTATTATGGAGGTATTGCTGACATGTTTAGATTCCTTGATCTTTGAATAACCAATACCTTGCTGCTCAATATTATCAATAATCCGCATTGCTTCTAGGATACTCCGTTTATGTAGGTTTAATCCTTTACCTTGATAATGCATCCATTGAAAAATTGTAGCTAAATATGATTTTTCAAGGAAACATGATGAGGCTTCTTATATGTTCTACTAGGAATATTCAAAAGTGGTGGTAGATACACAAGATCCTAATTGTTCTTCAAAATATGTTTATGATTCATGGTTAATGTAGGAATATTCTTCATGATTAGTTTTTGGAATGTCACCATGAATCTCAATGGATTTTTCTATTTCTTGATCATTTGTAAGGAGTTTCCAAGTTGTTAATCAATACTTCTCCTTGATCAATAAGGTCTTGGATGAGATGTTTTATCTTAACATAATTTTATGTATTATGACCTTTTATTCTATAATATTGGTAAAATTTCTTGTCATTATACCATGAGGGTTTTATTTCAAGTTCAGGATAATTTTGAAACTCAAGAATTTTAATGTGGTTTGACTAGATTAATTTTTTTAGGATCATTTCAATGGGCTCTCCTAAGGGAGTGAATTATTGCCAAGGAACATTGTTAGGTCTTGGTGGTGGTCCTCATGAAGTATTAACATTTTTAACATTCTATTATGTGTTTGATTTAGATGATGCATTTATAACAACTTTTGCGTCCACCACATCATCATTAGTCACATTCTTATTTTTGGCCCATATATGAGGTTTATCACTAAAACTAGATGGTTGGTTGTAAATTTGCATGAATCCCTTGGAAATGAGTTCTCATCTAATGTTTAGACCTTTGGAGATGAGTTCTTCAAAAAATTTTATGCACTGCATTCGTTGTTGGAAAGCTAGATTTGTGTTTAGATTACCTTCCACAATCTCTACCTGTTGTTTTTCGGGTATTGACCATTTGCATTTGCTTGCCTTGTGTCTCCATATTTTTAGGAAAGAGGCAAAGGCTTCTCCTTTGTTTTGCTTGAGAGTGTATTATTCCTCTAATATGATTTCAGCAGCAATATTGTAGGAGAAATGAGATACAGATTGATTAATGATTTCTTGGAATATTTTAATGCTAGGTGGTAGATGTGAAAAACATTCTATAGCTTGCCCACCCAAATTGTGTGAAAAGAGGCACATTAGATATGAATTGTTATATGATACCTCCATTCAAGCCATGTAGAATTCTCTAATGTGCTCTTCAAGGTTACCATGTCCTTTGTATTTATCAAACTTTGGCATTTCAAAGTGTGGGGGAAAGGGTAACATCATGATGCTTATGTCGAATGGGTATGGACACAAGTCTTGAATAGTATATGATTTTTTTTTCTTTCCCATTTGTATATCCTAAATTTGTTGTGTCAATGTTTAGATTTTTGAGGATATATTTGTATGTGGAACATCTAGTAATGAAATGTGAGTGTTATATAGATTTTGATCTTGATATGGAGGAACATTCGTGTCGTATGGACCCGTTTGATATTGGAGATTGCCTTGAGGTGAAGGACCCATTTGATATTGAGGATTGCTTTGAGGTCAAGGACTCATTTGATAATTGCCTTGATGTTGGGGAGATGCATTGTGAGATCCATATTAATTTTTGGGGATAATGTTTTGTTGTGAAGGGTTTAGTTGTTGATAATGGATGTATGATGGATGTTGAGGATTTTGTTAAAGGTTTTGTTCTGCAAGCAATTTTTGTTGTTGTGCTCAGAGTTGTTGTGTTTGAATTTTTTGTTATGTTTGAAGTTGTTGTTGTGTTTGGAGTTGTTGTAAGGTAATGTATTGATGATGTTGAGGGTGTTGTGAGGTGTATTGAATTTTTGGAGTGATATTTTGAGAAGATTGTTGTTGATGTTGTTGAAGTGATTATTTACAAGGTTATTCATGAAAATATATGTTTTGTGAGGGAGATGTGGTAAGGGATTGCTCCCATAGTTCATAAAATTTGGATTTGACATGTTCGGATTTGATACGTTCATGTTTGGTATGTTCATGTTTGGGATGTTCATGTTTGGGATATTCATGTTTGGGATGTTTGTGCTTGGTATGTTCATGTTTGGTACATTTGGTGATGGATTTTTTGTAGTTTTCAAACCTAGATTGGTTGGAGTTGTAACAACCCTATTGTTCTACTTAGTAAAATTTCCAATGTTTTCACCTCACGTGATAAAAACATGATGCCAAAATATATCAATAAAAAAAATTCCAATGTTTTCACCTCAAGTGATAAAACATGATGCTAAAACATAGCAATAAAAAAAATTATTTCTGTAATGAAAATTACATGCATAATTGAAATAATATTGGTGTGCATTTTTTGCATGCACGCCCCGCCAAAGGTAGGGACCCCCCTCTTTTCACCCCCGATGGGCTGTTTTTCTCTTGCCTCATTTTGCACGCCCCTATTCCCAAGCCTAGGATGGTCATGTGCCTTAAAATGTCAATTTATTATTGGTCGGGTTCACCTAGCTGAGCTTCACTAAGTCATTAGCCTTTGTGGGTTTCTTCCTGTGGGCTTCCCTTAGCTTTTCGTCCGGCATCCATTGACCCTTACAGACCGGCATTTGTGAGTCTCCTCTTGTTGTTCGTTGTTGTGTTCCACCTTTTTCCTGTAGCCAAGCCCTGACTTCTGCTCGACTAGCAAGTCCCACATCAACTTTTTCCATCGCATCCATCGGGCATCATGGACCCGCAACCGTGGGTCGCCTCCTGATGACTTGGCCCCTGCTCACTTGCTTCCCTTTTGCCTTCATTTTTTGACTTTGGGGACAAGTTGCCTATGGATTTGGGATGTTTTTATGATGCCTAACTGAAATACCAAGGTTTCATTAAGTTTCGGGAAGTTGCAAAAATTTCCTTTGTGGGTCGTCGGCCCTCCACCACCGTCTATGGAACTTTCCTTCCGGGTCGTCGTCCACAGGAATTCCTTTGTGGGCTGCTATGTGTAGGTTGTCGTGTGCTCATTGCCATTTTAAAAGGGTGACAAACCCTCCGGCTTCCCCCTTCCAAATCTCTGCATTTTCGGAATGGGTGCAAACTTCAAGTTTTAATCATCTTGGACCCATAAAATGAATGACTTCACATGCCTAAACAGGTATGCATCAAATTTTCCATGTGTTTAGACATTGCAGAAATTTCCTTGTGGGTCGTTGTCCCTCCGTCGCCATCCACAAGAATTTCCTTGTGGGTCGCTGTCCCTCCATCGTCGTTCGCGGAAACTTCCTTGCAGGTTGTTGTCCCTCCATCGCCGTCCATGGAAACTTCCTTGCGGGTCGTCATCCGCAACTCTTTCTTTGCAGGCCGTCATGTGCGGGTCATCGTGTGCTCATTTTTATTTTCAAAAGGGTGACGAACCCTCTAGCTTCCCCCTTCTAAATTTCCACATTTTTTGAAATGAGTCAAATCTTATGGAAATATGTCTTTGCACACTTTCTCCCCCTTTTCCCACGTGCTAAAATTGAAAAATATCAAATTTACTAAGTTTTGTGAAGTTGCAGAAATTTCTTTGCGGGTCGTCGTCCCTCCACCGCCATCCGTGGGAATTCCTTTTCGGGCCACCATGTGCAGGTCATCATGTGCTCATTGTCGTTTTAAGGGTGGTCAAACCTTAACTTCCCCCACCTAGCGAGCTCCACACTTGGTTTCTTTGTATGTCCTCGTTCGTTGTTCTTTATGTTCATCTTCCATCCACCTTTCGTCCGATGTCTGCCTACATTCGTCGGTCGTCTGTTGTTCATTTGTCATTTATTGTTTGTTCATCGTCTACCTTTCGTCCACCGTCCTAATGTCATGGTCACCAATGTCATCTTTACGATGAAAGCTTGTTGGGCTTCCCACCTCCCAGCCTCCGCATTACTCTGGCCCTCAAAAGTGAAATCTCCCCGAAACCCAATTTCTCGAAAAGGAAAGTTTCTCAAAATGTCAAAAGGAAATTGTCTTGAAATGAGAATTTTCCAAAAAATGGAAATTTTCCCAAAATGGAAATTTTTCCGAATGTTTTTTTGAAATGCAAATGTTCCCAAAATTGATTTTTCTTCTTAAAATGGGAAAGTTTCCAAAAATGGAAAATTTCCAAAAATAGAAAGTTTTTTTCGAAATATGAAATTCTTAATGGACTATAAATTGATACATTTTAATTTTCTAAATGTGGGAAATTTTTCATTTTTGGAGATCTAAATCATGATATCTTATGGCACAGGTACTTTTAAGGATGCTTGGGGGGAATAATGGATCAGTTCAATTAAAGAACCAACGAACGAAGGCATATTAGGAGGGGAGATTTTGATTCAAATTGTCAAGGTGGAAAAGGGTCTACATGTGGATGTACGCGAGGAGGATGCTACCTGAATATCTAATTGCCAAAGCCTGCTTAAGAATCTATTTTGGGCCTCACAGCAACTGAAGAAGTGCTTTCAAACAGGGCGATGGAGGGAACTGTTTTATTTCATCAAAATGATGATGATTGTCAGGAGTTGTTCATCCAAATCAGGAGCATCATATCTACCTCTTAGAAGCACCAATCTACAAAAAGAATGCACTTAATTGGCTACAAGAATGTTGTGAATACATCAAGCAAAAGGGCAGCCTTTGACAACTTTCAGCTACAACAAAGATAATCAGCTAGAAGACAAAAGAGCTACAGTGTTGCCCCACAAGAAGACAAAATAGTCTATTTTAAATTGTGAGATATTGGGGGTAGGTGAAACCCTAACTTGTAACAAATCTGGGCCACACAATGTAAATTAAATCCTGGCCATTCATTCTACATTTGGAAAACTATAAATAGGGGCTTGCTCCTCATTTGTAAATGGTTGGAGAATTGGTGCAAAGGGCATTTGCAGCAATAAAAGACAGCATTGGATGATTTTATGGATGTTCTCTTTGACTTTTCTCATATTGCATGCATGGTTCTACTTCCATGTTAGTTTTAGTTTGTATTTTCTTGGATGGTTGTGATAATGTTGCTTGTTGTTATGGTATGTTGATGAATTTCCAACCCATACTTTTGGCACTTATTGATGACAAGTTGTTGTGCAAAGTTAGCCTGGGCTTCCCTATTTCATTGTTGCAACTTAGTTCAATTGCATGTTCATGATGTGCATGTGCAATCTGAAAATCAACAATCCCTAGAAGATTGCACTAGTTTTGTGTAGTTGTAGGTTCTTTTGGTCAAGCAAAACCCAGTTTAGGAAGTTTGTCTACTGTATTAGCTACCATTGTTATTGTTCATTCATGCTTAGATTTAGATCAGCTCTCTTAATCCTTTCCTCTTTTTCTATCTCTTTTAACTCCCTGTTAGGGTAGGATTCTGAGCATCACCACAATGCCAAATTTGATGAACGTAGTGAGTTTTAGCTTGTTTTGAGTGGGTAGCCACTGTTCATTCACTTCTAGCACTTTGAAACTCCATTTGCAGACCCAACTTCCCATGCTTTGTAAACCATAAAGGTCGCCCAATGATTACCAGCAAAATCACATCAATCAACTGAGATATTCCAAGAATTGTCATGACCTGGCACTCGAGAGACCTTGGGGTAGTGATTTGTAACTCATTTGCAGATTTCTACCTTTCAAGAGAGGTGATGCACCTATGCATTACCTATGTTGAGAAGTGCAAAAACACCCATCAACAGAATTAGTGCTAGAAGGAGGGAATGGCTATGCATAAGGCTGCAAAGCTAAAATTTGGAAGTTGAAAGCACTCTCAAATAAAAATTTGAGATAGGAGATCTCTTCATTCGCTGGAATATTTTTAAAATCATAAAATTGGAAGGCAAAGCAATGACTGAGCTGATATGGAACAGCATTTGAAAATCAACATTTCTCAGCTACATGCAAATTTGAATAAGAGATTGAGGAGACCATTGCAGCAATTTGCATTGGCAGATAGGTGTAGAATTCATGGCACCCACAAACACAATGAATTGGAATGTTTGACATTCTTGGACAAAATTGAAAGGGTCTTGCAAGGAGAAATTCCCTTTTGGGAAGTCTACCAGCCCTTGGCTCTTGCTGATCCAGAAGAGGGATTTACTAACATGGTAGCCAAGGCATTCAAAGGGCTTATCCAAGAACACTCAAACAACAAGGATGGACTAAGACTATAGGAAGTATTGATGTCTAGTTGGTGCAGATTTCATAATGCACCCCACTCAGAGTTTACTTTTCCATCATGCATAAATATCATCACCCAATTCAAGGGTTGTTTAGGTGAGTCAGAGCATAAAATTCTCAATGAAGGGGAGTCATCTATTGAGGTAGAAGAGTTGTTAGCATTTGGAGGGAAGCAAATTGAAATTGATCTAGGGGGCTCCACAAAAGTATATGATGGGACAGCAAACACGATGGCTAAAAATCAAGATGAAGAAGTTGACTTCCTTAGGGCAACAAGAAACTTTGGTGAAGACTCACTAGGAAGGGAATTGAAAAGCTCCTTCACCTGTGAAGGGAATTCCTTCCCTCAAGAGGAGGAATGACTGGAAATTGAGGATGAATTAACAGAACTTGCAACAATGCATGTTGGGACAGCCAATGAAAATGTTGAAGAATGGGAAGAGTAAGAGGTCGAATGCCTTGGGGCAGCAAAAAATGATGAAGAAAGCATAAGTGAAATAAGATTAGAAGACCTTTCCTTCATGAATGACAGTGATCAAGCATCTGAAAATGAGGATTTAGAGGAGTGGGAACAACCACATGTCATGGTTGTCTATCATCAAACTTCCTTCCCAACTGATGATGAAGACCCCATGATTGAAAGATACAATGAACTCATCTCAAGACTCACAAGGGATTGGTCTGAGCTGAGACATCGAGTGGATTTGGAGGTGTTATTGTTGTCGGGATGGTGTAGGCTCCATGATTTAGCGTATTATGAGTTCACGTGTGGGATGTGCCAAGAGGCCATCAAGCAAGTTAAAGAACAAGTGGGGCAGCCAAGTGCACTGCCTCCTATGGTTGCTTCAAGGATTGAACTAGAGGACTAAGGGCTAGAACCAAGTGACAATTTGGCTAAAAGTAGTCCTCAAGACGGTGTTGGGATAGAAACAGTAGAAGAACAACGCAGTCCTGAGCCTTCAGATGATGAAGCAAAACTCACAAGAATGTTTTCCATCATACATCAAGAATCTTTCCCTCTTGAAGAGAATTTGTACGTAATGGATGACAGGATTTATGGGGAATCCATGGAGGGAAATCACACAGCAAATCTTGGCCCCCTTGATGAGGTGCCATCAATTGATGATTTCTTTCCATTTGGGGTTGTTCTACGGAGGTATGACAATGCTGAGGAGCAATACATTTTAGAGGACAAAAGCGATGAAGACATATCGCCTGAACCTCCGAATGGTGAAACATTGGAACTCTTGGATTGGGAAAGGAACTCCTTTTCCATCTATAGTGATAGTGAGCCAGAGGAAATGAGTGAGCATCTGGATGTGCCACAACATTTGTAAGGGAAAGAAGGGGACCAAGGAAAGTATGTCTTGGCATCTACCTACAAAGATGAAATACCTTACCAACCATAGGCTAAAATTGGGTGTCGTTCATCCTTGATGATTGTTAACCCTCCTAGACACTCCAAGAGTGGCGATAGGATAGATTCGTGCATGTCATCCTTTTATGACATGAACTATAAACCGATTGGGCTCAACACCAGGGAACTGAAATGGGACAGTGTGCTACCTTTTGAGGACAGCAATCAAGTGGAGTCCTACACTATGAAAGATTAGCATGACGAAGTGTATCTCCTTGAAGAACAGCCAATGGAGGTTGCAGGTCCCATTGGTAACTTGGAAGAGGTGTTTTCTGCCCTATTTTCCTCACCTTATGCAAGCCCAAGATCAAGTACAAGGTTCCTTGCATTTTAAAAAAATTCTTCACAATGTGTACTACCTAATCAATTTGATTGTGATTTGTAGATTGATAGTGCAAGAGGGATGCTACACCATTCATTACATCCACTTGAGGCTGCCAATGCAATACTTGCTCTCAACTATCCAATACAACTACCCTCATGCGACAACATTCGGGTTTTATCTTTCCTTGCTCCTATGAATATTCACAACTATATTTATTATTTTGAATATGGGAATGAGGGGAGACATACTTGTTTATGGATTGACCATGGGTTTAGAGAACCTCCTCAGCTACTGATTTTTAGGAATATGTGATTAAATTTGAATGTTGCAATGTTAAACTTTTTTTTTTTAATATAAGGATAAGTTTGCATGGCTTAGAACTATAATGGTCACTCGCCTGCTTGTGCATGTGTTACAAAATCCAATGGGTGTGAGGGTCAATTTTCCTTGTTTGAACATGGTCATTTATAAATATCTTTGTACATAGTTGTTTTTGAGTAGTGTAGATTTGTGTACATAGCTTTGCTTTCTAGCTTTCTTTAGGGTTAGTTGGTTGGTCGTAGTTTAGTTGCTTTCCATTTCCTTGTCTTTTGCTTTTGCTTTGCTCGGGGTCCCTTTGTTTTTAGCTAGGTATGTTTACGTGTACAACCATCATTTTATTGCCTGGGGTTGTTCTAAGTATTTCTTCGAGAAACTCTAATCAATTTTTTTAAGTGGATGGTGAAGGTTTATGTTAGTGTCAAGTGACATGGATGTTTGGTTCAAAGTGGATAAGTTGTTAGTCTCATATGATTCAGATGTATTCTGAAATCTTACATATCTCACATACTTTAAGAATCTAGCGTTTCCTATAGGTTCCTTTGTGAAGTTGAGTTAAGTGAAAAATCTAAAATTCTACTTCAACGCCACTGTGATTCTCAGCCCTGAGTGCAAGCTTCACTTCTTGCAGATTGAAATGAAAAGAAAGAAGAGAAAAGAAAATCAAAAGAAACAAAAAGAAAGAAAGAAAAATGATGAAAATCAAAAGAAAGAAAAATCAACTTTCAAGAGGATATGAATAACTCTACTGGGGCTATGGACGTCCAGTCAGCAGTAGAGCAATATTCGGGAGAATCACAATGACAATGTCGTCAGGGCTATGGACGACTGGCTGGCAACGAGGCAATGTCCCGAGAGCTTTTTAAGTTAGAATCAATTATGTAGCTTAACTTGATGGAGCTTAGTTCCTTGTAGTGACTTAAGGATGGGAATGAATGCATTTGCACACACTTGGATTTTCAACATACTGAGGGTTGGGTTGACTAGTGGTTTTGATCCTTTGGTCGAGCGTTTAATTATTTTTCCCTAGCGTGAAGATTAGAACCAAAGATTCTGGGTTCATGATTTTAGTTTGTCATCAAAATGCGCTAGAGCATTTCCCCAGTGAGTTGCCATTTGTTGTGCACGTTTTGCACGCACGTGCCGCCAAAGGCAAGGACCCCCCCTCTTTTCACCCCCAATGGGTTGTTTTTCTCTCGTCTCATTTTGTGCACCCCTATTCCCAAGCCTAGGATGGTCATGTGTCTTAAAATGATCAATTTCTTATTGGTCGGGTTCACCTAGCTGAGCTTCACTAAGTCGTTGGCTTTTGTGAGTTGGTTCCTGCAGGCTTCCCTTAGCTTTTCGCCCAACATCCATTGACCTTTGCGGGTCTCCTCTTGTTGTTCGTTGTTGTGTTCCACCTTTTTCCTGCAACCAAGGCCTAACTTCTACCTGACTAGCGAGTCTCGCATCGACTTTTGTCATCACATCCATCGGGCATCGCGGACCCGCAACCATGGGTCACCTCCTGCTAACTTGGCCCCTACTCACTTACTTTGCTTTTTCCTTCATTCTTTGACTTTGGAGACAAGTTTCCTATGGATTTGGGATGTTTTTATGATGCCTAAGTGAACTACCAAGGTTTCGTTAAGTTTTGGGAAGTTGCAGAAATTTCTTTTGTGGGTCACTGGCCCTCCGCCGCCTTCTGTGGAAATTTCCTTGTGGGTTTCCATCCCTCTGTTGTCATCCGTGGGAATTCCTTTGCGGGTCGTCATGTGCTCATTGTTATTTTAAAAGGGTGATGAACCCTCCGGCTTCCCCCTTCCAAATCTTTGCAATCTCAGAATGGGTGCAAACTTCAAGTTTTCATCATCTAGGACCCATAAAATGAATGACTCCACATGCCTAAAGGGGTATGCATCAAGTTTTCCATGTGTTTAGACATTGCATAAATTTCCTTGCAGGTCACCATCCACGGGAACTTCCTTGCAGGCGTCCCTTCATCACCATCCGCAAAACTTTCTTTGCGAGTCGTCGTGTGCTCATTGCCATTTTCAAAAGGGTGACGGACCCTCCGGCTTCCCCCTTCTAAATTTTTGCATTTTTTGAAATGAGTCAAATCTTAAGGAAATATGTCTTGGCACTCTTTCTCTACCTTTTCCCACATGCTAAAATTGAAAAATCTCAAATTCACTAAGTTTTGTGAAGTTGCGGAAATTTCTTTGCGGGTCATCGTCCCTCTGTTGCCGTCTATGGGAATTCCTTTGCAGGTCGTCGTGTGCTCATTAGGGTTTTAAGGGCGGTCAACCCTTAACTTCCCCCACCTAATGGGCTCTACATTTAGTTTCTCCATTCATCCTTCCTGCCCATCGTTCTTTCTGTCCGCCTTTCATCCATCGGTCGTTCGTTGTTCATCTGTCATCTGCCTTTCGTCTGTCGATCGCCTTCTGTCCATCATCCAGATGTCATGGTCACCAATGTCATCTTTATGATGCAAGCTTGTCGGGCTTCCCACCTCCCAGCCTCCACATTTCTCCGGTCCTTAAAAGTGAAATCTCCCCAAAATCCAATTTCTCGAAAAGGAAAGTTTCTCAAAATGTCAAAAGGAAATTGTCTTGAAATGAGAATTTTCCAAAAATGGAAATTTTCCCAAAACGGAAATCTTTCCTGAAATAGATTTTTTTCCAAAAATGGATTTTTTTCTGAAATGCAAATGTTCCCAAAATTGATTTTTCTTCCTAAAATGTGAAAAATTCCAAAAATGGAAAGTTTTTTTGAAATATGAAATTCTTAATGGACTATAAATTGATAGATTTTAATTTTCTAAATGAGGGAAATTTGCCATTTTTGGAGATCTAAATCATGATATCTTATGGCACAGGTACTTTTAAGGATGCTTGGGGGGAATAATGGATCAAATCAATAAAAGAACCAACGAACGAAGGCATGTCAGGTTGGGAGATTTTGATTCAAATTATCAAGGTGAAAAAGGGTCTACATATGGATGCACGCCAGGAGGATGCTACCTAAATATCTAATTGCCAAAGCCTGCTTAAGAATCTATTTTGGGCCTCACAGCAACTGAAGAAGTGCTTTCAAACAGGGCGATGGAGGGAACTATTTTATTTCACCAAAATGATGATGATTGTTAGGAGTTGTTCATCCAAATCAGGAGCAGCATATCTACCTCTCAGAAGCACCAATCTGCAAAAAGAATGCACTTAATTGGCTACAAGAATGTTGTGAATACATCAAGAAAAAGGGAAGTCTTTGACAGCTTTCATTTGCAACAAAGGCAATCAGCTAGAAGACAAAAGAGCTACAGTGCTACCCCACAAGAAGAAAAAATAGGCTACAAGATAAAAATAAAGAGGAAGACAAAATAGTCTATTTTAAATTGTGAAATACTGGGGGTAGGTGAAACCCTAACTTGTAACAAATCTGGGCCACACAATGTAAATTAAATCCTGGCCATTCATTTTGCTTTTCGAAAACTATAAATAGGGGCTTCCTCCTCATTTGTAAATGGTTGGAGAATTGGTGCAAAGGGCATTTGCAACAATAAAAGACAGCATTGCATGATTTTATGGATGTTCTCTTTGACTTTTCTCATCTTGCATGCATGGTTCTACTTCCATGTTAGTTTTAGTTTGTAGTTTCTTGGATGGTTGTGATAATGTTGCTTTTTGTTATGGTATGTTGATGAATTTCCAGCCCATGCTTTTGGCACTTGTTGATGACAAGCTGTTGTGCAAAGTTAGCTTGGGCTTCCCTATTTCATTTTTCAACTTAGTTCAATTGCATGTTCATGATGTGCATGTGCAATCTGAAAATTAGTAGTCCTTAGAAGATTGCACTGGTTTTGTGTAGCTGTAGGTTCTCTTGGTAAAGAAAAACCCAGTTTAGGAAGTTTGTCTACTATAGTAGCCACCATTGTTACTGTTCATTCATGCTTAGATTTAGATCAGCTCTCTTAACCCTTTCCTCTTTTTCTATTTCTTTTAACTCCTTGTTGTGGTAGGATTCCAAGCATCGCCACAATGCCAAATCTAATGAACATAGTGAGTTTCAGCTTGTTTTGAGTGGGCAGCCATTGTTCATTCACTTCCAGCACTTTAAAACTCCATTTGCAGACCCAAATTTCCATGCTTTGTAAACCATAAAGGCTGCCCTGTGATTACCAGCAAAATCACATCAATCAACTGATATATTCCAAGCATTGTCATGACCTAACACCCGAGAGACCTTGGGGTAGTGATTTGTAACTCGTTTGTAGATTTCTACCTTTCAAGAGAGGTGATGCACCTATGCATTAACTATGTTGAGAAGTGCAAAAACACCCATCAATAATATTGTTTCCAAACTTCTATTACATTCCATTGTAATTTCACAAACCTTTCCATAACATAGATGTCATATTGAATTAACTCAAGTATATCTTTCATGATTACATCCTTCCATATAAATGGGTACATGATACATACATAACTCTTCTAAGCTTCATCTGGCAATAGATATACAAACTGGTCCTGATGTCACTACATCAATGCATACATTTTGAATATCCTTGCCCACTGGTTGAAACGCTCCAGTTGTCCCTTATGCTAGCGCAAACATCTGCAAACCTCGGCTGCCAACTGATGAGGAGAAGCATCACTAAAGTACTTTTCTACCAACCACGGACTTAAATGTGGTCTTCCACACATCTACCTTGTAGTTGAGATGGACCTACCCTTCGAAGAAGAGATTGATTGGTAAACCTCATAAAAAATTCCTACCTGAGCTTAGTGTTGTGTCCTACAAACCAGAACCTAATCATACGATAGCTAGTCATAGGAGTATGAAAATTATTGAACTAGAATGATGAACACAATGAAATGACTGTGTAAATAGTGGCAACTTATACTACTTTGGCCAAAGTATTCTCACCTCGTACTTTAAGTGACAGTCCTCACATTCACATACACTACTATGGATCAGTTTGGATTATAACCATTCTTATACTATGCCTAGGTAATTTCCTCCAAAAGGTAATCTTTAACCCCAAAAATATCCTACTCCCCTTTTTCACAAAACACAATGGTAACTCTATCAATTAATCTTAAGCACTAGTTACCCCTTCAATGGATATTCCTATACCAAGGTAAACATATGAGCTTATCTTTGCATAAACAAGTTATTCTCTTTAATAGACAATCTAGTCTTAAGTATAACTTTATAATCTAGAGTATAGATACATAAGCTTTATCTAATCATAGATTCATAAATAACTGATTCCATTCAATAATATTACACACAAATAAGTGGCTCTCATCAAGATTATAGCCACATCAATGAATGACCTCAATCAGAGAATAATCACATCAAAATATGATTCCATTCGAGAGCGTACTCTCCTTATTAAAAGAGATGATTCTAGATTAGAATCTTGTCAATATTATGACATCATAACAAGAGTACAAAGCAACTACCCAAGTATCAACTCTTACTCAATAGGTAATCCCACCTACGTCTCTATACATATAGTATCTCATAAGCTCACATGATTCACTTAATCACATAGGTGAGTCTCAACCTCAGTATACCCTAATCTCAAGATAAAGTCATCAGCCAATGACTAGTTTGTTTATATAGGTGACTCTAACCCTATATGTTCCAATCAATACCAAATATATAATCCAACCAATTAAGTTATTCCCAACCTATAGGTATCAACAAGTAGTCAACTGCATATCCCAACCTAGTAGGTAAATCTTAACCTAAGGTTTTTCTCTTTAATCAAATGAACTTCCCGACCGAAATAGGTTATTCTAAACCTAGGGTTCCATTCAAGAGTAAGGTATGATCAAGTGATTACAAGTAAAGATAATCGATGTGTTTACATAGCATCACATCCTACCTTATCTTCCATACCATCTCTATGGCTTTATAACTAAACCTTATCATCCTTAAGGTTTCCTATCATAGTTATATAATAGTGCCAATTTGCTTCATGACATCGACATATCTCACACTATACACATAGTCTAACTATCTATGAATAAATCAACAATAGTTGCTTCCCATATAAGGCAATAGGAGTAGTAAGATACTTTATTTAAGCTAATCCTATTTCATCATTCCTGATATATAATACCAAAGATAGAAAATCCCTCTTATTATGGAGTATTTACAAGCACTTCATAAAATAGCATAAGCAGCTTCTATTTTCCTTTCAAAGAAAATGCTATATTTCCATAACACAAGTAATCTCAATAGATCAAATAAAGTATTCAAGAATCACTTTCATAAACAAATACAAATAAAGGAATATGTATCCTCATACTTGCAATACGCTTATCCAATTGACTGATTTATTGCACAGCTTTCCAATAGCAGTCGACTAGCTTCACTTTGACCTCACTAAAACCTCTCTCACAAGTTGATAATGTGCCTCTCTCAAGTATAACTCAAACAATAAAGTTCCTCACAAAACTCTCAAGGCTCTCAAAAAAAATAGCAAAATAAGATTGCATAAAAGTGCATAATAGAAGTGTGTAATGGTATGGAATGGAACACCTCAAATGAGAGAGCATGCCTCTCTATTTATAGAGAAGAAAGGAGACTTCATAGCCTATAGAAAAGGCATGTAAACTAACAGCAGCATCCATGCAGTTGACTCACTCCATTTAGCTCAAAAGGTGGCAACAGTCAAAGAGTTTACTTAGCACGAGAAGCTAGAGGTCGACCTTTACATTTTGATAGCAGTTTGAAGACTATTTTAATCTACACATGATCAAATGGTGACAATCGAACTATTCCCAAAATAGATTGATACATTTAGAACTTCATAATATGGTCTTAATCAAGCATCCACTCTCCCTATAAGTTTGGTGTGGCCTTTCTCATTGAATCAGTCTACTCTCAAAATGCAACACATGCTCAAGTCAACTAAGTCTTTGCTTTGCAACAAACAAAGTATTGAAGAGTTTCTTGGCACCTAAATGGCGTTTTGACCATTTCATCACCTTGTTGTAACTTATCATATCATCATGCATTTACATTCACTTTGTTTTTGGTATTAATCCATCGCCATATAATAAGGCATCCCAAGAGTATTTTTTGTTTACTAAGTCAAATGTATTCTATCTCAAAGCATCAACTTAGTCAAATTCTCCATATCAACTTAACTGCAACGCTATACATTGCATATAATTTGATCTATACTTAATACCAATATGTATAATATTCGGCCTTTAAAATACTTTGTATATGTTTATATACAATTAGCCTATGCTCATTTAAATAAATTAGCCTCTATGCATAACATATGTTAATCAATCTCCAAGCATATAAATATATAATCATATATGTACATATACATATATATATATATATATATATGTATATCAACTCACACACACACACACACATATATATGTATATGTATATATATGCTATTATAAATAACAACCATTATATAAATATATATTTACAATACATTTTATATATATATATATATATATATATATACACACATACACACCTCTATATAAGTATTAATGCTTACGTATGTATATATATGCACTCCCATATATATATTCTAATATCATATGATAATCAAATAATCCATTCGATAGTCGAATTGATCATGAAAATATGATTATGTTCCCCTATAATATCACATTAATATCTATATACGTATATGCATAATTATACATATGTTGACATACTTGTATTGGACATCCCATTATATCCAACATACACATATATCGACATGTGCATATATATGCTTATAGGAATATATCTCAAACACTCATTCAACCATACAATCAAGCATAGAACACAAGGAAGAAATAATAAGTTCCAAACATATAAACATCATCCAAGCATGCATTCAACAATAATCATGACCCTTACAAATGCAAACACTCATACTAAGGATGACTTACCAATTCCCAACATAACAACCTGACTCAACCATTCTACTGTGAGTGTGTGTGTGTATAGCTCAGATAGGTTTCATTTAGGGTTATCTGACCAATCACTTTTCCTAAGTGATACTTCCCCTCCACCTAGAGGAATGAACCTATTCCTACAACCAACTCAGTACATTCACAATGGTAGTTAGACGTTTATAATAAATCCATATGCATCATAAACTCAAGCATATTCACATAGCAATACATGTTCATCATCAATGTAAACATAATTACTCTTTCAAAGAATTTATCAACACTTTCACATAATACCTATTTCAGTATCCCATTCCTTAGCAGGCATATCAAACTCATGATTGCATTTACTAACCTATTTACCCATGAAGGTAAAATTAAATTAGTAATAACAAGACAGGGTGTGACATACTTCCCCCCTTGTGAATCATTGTCCCCGATGATTTATAGCACTTTAACATATAGATAAAGTCAAATAAAATTTTTACTTACCATTATCTAAATATGTAAGATTCATAAAACATTCTTCCTATGTAGCATCACACCTTGTAATCTTGTCCTTCCTTGACCTTGCATTGAGTGTCCTTATTAACGCATATGGAAACTTGTGTGCTCTACGCATACTTTATCTCTCTTAGAGCTAATGCATGGTAATCACAATACCTCATATGTACATCTCTAGTTCAATAGTAATTGTGTCCTACATTACACCTATTCCATAGTGACTAGAAAACATGTTCTCATTGGCTCATGAATTTATCCTTAGTGTAACCCAAATAGAAAAGGAATATCGGTGCATTGTGCACTACACTGTGGGTCCCATCCTTCCCTTTGGTACTTACACCTTTAGACAAATCAAATGTCAATTATGTCCATCACTTACACATCCATTTTCCTTAATTATAAAAGTAAATTTCTTGAATTTTTGTCCATCTTGAGCATAACATTTCTCTTGGACACCTATCAAATTCCAAACATAACGATACTGCTTCATACTTCAAGCTTTGTATTAACAAAGTTTCATTGATCTCTTCGATCTATTACTCCTTTTTTACAATCTTTATAGTCTAAGGTTAACCCTATTTCTTAGCGTATTTCAACTTAATAGAGTTTCTAACCTTCCTTTCCATACAATGGATCAAATCTCAATGGTAGAAGTTTCTAAGTATTCTACCACTCGCTCAAGATTTGGCTTTTCACTTTTGCCTGTATGGCTACAATAATATATTATGCATTCATTCAATTGAATGTCTCATAGTATGATCATGGTTTACACAACTCTATCAGTATTTGCTCATTCACAACTGAGACAACCTTCTTAGGAATACTAATCAATTACTTTACACAATATATTATTTAGGATCGAGATCCTATAATTCAAATTTCCAACCAGCGTTGGTTACCTTGGTGAGTCTATCCACCAAAATATTATGTCAGTTCCATGGACATAGATAGGTTAAATTGTCTTGTGTTCTACCACTCCCCCTTTGGAATCTCAAGAGATTATAGATGTCATGTCGATGATGACATCCTATCTTCATTTCCTAGCACACTAGACATTATCTTGCCACATTTTGTGCAGCATCTTACTCCTTTTTCCAGGTTATAGTAGTTCCTCATCTGACAAATAAATTTTTCATTCCAATGTTCTAACAATGACATCAATTTCCTCATTTCATTTCATAATCTTCCAAAAAAAATAGTATATAGGTTCTTTTACATCCCATAATAGTTTATTCTTTGACTAAATGAAAACCTATTTTGTGGTCTCATGCCACATTTAATTCTCAAGTAATAATGATTAGGAGTTTTGCGGAGATAAATCTCCTTTGTCTTAGGACATCGATAACTTGAATTTATTTTGTCCTTGGATCATTTTCAAAATTGTAAACCGTTCTTTAGCTCAATCTATCTTTCCCAATGAGCATCGGTACTAACTTCAAATATTAATCCTCATTCAATCATTTTGGTTCCTAAAAGATATCAAATTTAATTGCATATCTAATTATCAAGCACGTACATCTCTCAAAATCATGAGTTTTTAGATCTTCCCTTACCTATCCCATGGACAATGATCTTCCCATTCATGATCAAGTAATCTTCCTATTTTTTCCTAAGGCATCAATGATAATATCAATTGATCTTACAATAAAATATATATAAGGTATGGTGTGATTATAGGTCACAATCATTGACCTTTCCTCTATTTTTCTCCAAAAATTCCAATACCTTATCCTTGTGGTCATGAAATACATGACTTAATTGACATCATGACTTACAAAGAATTCAAAATTTCTTCCAAATCAAAAATATTTTTATGATTTTATGTTGGGTGGGGTACTTAATCTGAGTCAATCCACTCTCTTTCTTCCCCCCTTAGTGTTTCCACGATATTCGTTTGACTCAAAGTTGAACTCATAGCAAAAAATTTATTTCTCGAATGATTTAACATTCCTTATTGTTGGCTTTCTAATGCCTTTTCCTTGCCTTCATGGCATACCTTGAATATACTTATTCCAAAGTTAGATTCATCATCGATCTTTAAACTCATAGATCCAACATTATGGATCATACAATAAGAGATCTAATGAATAACCAGCAACTTTACAAGTTAAGAGGCACTCTAATATTCCAATTCTCTTTCCAATATCATTTTTGTGGAGGAATATCCATACCCACAAAGCCTCTTTGGTTGATGTGTTATCAACTTAGAGTGTTGTTTCCTTAAAAAATTCTATAGTTTTAACACATAGTGTCACAATGTATCCCATTTCCTTTTGGAACCTCTAAACATATGTTGGTTTTTTTTACATGTTGGTGAGTTCAATTTATACTCCAACCAATCTAAGTACTATCTAAACCTTTTTCAGGCTAACTAGATTTACCTTTTTCAATTTTCTTTCTCATATTCATCTTTCCAAGTGACCTTGTTCTCAAAACTTGGTAACTAATTCTCTCATAACCTTTAGAAATACCAAGGTTGTTTGATTTCTTTTCCTTATCTTAAACAAAAATCTAAATTGATCTCATCGATTTTGGTTGGTGGAACCATCTCCACTTTATTGATTAGTCTTTTCTGACCATTTTGCTATTTTCCCTTATTCCAAGGTACTACCTCCTTTCTTGCAAGATCTTAGCCTTACAAAAAAAATTAGATTCTTGTCAAGAGTTATCCAATCTCTTGGATACCTCCTTCATTGATTATCTAATTCGTTTGAAGTTTCTAATTTTATGCCAACAACGCATACTCATAGATTTGTAGTGTACTTACTAAATCCAAAAATCTTTCTCTTTGTAGCTATAGGTTGCTATCAATAAGGGAGATTCTCTCAATCCTCTCTATTCTTCAAAGTTATATAGATATCTAGTAGTGTGAAGGTACCTATTGGTTATCCTTTATAACCTTCATAAAAAATCTGATTGCATAATCTTCCACAATCCAAGGGGAATATCATTATGAATTTTTGGTTTAGGAGTTTTCAACTCCAGGGATGACTCTTATCTAGTCCTAAACTTAAACAATTTTCCAGGAATCTTATCTTCCTTTCATTTCTCTTAGTTCTTTCCTCTTGCCATCTTGGCATAAGAACTTTTCATCTATTATCTTCGAATAAGGTTTACGTAACGCTTTACGTAATGAGCTCATAGGCTCTAGAGTTCAACCTGGTAGCTCTGATACCACATGTAACAACCCCGATGTTCTACTCAGTAAAATTTCCAATGTTTTCACCTCAAGTGATAAAACATGATGTCGAAACATATCAATAAAAAAAATTATTTCCATAATGTAAATTACATGCACAATTGAAATAATATTGTTTCCAAACTTCCATTGTAATTTCACAAATATTTCCATAACATAGATGGCATATTGAATGAACTCAAGTATATCTTTCATGAGTAAATCCTTCCATATAAATGGGTACATGATACATACATAGCTCTTCTAAGATTCATCTGGCAATAGATATACAAACTAGTCCTGATGTTGTTGCATCAGTGCATACATTCTGGATTTCCTTGCCCATTGGTGCAAACACTCCAATTGTCCCCGATACTAGCGCAAACATCCATAAACCTCAGTTGCCAAATGATGAGAAGAATCGTCCCTAGAGTGCTTTTCCTCCAACCATGGACTTAAATGTAGCCCTCGCACATCTAACTTGCAAGTGAGATGGCTCTACTCTTCAACGAAGAGATTGGTTGGTAAACCTCATAACAAATGCCTATTTGAGCTTAGTGTTGTGTCCTACAAAATAGAACCCAATCATATGGTAGCTACTCCTACAAGTATGAAAAATCCTAAACTAGAATGCATAAAAGGAACACAGTGAAATGACAGTGTAAACAGTGGCAACTTACACTACTCTGGCAAAGTATTCTCACCCAGTACTTCGAGTGATAGTCCTCACATTCACATACACTACTATGTATCGATTTGGATTATGACTGTTCTTGTACTATGCCTAGGTAACTTTCTCTAAAAGGTAATATTTAACCCCAAAAATATCCTACTCCCCTTTTTCCCAAAACATAATGGTAACTCTACCAATTAATCCTAAGCACTAGTTACCCTTTCAATGGATATTCCTATCCTAGGGTAAACATATGAGCTTATCTTTGCATAAAAAATCTATTCTCTTTAATAGACAATCTAGTCTTAAGTATAACTTTATATTCTAGAGTATAGCTACATAAGCTTTATTTAATTATAGATTCATAAATAACTGACTCCATTCAGTAATATTACACACAAATAAGTGGTTCTCATCAAGAGTATAGCCACATCAATGAATGACCTCAATCAAAGAATAAACACATCAAAAGATGATTCCATTCGAGAGTCTACTCTCCTTAATTAAAAGGGATGATTCTAGAGTAGAATCTTGTCAACATTATGGCATCATAAAAAGAGTACAAAGCAACTACCCAAGTAGAAACTCCTACTCAATAGGAAATCCCACCTATGTCTTTATACATATAGTATCTCATTAGCTAACATGATTCACTTAATCACATAGGTGAGTCTCAACCTCGGTATACCCTAATCTTAGGATAAAGTCATCAACCAATGACTAGTTTTTTAATATAGGTGACTCTAACCCTATATGTTCCAATCAAGACCAAATTTACAACCCAACCAAGTAAGTGTTTAGCAGTTTTTTGCACACACGCCCCACTGAAAGTAGGGACCCTCTTTTTCTTGGTCTTTTGGCTCTTTTCTGTGGTCATGCCTTTGGACTTGTCTTTGAAAATCATGAGATTTGGGTATTTGGTGCTTTATTCCTTTGGTCTTGGGTTTTGGTTACTTTGCAATGTTCCTGAATGCTTATCTTGCTTGTAAAGAGCCCCTATTGAGGTAACACTTTGAAAATTTTGAGTTTTGGGTCAATCTCGGGTTTTTCCCTGGTGTCAGGATTTTCTTCCCCTGACGGATTTCCTCAGTTTCCTTGGAAGCTTGACGGAGGTTGGTTTTACGTTGTTTTCAGAGGTTTCAACTGTTCGGGGAATTCCGTCTTCCTCGGATTTTCCCGAAATTCCTTCACCACCTTGGATTCCCAGATTCATTCGGGATTGTCATGTCGTTGCATTTATCCTTCGCGTACGGGTTCTATAGCTAGGTTTAATGAAGTCTAGGATAGTTTTTCTACTGTGAGTTGACTTCTTTTTGCCTTGTTTGAATTTGAATGGATCCAGTGGGTGGAATGAGTCTGTAGTTGTGTGTTCCTCATGAAACATGGGCTTTGATTTCGAGTTGATTATCAATGTTGTTAGATCACCCTAGATGAGTTAGCAAGTTAAAATTATCGATGAACAGCTTGAGGTGAGTCTGTAGTTGCATGTTATGGCTGACCTGGTTGGTGGCCGACCTTCTTTGTAACCCTAGATTGGGATAACAGGGTGTAATCTCTATAAGTATGGCATTTTGGCCTCATTTTGAAGGATTAGAGAAAGAGACAGGCTAGAGGATTAGATTTTTGAAGCAAGTTAAGCAATAAAGCAAAAAGTTAGAATTACGAGTTAGTTTTATTTTGAAGCAAGTGTTGTAACATAGAATATTGGAATTGTTGCTATTATTGGTGATTCAATGCAAGTGGAGACATTGTGCTTTGGTGGCCTCTCTTGGATTGAGTTATCTTGCATGGTTCTTATTCTATCTTTGAAATTTCTTGAAAATATTTGAGTGCATCTTAGATTTAGAGTTAAGTGACTTAATGGTATTTGTCATTTGATACTTGGGGTGTTGTAGCGATCTCTGGTTCATACTTTGGGCAGCTTCTTGATTTTGGGTTGCTGCACAAGGTCAACATGTACCTGATATTTTTGTGCTTAGTTCAATTGTGGGTATTTGTTCATGTCAATTGCAAAATCAGGGTTGGCTTGAATGAATGTGCATGATCTAAATATCTTTAATTCCTTAGAAGATTGCATTATTTCTGTAAGATTCCAGGTTAACTTGGGTCGAACAAGAATTAGTTTTGAGGGATTGGTTCGTTCCAAGTATTTCATCATTAGTATTGTTGATCTTAGGAGTAATCTTAATCTTAGGATTTTTGAAACCCTTGTCTTTTGTTATTTCTTTGAACTTTGGTTAAAACTAGGAATTCGAGTATCATTATATTGCAAAATCTGATAAGTTTGAAATTTCCAACATTTGTTTTGTAAGGTCCTTTTGTGATTACCAGCATTTTCACATTTATCACTGAGTTGTTTTGTTGCATTGTCAAGACTTGACATTAGAGACCTTGGGATTATCTCTTTGTTCATAGAGATCAACCTTTCAAGAGAGATAGGATACTAAATTATGTTTGAGTTTTTGTTGTGCAGAAAACACCATCAACAGATTGGTGCTAGATGGAGGGCCTGAATAAGCAAGCTGGAGCATTTTCTAAATGCCATTTCTCCTGAGAGACTTAGAAGGAGAACCAAATCTACACCAAGAGAAGAAGAGTTTCAAGAGCTGCCACCTCCAATTAGGTCAAGAAGGACTAGAAGAAGGGAGGAGTCACCATCCACCTCATCATTTCCACCATCCTCACCCTCATTCATAGCTTTAAATGATTTTGAGGCTGGTTTCATTCAACAACTACCCATCATCAATCAGTCTTTACCACCTCCACCTCCACCAATGGCCTTTTTGGCGAATAACCCATCACCTCTATCCTTCAACAACTATAATGTCATGCCCAAGAACCCTAAGCATTTATGTTCTAAGTTCCATTCAAATTACCCTAATAGAACAGCAGAGGAGCATATTAGTATTTTTCAAACTTGTTTGAGAGATAGAGGGATTAATCATGAGGATGTTGCATGTAGGATTTTTCCTTATTCTCTGAGAGAAGAGGCTTTTTATTGGTACAACCATTTACCCACTACATAAATTCACAATTGGATGGAGCTTGAGATTGCATTTTTGCAAAATTTTAAAATCCCTATCAATGCCAATGAGCTCTACATGCATTTTACCGGGGTTAAGAGGGAATTTAATGAGCCTATAGGATCATTCAACAATAGGTTCCACTGTGCATACACTAGATTGCAAGCCCCTTATGTTTTGGATGATGCTACTACTTTAGAGGTCTATTTTGAAGCCCTTGATAGTCTTACATCCACCTTCCTTAAGTGGAGAACTAATCCCCCAACTACCTTTCTCACTGCATATACAGAGGTTGTTAAGGTTAGCACAGATATGAGACAACACTTGTCAGGATCCTTGCCATCTTTGGGACCCACTACTCACCCTGGCCAAGTCCAAGATCTTAACCAGGCTCTGACTAATCACACTCCCATTATGAATCCCATATCATAGTTGCCTTTGGTTCCTCACCTAGGTCATCCAATAAGACAGACTCACCCAATGCCCAGTTATCCATAGAAAAGTGCCAATCAACCCCTTCATCCATAGCAACAGGTTGGTTTCCCTACATATTTGTAGAACTTAGAATTTTTGAATCGGTCTATTGGTTCTGGAGGGGTGTCAAGATACCCTCCAAATATTGTGAATTCAGTGTCTTATAGTAGTCTTGATAAGGAAAGGTTAGATGAGCTAACCGAGCAAGTGAAAAAATTGAATATGGAGGTAATCTACTCGAGGAACCTAAACAGTCAACTCCAAGCTGCTTAGAGAAGCATGCAATCAAATTACAATAGGGAGATCCAATATGTTGCACGAGGACAGGGCTTTGATAGAGGACAACAAGGTGGTCAAGGATTCGAAAGGAGATAGCCACCTAGGCAAAATAGGCCATGGAACACTGGATCTAATAATGGAGGAGTCCCATCTCCATTGGATCAACCTTCTAACCTATACAAACCTCTGAGTGGTGTATACCTAGCGGAGGTTGCTTTGTCTGGATGGTGCAGGCTTCACAAGATAAGTCAACACTCTGAGCTGGATTGTCCAAAGTTCCAAACTATTGCTTCCATCTTTCAGTATGAAGTTGAAAACAACTCCACTGGTTGGGATTTGGTACCTTCTAATCCTTATGATTCCCCAGTTTTAGTGCTAAATCATGCTCCTTTCTTGAGGGATGAAGAGAATGAACCAGAAGAGGATTCAGGTACCTAGAATGGAGAGGTTGAACAGGTATTAAATGAAGATGAAATCTCTCAGTTATTTAATGAAGGAACTGAGAATGATAATGGTCCCTTGGATGAAGAGGAAGTTGGTGTTGAAGAAGTATAGATGTTTCAGCAACCTGCAAGAAAGTATGATTTGAGGAATAGGCCTAACAGGAGTCCACAAGCTAGAGGCCCATTTACTACATCTATTCCTCCAAACAATTTTACCACTCCACCAGACCCACATGCCAGTAATAATCCATCGTACCCTCAGGTGGTGACACAATACTTTGCAAAAGGAGGACAACCCGATGTGTCAAAAGGAAGCAATGTTGATGCAACAAAAGATAAGCAGACTAGTCATTCTAAGGAGACCCAAGTTGACATGACTATGGAGCAATTAGGTGACTATGTGACTGAAGAACTCAGGAGGGTAAAGGTGAGTCTTTCTACTTTTGAGTTGTTAAGGGTTCCTAAAATCATAAATATATTCCTAGGGTCTTTTAATTCAAGTACAACACCACAAGGAGTAGCAGTCAATGAGGCAGTTGGCAGGCCTCCTAGTTCACAGGAACCCAAAGGCCAAAGTCAAGAACAACCTGGAGACAAAGGGAAAGAAAAGGATAAGAATCAAGCTGCCCAAGCTGACACTCAGTTGAGTTTGTTTCAGGGCAAGATGGAAACCCCTCCCTTCTTGATTTCTATTCATATCTTTGGGAAGAATTTACATAATTTTCTTTTCGATTCAGGAGCATCGATAAATGTTATGCCTTTTGTTGTTTGTAGAGCTCTAGGCAATACCCCTGTTGCATCCTAGAAGAGGTTCACTCAATTAGACAAGATAGAGGTAAATGTAGTGGGTGAGCTGAACATGATTCCCATGCAGGTTGCATCAGACCCTAGGATACAACAAGTGATTACAATTCAGATAGCATATATTCCTGATACTTATAGTCTGATTTTAGGGCGAGACTTTACCAAGGCCCTGAATGGATACACATCTACAAATCACTCTCACATGTGGCTCCCCTAGAAAGGAGTCCCAAATCAATTCAGAATTGAAAGGGAACCCAGAACGAAGTATGTAATCACTGAATATCAGAATACTTTGAATGAGATATTGGTGTCAGAAGTTAGCATGGGAAACTTTCTATTAGTTGCTCCAGTTTCAGATACGGAAGAGGTCTTTATGTTGCAAAGCTCCTCTAATGAATCCACATCAGAATCCAGCTATTATGAAGAAATATTTATGTTATAAGATGAGTCTACATCATAAGCTAGCAATTTTGAAGCACTACTTGAACAAACAGATGAAACTGATGACCAAGAAGATAGACAACTTAGCTTGCTAAATAATTTCCAAGAGTTTATTCGGAAGTGTGTAGAGGATCAAATTCATTTGGGAAAAAATATGAATTTTGAAGAATTGTTGCTACCTAATAGGTGTCGAGTCCATAATGCCCCTCACTTAGAGCTGGAGTGTTGCCTGTGCCAAACAGTAGTGGAGAAAATACAAAGGTGCATTAATCCAACCCCAGTTGCCAGACTAGATATACAAGGCATTCAAAATGATCCTAAAGGTAAAATCTCAATACCTCCTGAAGAACCTCCTAGCAGCAGTAAGGCCAGGGGTAGCTCGAGGAAATCAGGAGCTGATGGTTTTTGGACATTAAGATTTGATGGATCCAAATCAAAGCAGGGTGTTGGAGCAGGATTTGAGCTTATTAGCCCTAAAGGTAAGACTTATTTTTCTACTCATAGGATCCAATTCCAGTGCACTAATAATGTAGCTAAGTATGAGGCTTTGGTCCATGGGTTATTAATGGCATTGAGAAAGAAAGTTAAGATTTTGCAAGTATTTGGAGATTTTGAGCTAGTAGTTAAACAAGTAAGGAAACAATACTCATGTCATGATAGAAGGATGACCAATTATAGGCATAGATTATGGGATCTTATTGAAGGATTTGATGCCTTCAACATCCAACTGATCCCTCGAAGTAAGAATCAAACTGTAGATTCTTTGGCACAAGCAGCTAGCACGTTGCAGCCCTTGTCACTCTCAGGTTTGAAGAAGTTTATAGTGGAGCTCACTCCAGTACCCTTAGTGCCTGACAATGTAACCAATTTCCAAGTGTTTGAGAATGATAATCACATTATTTATTTCATTACTAGTTGTGATGTGTTTTCTTCTCAGGTGATTGATGAGGTAGAACCTCAAGAGGTTGAAATGGACCTAGAAGGGGTCATCAACCTGAAGACTAATACTATCCCAAGAGGTATGGTGTAGTTGGAGAGAATTTTTTATTTGGATAAGAGAAAATATCAAGAACAGCAAGTGAAAAGGGAGTCTCTCAGTAGTCAATGTGAAACATACAATATGGGGACCCGGGATGGTGTGAAGAATGATTTTATTGGTAAAGTGTGCACTCCAGAAGAAAGGAGAGGGATTATTGATGCCTTACGCACCTATCAAGATGTGATAGCATGGAGTTATTAAGACTTAAATACATATGATACTTCAATCATTATACACACTATTCCTCTGAAGTCGAGTGTTAAACCATTCAGGCAAAGATAAAGGCCAATTAATGCCTTGCTAGAATCTATCATTTAGAAAGAGGTGAAGAAGCTACTTTCAGCACAAATCATATTCCCAGTAAGAAACTCAACATGGGTTGCAAACTTGGTTCCAGTAAGGAAGAAAACTGAAGAAATTAGACTGTGTTGATTTCAGGAATCTTAACAAGGCATCAAAAAAGGATAATTATCAAGTCCCTTCACTAGATGAAGTACTTCAGATTATCAATGGATCTCAGATGATGTCTTTTTTGGATGGGTATTTTGGATATAATCAAGTTATGGTGCAATATGAGGATAGTCACAAGACTACCTTTACTACAAAATGGGGAACTTTTGCTTACAAAAGAATGCCCTTTGGATTGATCAACGCTGGAGCTACTTTCTAGAGAGCTATGGATATTTCTTTCAAAGACATCATTGGTAAGTGCATCATTATTTATATGGACTATTTGACCATATTTTCCAAGAAGAGAGATGATCATATAACATATTTATGCAAAGTATTCCAAAGGTGCAAAGAGTTTGGCATCTCACTTAATCCGAAGAAGTGCATTTTTGGAGTCACTGAAGGCAAACTGTTAGGATATGTCATTTTAGAATAGTGTATTGCTATTAATCATGAATGAATAGAGGCTATTTTGAAGATTCACCCCTCTATGAGCAAGAAGGAGATGAAGTCATTCTTTGGGAAAATCAACTTCGTCAGAAAGTTTATCAAAAGATTTGTAGAAATAGTGAAGCCCTTGAATGCCATGTTGCAAAAAGAAGCAAAAGTTGAATGGAGTGCAGAGGCTAAGAAGGAATTTGCAGAAATTAAGAGAGTTATTGTTGAGGCTCCATTATTAGTAAGTCTAGATTATACCAAGTCGTTTTACATATATTCATTTGCTTCTGATCACTCTTATGCTGGAATGTTAACTCAAAAGTCTGATCAAGGTGATGAAAATCCCATAGCTTTAATGAGTGCTCCTTTGAAGGATGCAGAACTGAGATATCCTAATGTGGAAAATCAAGCCTATGCCCTAGTCCAAGCTGTGAAGAAGTTCAGACATTATATATTGAGAAATAAGTTCTTTGTCATAGTACCTAATCTTGTATTTAAGTTGTTATTGATGTAGAATGAATTGGGAGAACGCAAAGCTAAGTGGGTAACCATGTTACAGGAATATGACATTGAGATCCAACCCATGAAATTAGTGAAGGGGTAGGTACTGACAAAGACAATGGCTAAAATGGGTCCTAACCTCACAGCTTAGCATTATCACCTCCAAGAAGTGTCTCCAAGGGACTGGTATGATGAAATCATCTACTACCTATTGAGCCAACAATTTCCTCAACATCTCAATGTTGTGTAGAGAAGAGCTCTGCTTTTGAAGAGTGACAGTTTCATGATGAAGGGAGTTGTCTTGTATAAGAAAAATCATGAGGGTGTATACTTAAGATGCCTAGGGAAGGAAGAATTTGGGAGAGTGATGGTTGAATTTCATAACAGATATGGCATAGGCCATGGCTCAGCACCCTCCACTACAAATCAGATCTTGATGGCAGACTATTATTGGCCTACCCTATTCAAAGATATACATAACCATGTGAGGACTTGTCATGTATGTCAGACTGTAGCAAGTAAGGAGAAATGTGCAGCTCTTCCACTTTAGCTAGTTATAGAGGTAAAACCATTTGCACAATGGGGAATGGACTTTATAGGTCCAATCAATCCACCTTCCTCTGTAGGCCACAGGTATATTCTTACTGTAACTGATTACTTTATCAGATGGACTGAGGCTCTTGCATGTAAACAATGTACTTCTGATGTGGTAATCAATTTCATCAAATCGGGTGTTATTAATCACTTTGGGTGTCCATTGGCTTTGGTATGTGATAATGGTCTTGCATTTGCTTCACTAAAATTTTCTAATTGGGCCTATGATCATGGAATTGTTATAAAAAATTCATCCATTTACTACCCACAGGGTAATGGTTTGGCTGATTTTTCCAATAAGAATCTTTTAACAGTCATTTGCAAGCTATTAGAGAAGAACCCCAAGGATTGGCACACCCAACTTAGATTTTCTATTTGGGTAGACCGCACTAGATAGAAGACATCCCTAGGAACCTCTCCTTATCACCTAGTGTATGGTTTGGAACCTGTATTTCCCATCCAGCTAAAGATCCCTACCTGCAATTCATTAATGAATACTATGATGGAGAGGATAAAAGTGAAGCCCACTTGGCTGAAATGTTACACCTTGAAGAGAAAAGAGATGAGACCCTAGAGAACTTTGCCAAACATCAGGGTGCGTGAAGAGATTTTTTGATAGGAGAGCCAAGGTGAAGGCCTTTAGAATCTTTGACTTGGTTCTCTACTGGGATAAAGCCCATGACCGAAAAGGGGAGCATGAAATTTTGAAAAACTTTGGCTCAGCCCTTATCAGATTGCAGAGATTCTAGGAGATAATGCTTTTTGCTTGAAAACTCTCACTAGAGAGGATATCCCACTGCGTATCAATGGGCAATATTTGAAGCATTATTTCTAGTCCTAAGTTATTTTCAGCTCTTTCTTTGTACATAGGTAGATTAGGTTTCCTTTTTGTTGTTTTGTTTCTTCTTTGGTTAGATTAGAGTTTGTTTTGCTTTGTTTTTGCTCTGCTCTTGCTTTGGGTTTTGTGCTTTCTTCTGGGCCTATTGCATCTGCATAACTAGTTTCTTTCCTGGGGTTTTTCTGAGGATTTATTTTACAAACTCTAATCATATTTTCAGAGTAATCATCTTTTCAAAGTCAGTTCATGGAATTTTGTTATCTGATATTGCATATGCTTGGAATTGGAGTCACTTGATTAAGTCAAATTTTGGAATGTATTTGGGTCTCATTATTTCACACAAATCTTAAAGATTCCAAGGTTGCATATCGTCTTTATGAAGTCTGGTCAGGTGAAAAATCTTATATTTTGCTCCAGTGCCGCTGTGGTTCTCATCCCTGAGTGTGGGATTCATTGCTTGCAAGGTGAAAGAGAAAGTTTAAAAGATCTCAAAGGGAATATCAAAAAATGAAAAAATATTGAAAATCAAAAGAAATATTCACCTTATCAGGGGTACCCTAGTATCTCTACCGGGGCTATGGACGCCTGGCTAGCAATAGAGCTATGCTAGGGAGGGTCACAGTGATAACCTCATTGGGGCTATGGACACCTGACTGGTAGCGAGGCTCTATCCAGGTTGTTTTTGGAGTTGGAATCTTTATGTAGCCCTATCAGACTAATTTTGGTCCCTATTTCAACTAAGGAAAGGGAAATGCATGCATACACACACACTTCGACCCTAGTATAGGAAAGTTTTTCTTGTTTTTGATTTTTGAAACCTTGTCCATAGGTAATCTGATGCATGGACTGAAACCATAGATCTGGTTTCTTGATTCCAGTTTGTCATTGAAATGCTCTGGAGCATTCCCCAGCAGAGTCGCCATTTGTTGTGTAGTTTTTGCACACACGCCCCACTAAAAGTAGGGACCCTCTTTTGCTTGGTCTTTTGGCTCTTTTTTGTGGCCGTGCCTTTGGACTTATCTTTGAAAGTCATGAGATTCAGGTCTTTGGTGCTTTGGTCCTTTGGTCCTGGGTTTTGGTTACTTTGCAATGTTCCTGAATGCTTATCTTGCTTGTAAAGTGCCCCTATTGAGATAACACTTTGAAAAATTTGAGTTTTGGGTCAATCTCATGTTTTTCCCTGGTTTCAGGATTTTCTTCCCTTAATGGATTTCCTCGATTTCCTTGGAAGCCCGACGGAGGTTGATTCTACGTTGTTTTAGGAGGTTTTAACTCTTCGAGGAATTTTGTCTTTCCCGGATTCATTCAGGGTTGTCATGTCATTGCATTTATGCTTCACGAACAGGTTCTGCAGTTGGGTTTAATGAAGTCTAGGATGGTTTTTCTACTATGAGTCAATTTCTTTTTGCCTTGTTTGAATTTGAATGGAACCAGTGTGTGGAATGAGTATGTAGTTATGTGTTCCTCATGAAACCTAGGCTTTGATTTCGAGTTGATTATCAATGTTGTTAGATCACCCTAAATGAGTTAGCAAGTTAAACTTATCGATGAATAGCTTGAGGTGAGTTGAATCCGTGCTTGAATTCCCAAATTTGTGATCGTTTGATCAATTTGGGTGAAATCCTGACGAAGTCCAAGATTTCAGGTTTTTGATCATTTTGGGGATTTCCTTCGCCTTAGGATTTCCCCGAATTTCCATCGCTTGGTCGTTTTCTCGAAAAAGTGCATAAAACATGAGAATTAATCTAACCTCATGAAAATCCATTGTCCTGGGATTTCCCCAAAATTTCGTTGTTCCTTCATTTTCCCGAATGTGCCAAGGTTTTGCTAGTTTCACGGATTTCTATCCCCAACGGAATTCCCCAGAGATCTATTATTTATCAAGAAATGAAAGAATGCACGAGTTCATGATTAATAATTTTGAGTTATGTGATTGATTTGGACAATTTAAGAGTATTTGCAAGCATTTCTTGACTTTTGGGTGATGATTGAGTAACTTATGGGAGTTTTTTGGTTTCCATCACTAAAATCTGCCTAGCCCAAAATTCCCTGAAATTCCTTTTTGACCTGAATTCCGCGAAGGGGTGAAAATCCTAAACTTTGAAGAAAGGGTGCTTTAATGATATTTTAAGGGGGATTTTGGTTGTTGTTTGGATTTATTTGATGATGAACATGTTATTTGTATTGGACTAACTTGGACTCTTGTGCTATATTGGATATTTATTATGGTCCTTCTTTGGATGTAGGTTGGATTGAGCAGGGCAGTCGGTGGTTAAGTGACTCCAAGACAGGAGGCAATCTCCACTGTTCCCCGTGAGCTCATAAAAAGGAGGTTGAGCATACGTTAGACGTTGTGAGATCCACAGGATGCAACCAAGTACACTTTGCGATCGCGGGCAAGTGGGACCCACTCGTTCACAGGGAAGGTTTGTCAGCGTACTCATTGGCCATTCATCTGAGTTGGACGTGACAGGGAAAATTCAAACAAGTTTGACTCAATCAAAGTCGTTCAAGGTGCCTAGCTCATCTATTGATCAGTGACACATATTCAAAGTCACATAGCGCACCCTTTATAATTCTTTTGTTTCGCGTGGGTGAGGCATTAATGGGAGAAGTGACCCACGGGGTTTATTCAGTCTGAACCGAGATTTGTAGAGATCCCAGGCCGATTTGGGAAGGAACCTCTATTATGCATTTTTTGTACACACACCCCACTGAAAGTAGGGACCCTTTTTGCCTGGTCTTTTGGCTCTTTTTTGTGGCCATGCCTTTTGAGCTTGTCTTTGAAAATCATGATATTTTGGTCTTTAATGCTTTGGTCCTTTGGTCATGGGATTTGGTTACTTGGCATTGTTCCTAAATGCTTGTCATGTTTGTAAAGTGCCCCTATTTTGTGTTCCAATTGGTCGAGTCTTGCGGATGTCCTCTCTAGAAGTGGGTTCCCTTTTCCTTTTGTTTGTCCTTGGTATTTTGTCTGGGTCTTAGGATTTGTTATTTTCCTCTTATTACCTTGTTTCCTTTGCTTTGCAGGTTTGGGCATAGGATGAAACTAAACTCTGAACCTTCACAAAGTTCTTGGTTCAATTTTCCTTCCAGTTTCAGCTTTGGCTTTGCATCTTGTCTCCTTGTTTTATTTATTGTTTTGCTTGTGTTCGGCCTTTGGGTTGGTTTCCTCCCTTGGGTCTTCTTTGGTTTTCCTTTTTTCTTTCATCTCTAGAGGTAGGCGTGGGATGAAACTAAACTTTGAACCTTCACAAAGTTCTTGGTTCAGTTTTCGTTCCGGTTCTGGCTCCGGCTCCGCTTCTTGTCTCCTTGTTTTCTTTGTTGTTTTTCTTGTGTTCGTCCTTTGGGTTGGTTTTCTCCCTTGGGTCTTCTTTGGTTTTCCTTTTTTCTTTCATCTCCAGAGGTAGGCATGGGATGAAACCAAACTCTGAACCTTCACAAAGTTCTAGGTTCGATTTTCGTTCCGGTTTTGGCTTCGACTCCGCTTCTTTTCTCCTTGTTTTCTTTGTTGTTTTGCTTATGTTCAGTCTTTGGGTTGGTTTCCTCCCTTGGGTCTTCTTTGATTTTCCTTTTTTCTTTCGTCTCCTTTCCTTTCATTGGGGATGGAATCAAGGTGGGAACTGTACTCGAAACTTTGGAAAAGGCTTCCGTCTGGTTTTGTTTCTGCCTTCGTCTGGTTTTGGCCCCGGCTCCATCTAGTTTTGTTTCCACCTCTGTCTTGGTGGCCGACCCTACTTTGTAACCCTAGCTTGGGCCAATGGGATGTAATCTCTATAAATATGGCATTTCACCTATTCTGAAGAGGGTTGATTAGTTAGAAAGTTAGTTGGTCAGTTAGTCAGTTAGTCAGTTAGAGAGTTAGACTAGAGTTAGACAGGCTATAGAGGATCAAATTTTTAGAGCAGAAGGTTAGAGTTAGGAGTTAGTTTTATTTTTAAGCAAGTGTTGTAATACAAAATATTAGAATTGTTGTTATTATTGGTGATTCAATACAAGTGAAGACATTGTGCTATTATTGGTGGCTTCTTTGGATTGATTTGTCTTGCATGGTTCTTATTCTATCTTTGAAATTGCTTGGAAATATCTGAATGCGATTTAGAGTTAAATTATTTAATGGTGCTTGTGATTTAGTGCTTGGAGTGTTGTAGCGATCTCTGGTTCATACTTTGGGAAACTTATTGATTTTGTGATTGCTGTGCAAGGTCGACCTATACCTGATATTTGTGTGCTTAGTTCAATTATGGGTATTTATCCAGTTCAATTGAATGAATGTCCATGATCTGAAAATCTTTAATTCCTTAGAAGATTGCACTATTTCTGTGAGATTGCAAGTATAGCCTGGGTTAAGCATAAATTATTTTTGAGGGATTGGTCTGTTCCAAGTATTTCATCATTAGTATTGTTGATTTTAGGAGTAATCTTAATCTTAGGATTTCTGAAACCCTTATCTTTTGATATTTCTTTGAACTTTGGTTAAACTAGGAATTTGAGTATCATTTTGTTGCAAAATCTGATAAGTTTAGAGTTTCTAGTATTTGTTTGTAAGGTCCCTTTGTGATTACCAACATTTTCACATTATCTCTGAGTTGTTTCACTGCATTGTCAAGACCTAACATTAGATACCTTGGGGTTATCTCTTTGTTCATAGAGATCAACCTTTCAAGAGAGATAGAATACTACATTATGCCTGAGTTGTTGTTGTGCAGAAAACACCATCAACAGATTGGCGCTAGAGGGAGGGCCTGAATAAGCAAGCTGGAGCATTTTCTAAACGTCGTTTCTCTTGAGAGACTCAGAAGGAGAACCAGATCTACACTAGGAGAAGAAGAGTTTCAAGAACTGCCACCTCCAACTAGGTCAAGAAGGACTAGAAGAATGGAGGATTCATCATCCAATCCATCATTTCCACCATCCTCACCCTCATCCACCTCATCTTCATCTGATTTTGAGGTTGGTTCCATTCAACAACCCCAACCAGTCATCAATCAGCCTTTACTACCTCCACCTCCACCAATGGCTTTCTTGGAAAATAACCCATCACCTCTATCCTTCAATAACTACAATGTTATGCCCAAGAACCCCGAGCATTTCTGCTCTAAGTTTAACACAAGTGATCCTAATAGGACAGCGAAGGAGCATATTAGGATTTTTAAGACTTGCCTGAGAGATAGAGGGATTAATCATGAGGATGTTGCATGTAGACTTTTCCCTTATTCTCTGGGAGAAGAATCCTTTTATTGGTACAATAATTTACCTACTACTTCCATTCATAATTGGAGTGAACTTGAGGCTGCATTTCTGTAAAAAATTAAAATCCCCATTAGTGCCAATGCGCTCTACATGCAATTTACAAGGGTTCAAGCAAGTGTTGTAATATAGAATATCAGAATTGTTGCTATTATTGGTGATTCAATACAAATGAAGATATTGTGCTATTATTGGTGGCTTATTTGGATTGATTTGTCTTGCATGGTTCTTATTCTATCTTTGAAATTGCTTGGAAATATCTCAATGCATTTTAGATTTAGAGTTCAATGATTTAATGGTGCTTGTGATTTAGTGCTTGGAATGTTGTAGCGATCTTTGGTTCATACTCTGGGCAGCTTCTTGATTTTGGGATTTTTGTGCAAGGTCAGTCAATACCTGATATTTGTGTGCTTAGTTCAATTGTGGGTATTTATCCAGTTCAATTGAACGAATGTCCATGATCTGAAAATCTTTAATTCCTTAGAAGATTGCACTATTTTTGTGAGATTGTAGGTATAGCCTGGGTTAAGCATAAATTAGTTTTGAGGGATTGGTCTATTCCAAGTATTTCATCATTAGTATTGTTGATCTTAGGAGTAATCTTAATCTTAGGATTTCTAAAACCCTTATCTTTTCATATTTCTTTGAACTTTGGTTAAACTAGGAATTCGAGTATCATTTTGTTGCAAAATTTGATAAGTTTAGAGTTTTCAGTATTTGTTTTGTAAGGTCAATTTGTGATTACCAGTATTTTCACATTATCTCTGAGTTGTTTCACTGCATTGTCAAGACCTGGCATTAGAGACTTTGGGGTTATCTCTTTGTTCATAGAGATCAACCTTTCAAGAGAGATAGAATACTACATTCTATCTGAGTTGTTGCTGTGCAAAAAACACCATCAACAACCTAAAGCATTTAATGCAATGTTATGGCCAACCTGGTTGGTGGCCGACCTTCTTTGTAACCCTAGCTTGGGCCGACAAGATGTAATCTCTATAAGTATGGCATTTTGGCCTCATTTTGAAGGATTAGAGAGAGAGACAGGCTAGAGGATTAGATTTTTGAAGCAAGTTAAGCAATAAAGCATAAAGTTAGAATTAGGAGTTACTTTTATTTTGAAGCAAGTTCTATAACACAAAATATTGGAATTGTTGCTATTATTGGTGATTCAATGCAAGTGGAGACATTGTGCTTTGGTGGCCTCTCTTAGATTGAGTTATCTTGCATGGTTCTTATTCTATCTTTGAAATTTCTTGAAAATATTTGAATGCATCTTAGATTTAGAGTTAAGTGACTTAATGGTATTTGTGATTTAATACTTGGGGTGTTGTAGCGATCTTTGGTTCATACTTTGGGCAGCTTCTTGATTTTGGGTTGCTGCACAAGGTCAACCTATACCTGATATTTGTGTGCTTAGTTCAATTGTGGGTATTTGTTCATGTTAATTGCAAAATCAGGGTTGGCTTGAATGAATGTGCATGATCTGAAAATCTTTAATTCCTTAGAATATTGCACTATTTCTGTAAGATTGTAGGCTAACTTGGGTCGAACAGGAATTAGTTTTGAGGGATTGGTCTGTTCCAAGTATTTCATCATTAGTATTGTTGATCTTAGGAGTAATCTTAATCTTAGGATTTTTGAAACCCTTTTCTTTTGTTATCTCTTTGAACTTTGGTTAAAACTAGGAATTCGAGTATCATTATATTGCAAAATCTGATAAGTTTGAAATTTCCAGCATTTGTTTTGTAAGGTCCCTTTGTGATTACCAACATTTTCACATTTATCACTGAGTTTTTTTGTTTCATTGTCAAGACATGACATTAGAGACCTTGGGGTTATCTCTTTGTTCATAGAGATCAACCTTTCAAAAGAGATAGGATACTAAATTATGTCTGAGTTGTTGTTGTGCAGAAAACACCATCAACAATAAGTTATTCCCAACCTATAGGTATCAACGAGTAGTCAACTACATATCCCAACCTAGTAGGTAAATCTTAACCTAAGGTTTCTCTTTAATCAAATGAACTTCCTGACCCAAATAGGTTATTCTAAACCTAAGGTTCCATTCAAGAGTAAGGTATGAACATGTGATCAATCAAGTAAAGATAATTGATACGGTTGCATAACGTCACATCCTACCTTATCCTTCATACCATCTCTATGGATTTATAGCTAAACCTTATCATCCCCAAGTTTTCCTATCATAGTTAGATAATAGTGCCAAGTCGCTTCATGACATTGACATATCTCACACTATACACATAATATAACTATCTATGAATAAATAAATAATAGTTGCTTCTCGTATAAGGCAATAGGAGTAGTAAGACACTTTCTTTAAGCTAATCCTATTTCATCATTCTTGGTATATAATACCAAAGATAGAAAATCCCTTCTATTGTGGAGTATTTATAAGCACTTCATAAAATAACATAAACAAATTCTATATTCCTTTCAAAGAAAATTTTATATCTCCATAATACAATTAATCTCAACAGATCAAATAAAGTATTCAAGAAACAATCTTTCATAAACAAAGACAAATAAAGGAAGATGTATCCTCATGCCTACAATACACTTATCCAATTGATTGATTTGTTGTACAACTTTCCAATAGCAGTTGACTAGCTCCGCTTTGACCTCACAAGCAATACCTCACTAAGACCTCTCTCACAAGTTGATAATCTGCCTCTCTCAAGTATAACTCAAATAATAAATCTCCTCACAAAACTCTCAAGGCTCTCACAAAAAGCAGCAGAATAGGATTGCATAAAAGTGTAGAATAGAAGTGTGTAATGGTATGGAATGGAACACCTCAAATGAGAGAGCATGCCTCTCTATTTATAGAGTAGAAATGAGACTTCATAGCCTAAAAAAAAGGCATGTAAATTAACAGCAACATCCATGCAGTCAACTCACTTCATTTAGCTCAAAAGGTGGTATAAATCAAAGAGTTTACTTAGCACAAGAAGCTATACATCGATCTCTACATTTTTCAAGTAGTTTGGAGACTATTTCAATTTGCACATGATCAAATGGTGACAATCAAATTGTTCCCAAAATGGACTTATACAACATTTAGAACTTCATTATATGGCACCAAGCAAGCAGCCAATCTCCCTATAAGTTTGGCATGGTCTTTCTCATTGAATCAGTCTAATCTCAAATTGCAACACATGCTCAAGCCGATTAAGTCTTTGCAGAAAATAGAGTATTGAAGAGTCTCTTGGCACTTAAATGACATTTTGACCATTTCATCACCTTGTTATAACTTATCCTATCATCATGCATTTACATTCACTTTGTTGTTGGTATTAATTTATCGCCATATGATAAGGCATCCCAAGAGTAATTATTGTTTACCAAGTCAAATGTATTCTATCTCAAAGCATCGACTTAGTCAAACTCTCTATATCAACTTAACTGTAGCGCTATACATTGCATATAATTCGATCTATACTTAATGGCAATATGAATAATATTCTTCCTTTAAAATGCTTTGTATATGTTTATATGCAATCGACCTATGCTCATTTAAATAAATGGCCCTCTATGCATAGAATATGCTAATCGATCTCCAAAAATATAATTATATATAAATATATAATCATATTTCATATACATATATATATGTATATCAACTCACACACACACACACACACACACACACACATATATATATATATATATATATATATGTATATGTATATATATGTTTTTGATAAAATAAGAAGCATTTACAGTGTGTTGTACCCTTTACACAACGAGCCCAAATGGCCAAAAAGGAGCAAGACCATTAAAAATTAAAATAGTTTATAGTAACATCATACAAGAGACATAGACACAGCCAAAAAACAACAAAGAGGCAACACAACAAAGACCCAACCACTAATTGTCTAAACCCTCCCATTTTTTGACCAGGAGGTTTAACACATATTCCTTAATCCAACTAGGGCCTTCATCCATGTTTTTCTTGTCCATTTCCTCTTTGACCACATTTGAGAGCATGAGAGCCAACCTATGAATCATCTTGATAGTGAACCAGGCCAGGTAGTTGACTTTTCAATTCAACTTAGCAACCTGATCCTGCAGTACACCGAACTTGTCCACCTTGTCATCCTTGCTCTGGATCTCTGCTTCAACACCAGCTCTAGAATCCACAGACCTAGTATAGTCATTATGAATCATCTCATTCATATCAGAGAAGTGACTAAGATCTTCAATGGGTCCTTTACCTTTCCACTTCTTAAGAGCTTTGCCTTCAATACTGTCACCATTATGAGTTGAGTGGTTGGATATGTCATCAATAGGGGTCTCCTTCTTATACTTCTCCAACCTATGGGACCTTCTCACACTCATCTGCTTCATCCCCATCTCAAAGCTAGTAGCCACCACCGTATCCCCTTTAGAATATTTTTCCTTAGTACATTTACCTTCCTCGAAAATCAAAAGAACCCTCGAAAGTTGAGGCACATATTTCCCTTTCTTTTTAGTAGCAGTTCTGCTAACCTTCTTGTGTTTTAGCTCATAGAGCCCAGTCGCAGCACTCAACTGGGCCAACCCAACCTCCATTTTCATTTTCTTCGAGGGAGGAGTGGCTAATGTTTCAGTACCAAGATCATCCACAAGGATGGGGGAATTCTTCTTTGATCCCTCCAAAATAGCAGGGGAAGGGTTAGCAGGGGTATTTTCCTGGGGTTCCAATTCTTCAATGCACATAGTCGTGATAGGCTTGGGAGGGACTAGAGCTGAATGGAATTGTTAAAGTTTGTGGATAAAGCCTTGGTGCAGAGGTAAAGGAGGTGGGGAATTAGGGTCATTCGTGGCAATTTCCTGAGAATCTTTGATGGAGCTTTCCAAAGAACATAGTAAAAATAAAGGGAAGCTAAGAAGAATTTTATGCCTGGGATGATTTAGCAAAGGTAAGTGGTAGAAATAAAATACCTTGAATCTCCCCTTGAGAGTAATATATTTAATGATGGTGAGATAGACTTTATCCCAAGGCTTAGGTAGAGCTTCACGGTCAAAACCCCACTACTTCTTCACCAATTTCTCATTACCCTTAAAGACCGCATTGAGACTCACCAAGTTCTATGTTTTAGTGTGTTTTTGTACTTCATTCCATCACAAGAAAGGCCAGTAGCCTTACCTATCACCTCTTCATTAACGTTGAAATAAATGCCACCTATGGTGACTTGATGATCCTTCCATGAGCTAGCAAACTGGGTCGACAGCATCTCGTCATGGCCCATAAGATTCTCCATAAGTGGTGCAATCCCACCTTTCCAACAGATATGCCAAGCTAGAGGATCCTAGCGAAACTCCTCACAATTTTCAAGCTTAGTTCTAACTCTATCTCCGCCTATCTTGACCCATAGCACATAGTAGCCAAAAGAACACTACCTGGAAATGGAAAGCTCACCGAAGAGAATACCATTGCAAAAAAAATTACAATGCCAATTGGGATGAAAAGGCATAATAAAGGCAAGGTGACGTTTACATGCGCCGATGATCGATCCCAATGACAACCGCCACGCTGGCCCATAATCAACCACGTGAAACCTCGGGATAAAATAATTAAAAATAATGATGGGATCTAGATTTGAATCCCAAGAGTACATCAACTTGATTAAGTTACACATTTCCTCATGCCAAATAAATGTGGAGGGAAGATTTGAAATGTTCAAGTACATCTGATAAAATCTAATGTGAATAAAAAGGAGCCTTAATTTGAAATTATTAATCAAAGTGGCGAATAGCATCCTTTCACACGATCTCACAAGGATTTGAAAGGATGTGTTGTACCATTGATAAGGAAGCCTGTAATGGTTAGGGGCCCCACCAAGGAAAAATAATAGGAACAAAACCCCCATGGCCATCCACTTGGGTCTAACACTCAGAATCACCAAAGAATGAACCAACCATTGATCCATCAAGGAATGCCACTTGTACCTAAAAATGAAAGACATATTAATCATGATTAGTAGAATAATTCCTCTGATCCAAGAGGATAAACCTTTGAATAGACATTAGAAGGACATCTATCTTTCTCCAACATCTTTTGATCTGCCACGTGGACCCCAAATTGGTGAAGCCATCAGCCACTTGGTTGCCTTCCCAAAAAATATGAGCCAGGCGATACTTTTCCAACTTAGAGATTAAAGAATTAATACCCAATAGTATATTCCTTAAGTCCCATCCAAGAAGGCAGCCCAAGTTGATAGATTTTATCACTATTTTAGAATCCCCCTCAATCTCTAGATACTTAATGCCTAGAGTGACAGCAATCTCGACACCCTTGAGCAACACCCTAGAATCTGCCACCATAAAGGAGTAAACACCAATACCACCAGCATACCCCGCAACCAAGTTGTCCTTACTGTCTCTTATAAAACCTCCTATACTGGCCAGACCAAGGTTCCCTTTAGCTACCCGTCAAAATTTAGTTTAAACCAACCTTCTAACAAGGGTTTCCAAACAGTGTTTTTCCTTGCAAGAGATTTGGAGTTGTCATAGGCATCAATGTCAAACACTAATTCTAGGCTTTAGCCATCTTGATCTCCCAAGCATTAGGGGCAATATCTGGAAATTTCCAATTGAGCAAGGAGATACTTTCAAAGATAAGCCTTGACCCATAGAAGAAAACATCCTTCAGACTCTTCTTAATGTCCTGAAACACCCTATTGTTCCTTTCCTTCCACATGCACTAGGAAAAAAATTGGGGGAATTTGTCTCCAAATTTCTAGGGGAATTGGGTGTTTGAAGGGACCATTCCATCCCTCAAAAAAGGAAACCAAATCATTATTTATGGTCCAGTGTGTCTCTAACTTTTGAAAAACAAGATCCCAAACACCAATAGCAAATGGATAGTGTAGAAGCATATGATCCACAGTTTCTTCGTTGTCTTTATGAAACAAGCACCTGATCGGGATTTCAAATCCCCTCTTTCTTAGATTATCTTGGGTAAGGATTTTGTTGTGGAAGGTTGTCCACCAGAAATTTTTTATTTTGGGGATTAAGTGATAGTTCTAGACCTTCTTCCATAACATACTCTGTAATCCTTACTCTGACAGCAAACCATAATCCATCCTAATAGTCAATTCACCCTTACAATCCAAGCCCCAAAAGAAATCATCTTCAACATCCGACAAAGGAATTTTGTGCTGAGAGAGTAAGACCTGTAAAGAAAATGCTAGACCAAGGAGGTTAGGAGAAAGAGGGCCACAAGAGATGATATATTTCCACCACCTGGCACCCTATAAACCATGCATGTAATCACACACATTCCTACCAAAGAACCGAGAAGCAGGTTCCATCAATTTTTTAAATTTTGAGAGGGCCAATGGGGATTCTAAGAGCTAAACATCCTCCCAAAAGCGGATCTTATTTCCTTTACCAATTCTACATTTAAGGCCAAATAGTAGAAGCTTATTTATTTTACATATATTATTCCAAGCTAAATATCCACAGGGATGATAATTCTCAATACACCTGATTAGCGGTTGGTTGGCTAGGTATATAGCTTTCATAATTTTGCACTAGCCCTTTTTATCTCTTAGTTGGTCCCATCTAACCTTAGCAAGTAGAGCCTTGTTGGAAGCAAGGACTTTCCTAATGCCCAGCCCCCCCTCAAGTTTAGGAAGGAAAAATTTCTCCCAGCTGACTAACGACGTCTTCTTTTTATCTTCAATACCAAACCATAGAAAGACTATTTGAATCTTCTTGAACTTCTTAGCAATTTTATAAGGCATTTTGAACATTGACAAAAAAATAAACAAGAATACCTTGAAGAGCAACAGTGAGAAGCTGCAACTTACCCACATGACTCAAAAGGGAACCTTTCCAACCAGAAAGCTTTCTCTAGATTCTTTCAAGGATAGAATTCTAGAATTTGGGAGTCACTTCCTTAACAGTAAGGGGAAGGCCAAGATAGATAGAGGGAAGAGAGGCGCTCACATAGCCTAACACCACGGTCACACGATCCTACAGACTAGGAGTGTAGTGAAAGAAGTAGATCATGCTTTAATTGTAATTGATGCATTGACCACAACAAGCTGCATAAAGATTGAGGAGACCTTTCCAGTTCCTGGCTTCTATCACTGAAGCTTTTCCAAAAAGAATAGTGTCATCCACAAATTGTTGGATAGTAATAGGATCAAGGGTGGAGGTTGGTTTAACATCCTTGATAGAGCCCTCTGATAGGATACGCACCATATTCCTACTCAAAACTTCATCTACCATAATAAATAAATAAGGGGATAGGGGGTCTCCCTGTCTCATTCCCCTCCTAGCCTCAAAGAACCCTTGGGAAACTCCATTGACTAAAAAAAAGATTCACCGTGGAAACACATTCCATGATTAATTTGATAACGTTTTGGTTGAAGCCAAACTTAATAAGGACTTTAGGGAGAAATTTCCATAGGACTTTATCATAATCTTTGGAAATGTCGAGCTTAAAATCCATGCTAGGTTTTTTACACCTATCCATAGAGTGTAGAGTTTCATGGGTGGATAGAGCACCATCTAGAATATGTCAGCCAGGAACAAAACCTTTTTGACTGGGACTAATCATTTTCTCCAAAAGGGGTTTCAATCGGTTCACCAAGATTTTAGAGAGAATCTTATAAACACTATTGCAAAGACTAATAGGATGGAAATCAAGCATGGTCAAAGGGTCCTCAAACTTGGAGACCAAAGCTATGAAAGTGCGGTTCAGTTGTTTAAGCGATTTTCCAAAGTTAAAAAATTCCTAGAAGCAAGGATAAGATCCTCCCCTACAATCTCCCAAAAGGTTTGGAAAAAGGTCGGGGAGAAACCATTGGGCCCAAGGGCTTTATAGGCACCCATACTAAACACAGCAGACCGAACCTCCTCAAAGGTAACCACCCTCAAAATAGAATCATTATCCTCAAGGGTAACAGGGGTAGGAAGAGTATCCAACAATAGATCAACCAACCCAGGGTCAGGAGCATCCAAAGGACTCAAATAAGCATTCATGAAGTGGTTAGCAACCAATAGACCAATCTGTAAGGGATCAATAACTTCATCCCTAGCCTCATTTCTTAGTTTTTTTATCTGATTTCTTTTTCTATATTTAATAGCCAACACATGGAAGAAAATGTGTTACAGTCCCCCTCAGCAAGCCATTGTATTATGGAATTTTGTTTCTAGAAGACCTCTTCTTTCTTTAGGGTTTTCTCCCATTCCAATCGCTCCTCCTTTTCCTTTTTGACCCGTCATAATATTGTTATCTTCATCTTCCATTTTTTTAACTCATTAATTTTATCAGCCACCACCCATATTTTATGGAATACATCTCCAAAAACATGTTTATTCCACCCTTTCACCATGTGTTTGACATGTTTGAGTCTTTAAGAGAGCCTGAACATAGGGGAGCCTTGCACCAGAATATTCCACCAAGTAGAAATCTTGTTCCTGAAGTCAGGATGAGCATTCAACATGATTTCAAACTTAAAGGGAAATAGACCAAAAATAGAGGGTTGTGGTATGAGACATTTCTAGGGAGAGCCCATAGATTAGTTTTAAGAATAGCAGTCCAGTTGGGAGAAATGAGGAATCTATCTAGGTAGACCTAGATCATATCAGCTCCAAGACAATGATTAGACCAGGTAAATAACTGGCCTTGCAGGCCTATATCAACCAAACCAATACAATTCAAAAAGTCGGCTAAATCAGACATATTGTCAAAATGGTCAATCAGACCCTCACTCTTCTTTGAAGGATAAAGGGGGGAGTTAAAATCCCCAACCACCATCCATCTGCTAGCCTTGTTAGCCAAAATCCAATTAGAAATCACCTACCAAAGGGATCTCCTTGCATTCCTAATATTGGGAGCATAAACATTTATCAGGGACCAAGAGCTCCCAACATTGGAGAACTCTCTACCAAGACTATTTTTACATTAAAATAATTCAGAGTCAAAAATCCGAGAGGGATTCCATAAAATAGACAAACCACCAAATGCCCTATAACAGCTATTATATAAATATATAACAGTTATTATAATACATTTTACATATATATATACACACCTCTATATAAGCATTAATGCTTTTGTATTTATATATATATATATATGTGTGTGTGTGTGTGTGTGTGTATGCATTCCCATATATATATTCTATAGTCATACGATAATCAAAAAATCCATTCGATATTTGAGCTGATCATGACCATATGATTATGTTCCCATATAATATCACATTAATATCTATATACATATATGCATAATTATACATATGTTGACATACTTGTATTGGACATCCCATTATATCCAACATACACGTATATCAACATGTGCATATATATTCTTATAGGTGTATATCTCAAACACTCATTCAACCATACAATCAAGCATAGAACACGAGGAAGAACTCATAAATTCCAAACATATAAACATCATCTAAGCATGCATTCAACAGTAATCATGACCCTTACAAATGCAAACGCTTATACTAAGGATGAATTACCAATTCCCAATATAACAACCTGACTCAACCATTCTACTGTGAGTGTGTGTGTATAGCTCAGATAGGTTTCATTTAGGGTTATCTGATCAATCACTTCTCTTGAGTGATACTTTCCCTCCACCTGGAGGAATGAACCTGTTCTTGTAACCAACTCAACACATTTGCAATGGTAGTTAGACATTCACAATAAATCCATATGCAACATAAACTTAAGCATATTCACATAGAAATACATGTTCATCATCAATGTAAACATAATTACTCTTTCAAAGTATTTATCAACACTTTCACATAATACCTATTTCAGTATCCCATTCCTTAGCAAGCATATCAAACTCATGATTTCATTTACTAACCTATTTACCCATGAAGGTAAAAGTAAATCAGTAATAATAAGACGGGGTGTGACAGGAGTCCCTAGATTTTGAGTATTATATAGCATATTGTTATATTGATTCATGAAGTTTATTTGATCCACTCCTTGTAAAGTGATCGTGGGTTGACTTAGTACATTTTTTGAAGAAGGATTAGGTATTTTTTCAATGATATGTTTCACTAATGGGTCACTTCCTTGTGAATTATTACTTGCTCCAAAATTTGATGTTGTTGTTTGTTCCCTAAGTTGATTGATATTGAAATCTGTAAGAAATTTAAGACCTTGTTGTGTGATTCTTAACATGTATAAATTTGGATCTAGGGTTATCACAACATCTATTGCTTTAACAAGAGATGGGTCTTACTGCATCTCTAATATTTGGTCATGAGTGAATTTAAAGGATTTTCAGTGATGTCTTCTATATAAACTATTTCAACTTCAACAAGATTGGGTTGCATTTTTGTTGGAAAAGTAAGTCTGTACCCTTTAGAATTTGTTTTAGGCATTCCATAAGGTTTCTAACTAGCACTTGTGGTAGTAGGAACATTTGAACCACTAGGATTTAACCCCATGTTTTTCTTGTATTTAGATCTTGTTGTGACCATACAACTTGTAAAGACACCTTAATCTATTTTGGACCAATGTTGGATGATGTTTGAATGAATGGGTGGAGTGAAACCTTGAAATTTTGGACAAATTTTATATTGGACAAATCTCTTGTTTAGGATATGTTTGAGGATGATCTTTTGGTTGTACTAGATTGATGAGTGCAAGAAAAAAAGAGGATGATAACGAGGTTCACAAGCTTTGGGAGTAGACTATTGGATCCAAAGTAAGTTAACTCACAATGTTTGATACTAATTTGACTAAGTACTTGAAAGATGATAGTTTCCAAGCAAAGAGTTAAAGTAGGGGATAATGATATGGATTTGCAACCAAAAGTGAGTTATGCCAATTTTTAGGTTGTTTGGTTTTTGAATGGATTGATTTGTTGTTTGTGTGGGGCTTGAATTGGTCCAATGTTGGCAAAAGATACTAAGACTAGTTCAAAGTGAAATAGTGACATGAAATGGAGATCATGGAGTTTGTTGTTGTTTGGATTGATTAGGATTACGATAGGTTTAATAATGTTTGTATCAAGTTTTGAATGTTTGTTGGTCACAATTACGATTATAGAAAACTTAGGGTTTTTTTTCTATTTTCTGCTATCAGTCAAAGGTGTGTCACTATTTTCTACAAAGGAATCATAGTATCTACAAAGGTGTCAAGGTTCAACAAAAGTGTCACACTATTGAAGCAAAGGCATCACAATACAATTTTCTAGTTTTAGCCTAAAACAAAGGCATCAAGATGCAAACAAAAACATTGTTTTGACAAAAACAGAAGCGTCATTTTACACAAAGGCATCACATTGTCAAGACAAAGGTGTCACAATTTGTTCAGGAGTTGAATTTTTTGCAAGTTGACCTAGGAGTTTGAAATTTTTGAAGTCTGATTTTGTGTTTTATTGTTCTAGCAAGTGACAGAAAATAATAAAACAACATGTGGGATTGACTCAATTGGATGTTTGGAAGATTTTCACGTGTCTTCTTCAATAATACCATGCTAATTGGTATCACGAGTAGATTTACAATAAAAACATGCCATAGGGACACATCCTAATTTATTGGTAGATCAAGAACTATCAACTTAGAGTAGGCCTGCATAATAAAATATTGTACAATGAGTAGATGACTAGAGTATGTCAAGGTCATGTACCACCTTGACACCTCTTACCTTGAATGAAAAAGTTCCTAACAAGGGATCATTGTCACCTCAATAAAGGTTGGTACATAGCAAGTAACTTCACACATTGATCCTTGTATGTTGAACCAATTTAAGTTGACGGTTTATAAATGGCTCATAGGCTTCTAGATTTTACAAGTTCATAGTAGGGGTCCACCGTGAATAGAGAGCTCATCTGGTATACCCAAGTTGAGAGGGGTCTCCTCTCTTCTCATCACATATACATGTATTGGTGGACCAAGGGTCATAAGGCTTGGCTTGAAGGATGTGATCCACTCCTTGGGGTACAACTTTTATTATGCTCCCTTTATATATCATGTTAGGAAACATGCTTGAGATCAAAACTTGGGGTGATGAGGTCCCCAAGAAAGTATCCTACTTAGAAATAAACGAAAATAGATTTTCCTTTGTTCCTCAAGATCATTCTTAGGAGTCGTGAGAGGAGAGAATACACAACACTATACCTCAAGATGTACAAAATATTGCAAATGAATTTTTTTTTATTTTCAAGATCGCACTAGGTGCAAGGAAAGAGCATACACACACATTTACTTACCAAGCATGTCAAACAATTCATTTTAAGTGCACCAATGATTCAAATGTTTGGTTCAATTTTAAAACACCAAGGGAAAATGAAATTTGCTGGTAAATTTTAATCCCAAATTGAAATGTGCAAATTGTTGGTTCAATTTAAGCACCGAAAGAAAGTGATAGTTGTGGGGTTCATTTTAATTGCACCAAGGAAAAATGAAATTTGTAGGTTCATTTTACTTGCACCAAAATGAAATGTGAGAGTTGTAGGTTCATTTTACTTGCACTAATTGAAATGTGAATTAATTTTAAGCGCATCAAGGGAAAATGAATCCTAAATTAACTCAAAACCTACAAAACAAACGTTAGTAGATTTACATTTCCATCTTTTTCCTCAAATGCCATATGTTGCAAACTATTAGGTAAAGTCAGAAAATATAAAGCTATTAAAGGTTAGCTACAAATAAAAATTCAAATCAAATTATAAATCTTAACAAATCAAAGCATGTTATTTTACCTGAAAAATGCATCGTAGTTTGGCAAAGGCGCCAAACTGTTGCTCCACAAAGGCATCACAATACCTGCAAAGGCACCGAGATTTGTGCAAAGGTGTCAAGTTGTTGAAATATAGATGTGTTGATGCTCTGCAAAGGTGTCACACTTCTGGAAAAGGTGTTGCACTATTTCTTGTAAACAAACAGATTGTGAAAATCAAAAGCGTCAAGATTTAAATAAAGGCACCAATCTTTGAGTTGCAAAGGCGTTGATCTTTAAACAAAGGTGTTGATCTTTAAATAAAGGCACAACATTGTCTCTATAACCTACCAGGCCAACAAAACTTCACAAAAATTGTTAAAATAGGGATGTGGGTCCCACCGAGCATGCCAAAATATTGTAGGGTTGGAATAAATGATAAAATAATAGTATAATTAAAATAATTAGGATCCTAAAACATTAAGAATCTATAAGATTAAGTTCACACAAGGCCATAGTCAATGAAATTCATTTGAAAAATAATCAAATTGATTAATCTAAAGAATTGAACTAAATCAAAGTAATTTAATCAAAATGAAAGTGCAAACCCTTAATCCCATTGTGGATTGATGCATAATTGTGATGTGGATTACTTAGTTTATAGAGTGTAAGGATGCTATGAAGATTGTGAATTAATTGATGTTTGAAAAGGCTTGGTATTTGTAGATTTTAGGAATTCTAATCAATGGTGGGATTGAAAACTCTAATCAATGGATGGGGGAAGATCAAAGAGGTGAGTGTGGATCAAGGATTAAATCAATTGTTTATAATCCATGAAGGTATGGATCAGGAATTAGTCAAGGGTTCATAATCCATGAGATGCTTAACAATAACCATTATTTCATGGAAACATGTTGTAGATATTTTGAATTGGAGGGAAGAATTTGAATTTGAAAGGGGAATATTCTTTGTGCAATTTTAAGGATTGGATAAAAATTAGTTATTTAAACAATTATGAAAATCATTTAATTGTGCAAGTTGGAAGAATTAAGAATTTTGGGATTATTAGTATGAAAATGATGAATTAACTAAATAACCTTAATTATTCAATTAACAGGAGAATAAAATGAATTAAATTACTAAAGAATTGGACATTATTAAATCAAATAGGGGAATTAGGTGATAATGAAAAAAATGATCTTAGTAAGTGGAATCAAGATGTGTGATATATCCAAGACATTTTCAGGTGTTTATAGATGCAATCAGAATGGTGATCAGAGATGTCAAGATAGTAAGAGTCCAAATATGTAGTCTAAGGAGTGATGATTAGAAGTGTTGTGAAGTGAACACAATGGTGATGAATTTCATGAGCATGTTGTACATAGTTGTACTATATCTTTTATTGCTCATGAATAGGTGAAAGTTGATAGGTGGAAGTGTATGTTGATATGAAGCAGTTGTGGTTTCTTTCTTTTGATGAAAAGTGTTGTAAGTGTTACGTGGTGTGAATTTTGTATTCTTTATCCCTTGATGTAAAGCATTGCATGAGAAATAAAATAAAGTATGTAAGGTTTCAAACAACCATAGGCACAAGAAGTTGTACAGAAGATGCTCGAGAGAATGCTTTGCATTCCTCCATGTTTGAAGATATGGCCTTGTGGTTTGGAAGATAAACAAAGACAGATGTGAAGAATGTATGTTCCTGATTTCAAAGCATAGAAGTTTCTAGAACTAGCGGAGTGAAGACTGTAGTACAGTGTTATTGTAAGTAGAAAGGGTTAGAAGAATGCTCCACATTTCTCTACATTTGAAGATGTGATCTTATGGCTCAGAGTATAATTTTATATTGTCTATATGATCTCTCATTCCAAATTTCAAGTGTTGAGGAGTATCGTGATCCTAGTTTTTAATGTTTTATCTCAAGACTGTGTATTCATATTTTGTAAGTGATGATGAGTTCGGTATCTATTTGTTTGCACCAATTTGAAATAACATGAATTTGTGGAAGAAGTGTATGATAATGTTTTGGCATTTTATATAATTTTTGTAAAGTGATCCACATGATTCTATTTGGTCTCTCTAGTACTATTTTTGGTTTGGAGCTAATGCATGGAAGGTTAAGTGTTTGTTGGGCCAACCTAGTACGTTAAGGTGACTGCACTAGGTGTTTAAAAGTGTGTGCCAGTGTGGAGTTGTGTGCTAAGGTAAACTAGGTCCTAATTATCTCTTGGTTTGAACTACATTTATTTTCTCTTATCATAGATGTCTTGGAGCTGACTTATTGTAGCCATCTCACGTTTCATGTTACACATTTCATCTTGGCCGAATAAGGAGAAACTTTTTGAAGCTTGCAGAGGATATAAATAAAGGATCAAGTTTGTTTAAAAAAGGGGTGTGTGTGCGTGTAGATGTATGTGCGAGTGCGGATGTGAATATATGAGCATGTGGAAGTGTGTTGAAGATAACAAATATTGTTGAGCAGATGTGTTGAAGTGTTATGTTCGTGCGAAGGGTGTTGATGTTGCAGAGATGATTGATCAATAGATTTCATCAAGTATTTTGTATTGAGGTTGTAACCTCTTTCTATAAGTGTTGTAGTCTGTGTTTTAGTGAGTTGTAGCCTATAAAACTTGTTGTTAATCTTGTTCTTATTTCTGAGGCTAGATTTAGACAGTAGTTCCAAGTAGCTTGGTCACCGTGGTTTTTCCCTTATAGGGTTTTCCACATAAATCGAGTGTTATGGTTGTGTTCTTATGATGTTGAATTGCATATTTTGATACTTTATTTGTTTAAATCAATAGGAATATTTGGTTGATAAAGTTGAATTGGATTCATACTGGTATACACTTATTCATGCCCCCTCTCAATATATCAGTGTGTTCTAACAAGTGGAAGTAGACAATTGAACATGTTTTAGGTAGTGAATTAGAAAGGCTACCTATGGTGGAAGATCCTCATTTAATGCCCAATTTGAGTGGTAGATAATAAGGATGATGAAGAGGTTGTTGAATGCACGCATGAATCACACAAGGATAGTGAGAGGGTTTTGAGTGAGCTAGAAGGAATTATTTGGAGGCTTATATATAATACTTGTAAAATTGATGGAGGGTTTGGTATAGAAGAGAATGATCACACTAGATTTGAGGGATATTTTTGTGTGTAGGAAGCATTTATAATAGGGTATTTTGGTGCTCAAGGATATAAGGTAGGTGAGTTTGAATGCCCAAACAATTGGGTGGGGTTCAAGAAAAATCATTTAGGAAAATTGAGGAGACAATAAGGGGATGAGATGAGTTGGCCCCAACAAAGAGGAGGTGATATTTCAGGCACATAAATAGTCAACCGAGAGATAAAGAAGAAGGAAACAAGGGTCGAGAGGTTGATCAACATGCATAAAGGGAAGGAGGAGAGAGTCGACAAGGAGGAGAAAAATGACCAAGAATAAATTTGTGAGGAGGATAAAGAGAATAGGTAGGTAATTGGGAACTAAATAAATGAGCCAACAAGGAATAAGGGGTAGTAGGCTAGTGAAGAAATATGGCATATGAGATTGACTATACAACATGACGAGAAGAGGTAATGATCTCATGTGAAACTATTTAGGTAACAAAGAGAGAAGGTTAAAGAATGCACATGAGACCAACTGGGTGGTGTGGAGAAGGGTGGAGGTACATGTGAGAGCAAGAAGAGAGGTGGTGAAGCTACACGTGAGAAGTGTGTGAAGGGTAAGTGCAAATATATGGGGGGCCAAAAAGTGGCTAAATTACTTTCTCATCCTGAAATAGAAAAAATGTGAGTGTGTTATAGTAAAACGCACTCGCGTTATGGGTTGGTAGTGATCAAGCCTAGGCTCGGTCATTACCAAGCCATAACGCAAGCATTTTATAACGCAAGCGCATTATAACGTGCTAGCATTATGGTTTAAATATCAAAAAACATATGTATTTTGAATTAAAAAAATGTGCATTTAAAAAAAAAACATTTCCAAAACGTGAGTGCATTATAATGCGCTCGATTTTTGGTCTACATTGAATTTTTTTCTTTTTTTTTCTTGTCTCTTTCTTCTTGTTATCTTTCAGGGAAACTATATACATGAAATAAACATTTACTTATAAGTTGAAATTTACATATGGAAATTTACTTTCTTGTACTTTAAGTTATATTTCATGTATAGAGTTTCAAGTTGTTTAAGAGTGGTTTCGGATCTCTAGGAGTTATAATTCAACTTCTATATTTTGGAAGCTTACAATTTTTCAGATAGCCAAATTTTAGTAATCAGCATGTCAAATATCAGTAATCAGCATGTCAAATTCTAGTAATCAGGAAGTCAAATTTTAGTAATCAAGAGGTCAAATTTTAGTAATCAACAAGTTGTATCATCTTTCTCTCACTCTATCTCACTCATTTTGTATCCATTATGATCTAGACCTTGCTCTCACACTCTCTCCTTCCCTCTATACTTCTATCTCTCTCACCTCTCTCTCCCTCCATCCCTCCCTCCTTACCTCTCTAATTTTTGCTATCTCCCCCTCTCTTTATCCTCCCCCTCTCTTTCTTCCTTCCTCACACCCACCTTCCCTCTCTACTTCACTCTATCTAACCTATCCCTCTACCTCTCTCTCCCTCTCTCCTTCTCTCTCTCTCAATCTTTCCACATTCCTCCCCTCTCTCTCCCTCTCTCGTTCTCTCTCTCTCAATCTTTCCACCTTCCTCCCCTCTCTCTCTTCCTTCATCCCACCCACCTTCCCTCTCTACTTATCTCTATCTAACCTATCCCTCTTTGACTATCTCTCACCCTCACTCCTCTCTCTCAATCTCTCCTCATTCCTCCTTCCCCCCTCTCTCTCTCATTCTCTCTATCACACTTCTCTCTCCCTTTGTCCCTCCCTCCTTCCCTTTATGCTTTTATTTATCTCTCTCCATCCCTCTCTCTATCTCACTTCTCTCTCTCCCTCCCTACCTCTCCCTATCTCTCTACTCCTCCCTCCCTCCTCCCCCTCTCTATCTCTCCTTCCCTATATACTTCTCTCTAGATCTCTCTCCATCTCTACCTCTCCCTCCCACGTTCCCTCTCTCCCTCCCTCCCTCCTCTCTCTCTCAATCTCCCAACCTTCCTCCACTTTGTGTTTCTCTCACTCACACACACTTTCCCTCCCCCATCTTTATCTCTATATCTCTCATTCCCTCTCTACTCTCTATCTCATCATTCTCTCTCCCCATATCTCTCCCTCTATCTTCCTCTCTCTCTACTTCTTCTTTATCTCTTATTCCCTATATACTTCTCTATCTCTCTCTCCATCTCTCCCTCTCCCTCCCTCCTTCCCTCTCTCTCTCCCTCACTCTAATCTCCCCACCTTCCTCCTCTCTCTCCTTCCCTATATACTTCTCTCTATCCCACCAATATCTCTCACTCCCTCCCTCCTTACCTCTTTAATTCTCTCACTCTCTCTATATATATATCACCTCTCTCTATTTGACCTCTCCCTTCCTTCCTCCAACCCACCTTCCCTCACTACTTCTCTCTATCTAACCTATCCCTCTTTGCCTCACTCTCCATCCCTCCCTCCTCTCTCTCAATATCTTCACCTTCCTCCTTCCACCCTCTCTCCATATTTCATTCTCTCTATCTCACTTCCCTCCCTCCTCTCTCTATAGCACATCTCTATATCACCTCTTTCTCCCTCCCTCCTCTCTCTATATTACATCTCTCTATCACCTCTTTCTCCCTCCCTATCTCTCCTTGTCTCTCTATCTCTCTACTTCTCCCTCCCTCCTCCCCCTTCTATATCTCTCCTTCACTATATATACTTATCTCTATCTATTTCTCTCAATCTCTACATCTCTCTTCATCCTTCCCTCTCTCTCCCTCTCTCTTACTCTCCCAACTGTCCTCCTCTCTCTCTCCATCTTTCTCTCACTCTCTTATTTACTCTCTACTCTCTATCTCACCATTCTCTCTTTGTCTACTTCTCCCTCACTATCTCTCCTTCCCTATATACTTCTATCTATATCCCTCTCTCCATCTCTACCTCTCCCTCCCTCCTTCCCTTTTCCCTCTCTCCCTCTCTCTCAATCTACCCACCTTCCTCCTCTCTCTCCTTCCCTCTCTACTCTCTATCAAGCACCATTCTCTCTCCCTTCCTCCCTCCCTCTCTCTATCTCACCTCTCTCCCTCCCTCCTCTCTCTCTCTCAATCTATCCACCTTCCTCCTTTGCTCTCTACTTCTCTCTCTATCACCTATCTCTCTCCTTCCCTCTTTACTTATCCCTCTCTCTCTCTCCCTCTCACCCTCTCTCTCAATCTCCAAAACCCTATATTGAATATCATAAATCCTAATCCCTATACCCTAAACCCTACACACTATCCCCCAACCCTAAAGCCTAAACTATCAAACCTCATCCCTATACCCTATACCTCAAGCTTATACCCTAAACCCTTAACATTATCCCTCAATCCTCAACCCTCAACCCTCAACCCTCAACCCTCAACCCTCAATCCTATAAACAATATCCTAAACCCTAATACCTATACCCTATACATTTAACCCTATGTCCTCAACCATCCCTCTACCCTCAATCCTATACCCGAAACCCTAAACTCTACACCCTCAACCCTCATCCCTATACCCTGTACCCTCAACCTTATAACCTAAACCCTAAACATTATCCCACAACCCTATACTTAAACCCTAAACCCTACATTCAACCTTTTATCCTAAACCCTAAACCTTAAACCCTTAATCCTAAACCTAATATCCTCAACCATATACTTGATATTCTAAACCTTGATCCATATACCCTATACCCTCAAACTTAAACACTATCCCTCAACCCTATATCTTAAACCCTAAATCATGTACCCTCAACCCTCATCCCTTTACCCTATATCCTCAACCTTATACTCTAAACCCTAAACACTATCCCTCAACTCTATACCCTCAACCCTATACTTAAACCTTAAACCATACACTCTCAAACCTTAACCCTATACCTTATACTCTCAACCCTATACCCTAAACTCTATACCTAATATCCTAAACCCTAATTCTTGTACCCTATACCCTTAACCCCATTCCTCTCTACTCTTTATCTCAACATTCTCTCCCTAGATATTTCTCTTTATATCCCTCTCCATCTCTACCTCTCCCTCCCTCCCTCCTTCCCTCTCTCTCTATCTAAATCTCCTTACCTTCCTCCTCTCTCTCCCATCTTTCTCTCTCACTCTGTCCTTCCCTCTCTACTCTCTATTGAGTACCAATCCCTAAACCTAATACCCTCAACCCTATAACCAATATCCTAAACCCTAATCACTATACCTTATGCACTTAACCTTATACCCTTGAAACCCTGAACACTATCCCTCAACCCTCAACCCTATACCTTAAACCACAAACCCTACACCCTCAACCCTCATCCCTATAACTCAAGCTTATACCCTAAACCCTAAACATTATCCCTTAACCCTCAACCCTTAACCCTATAATTAAACTCTAAACCCTACATTAAATCTTGTACCCTAAACCTTGAACACTGAACCCTAAACCTTGAACCCTAAACCCTAAACCCTAAACTCTCAACCCTAAACCTAATACCCTCAACCTTGTATCTAATATCCTAAACCCTTATCCCTATACCCTATACACTTAACCCTATACCCTCAACCCTATACCCTATATCTTCAACCCTCATCCCTATACCCTATACCCTCAACCTTATAACCTAAACCCTAAACATTATCCCTCAACCCTATACTTAAACCCTAAACCATGCATTCAACCTTGTACCCAAAACCCTCAATCTTAAACCCAATACCCTCAACCCTATACCCAATATTCTAATCTCCAATCCCTATACCAGATACACTTAGCCCTATACCCTTAACCTTGAACACTATCCCTCAAACCTCAACCCTATACCTTAAACCCTAAACCCTACATCCTCAACCCTCATCCCTGTACCTTATTCCCTCAACTTTATACCCTAAACCCTAAACATTATCCCTTAACCTTATACTTAAACAGTAAACCCTACACTCTCAACCCTTAACCTTATACCTTATACCCTAAACCCTATACACAATATCCTAAACCCTAATCCCTATACCCTATACACTTAACCTTATACCCTCTACCCTAAACATTATACCTCAACCCTCAACCCTCAACCTTATACTTAAACCCTCAACCTTAAACCTAATACCCTCAACCCAATACCCTCAACCCTATACCTAATATCCTAAAGCCTAATCCATATACCCTATACACTTAACCTTATACCCTCAACCCTCAACCCTATACCTTAAACCCTAAACCCTAAAACCTCATCCCTCATCCATATACCCTATGCCATCAACTTTATACCTAATATCCTAAACCCTAATCCCTATACCCTATACACTTAACCCTATAACCTCAAACCTAGACCTTAAAAACTAAACCTTACACCCTTAGCCCTCATAGGGGGAGAGAGAAAGAGTGGGCAGGGAGGGATTGGGTAGAGAGAAAGAGGGAGGGAGGGATTGGGGAGAGAGAAGGGAGGGATTGGGTAGAGAGAAAGAGGGAGGGAGGGATTGGGGAGAGAGAGAGGGAGGGAGGGAAAGAGGAGATAAATATAAGTAGAGAGGGAAGGAGAGGTAGAGAGAGGAGATATAAAGAGTAGATAAGGAAGGAGAGAGGGAGGAAGAGGTATGGAAGGAGAGAGAGGTAAGATAGAGAGCAATAGTGAGAGTGTGGTAGGGGGTGATGGAGGGAGAGGTAGGTAGAGAGGGATAGGTGATAGAGAGAAGTAGAGAGAGAGATATTTAGGGGAGGGGGGGTTGGAGAGAGAGGGGAGGAAGGGAGAGGTAAAGAGGAATAGGTGAGATAAAGATAAGTAGAGAGGGAATGGTGAGATACAGAGAAGGAGAGAGTTATAAAGAGGGAAAGAGAGGATGGTGAGATAAAGAGGAGAGAGTGAGAGAGAAAGAGGGTGAGGGAGGAGGGAGAGAGAGCGAGAGAGAAAGGTAGAGGGAGGGAGAGGAGAGATAAGGAGTAGATAGGGGAAAAGGTAGGGAGGGAGACATAGGTGAGATAGAGAGAGTGATGGAGGGAGAGTTAGATAGAGAGAAGGTGAGGGGAGATAAAGATAATTAGAGAGGGAAGGAGAGGTAGAGAGAGTAGAGAGGGAATGACGAGGGAGGGAGAGAAGTAAGATAGAGAGGTGTAGAGAGAGTGGTAGGGAGTGATGGATGGAGAGGTAGGTAGAGAGGGAAGGAGAGGGAGAGGTATGGATGGAGAGAGTGGGAGGTGAGATAGAGAGAAATAGAGAGAGAGTGGTAGGCAATGATAGATAGAGAAGCAGGTAGAGAGGGAGAGGGGAGATATATATAAGTAGAGAGGGAGGGAGAGATGGAGGGAGATGCAGTGAGGGAGAGAGAGGTGAGATAGAGAGAAATAAAGAGTGGTGGATGGAGAGGTAGGTAGAGAGAGGGAAATAGGAGATAAAGATAAGTAGATAGATAAGGAGAGATACAGAGAGGAGAGATAGATAGTAGAGAGGTAATGACGGATGGAGGGAGAGGTACGGAGGGAGAGAAAGGTGAGATAGAGATGTGTAGAGAGAGAGCGGTAGGGTATGATGGATGGAGAGGTAGGAAGAGAGAGGGATTGGGAGATGGAGAGTAGATAGGGAAGAAGAGAAGGAGAGAGAAGTATGGAGGGGGAGAGAGGGAGGTGAGAGAGAGGTGAGATAGAGAAATAGAGAGCGGTAGGGAGTGATGGAGGGAGAGGTAGGTAGAGAGAGTGAGAGGGGAGATAGAGATAATTAGAGAGGGAAGGAGGGAGGGATATATGGAGAGAGAGATGGGGGAGGGGGAGATAAATATAATTAAAGAGGGAAGTAGAGGTAGAGAGTTATGTTAGAGTAAAGGTTTTAACTTAATTATGTTAATTAAGTTACCTTTATTCCTCTCTTAAGATTTCACTTTAGTTTGCATATTGTGACATTTAATAATTATATTAATTATTAAATGTCTACCTATTAGGGTTACTTTTAGGGTTGCACAATCTCCTTTCATAAGGATTTATCATTGTATTATTTTACAACTCTTTGATTAATACATTTTTCAACTTTCAGAGCACCCTTTCTTTTTTGTCTTGAATGTCTTCTTCCGTGACAACTTATTTGCATGCAGGTGATCTTCGGGGTCTATGAAGTTAGCTTTCTCAAATTCTACATGGTATAAGAGCGAGTGTAAAATAATACAATGATCAATCCTTATGAAAGGAGATTGTGCAACCCTAAAATTAACCCTAATAGGTAGACATTTAATAATTAATATAATTATTAAATGTCACAATATGCAAACTAAAGTGAAATCTTAAGAGAGGAATAAAGGTAACTTAATTAACATAATTAAGTTAAAACATTTACTCTAACACCCCCCACCTTAAGATGAGGAAGAGTGCAGCTACAGACATGTGCAAGAAAGCAAAAGTAACTACAAGCATGAAAGTAAACATGGGTCCCGACAAATAGGCCTGATCAAGTACCCATTTACAAATGGAAATTCAAACTAAACCAAATGGGGTAAAGGAGAAAACCCAATGGGAACAAAACTCCTCCCCAAAATATAATGCAAAGAAAGGAATGTAATGCACTAATGAAAGAAGGATAGGAGGTGGATTACATGATACCCTCCATAGATAGATTCTATCATATAAGTACATATACAATGGTCTCCATAGGAGAGATAGAAAGAGAGAAAAAGGGCCCCCCATAATGAAGAAACTCTTGTCACAATGGTAGATGCCTGATGTAGAATCCAAAATGAGATCCTAAAGTGGCAAATGATATTCCTCCCCTTGGGAATAAATGGATACAAAGGACGATGTCGAAGAAACCCTGTGAAGAGTGATGAACCAATCTATCTCAAGATGTGTGCCAAGATAGGATGTTGAAGAATCTCCTTGTCTAAATTGAAACAAATGATGCCAAATCCAAACTGATGTGGAGAATCCTGAAATGCAACCTCTGAATGCACTGATAATGGTGTGCGTATAGTGATAACCTGACTGTCAAGGTAGAGGAGATGAATTTCCTCAAAATAATCCTTCAAATCTGTAATATAGGACTCCACAAACAAGAAAGATATGTCTGCAACATAAGAGTCCAAAGTAGCTATGTCTATAAGATGAATGATGCCTTGTTGCATTGAATCGGGAACAATAGGTGATGCTGATGAAGTCTCAATCTGAAGAGTAGGAACTGTGAGACAAGCCTCTGATCCATCGAAACATGTAAGGGTGTCTAAATACTCAAGCTCCTCTAAAGTATCATGATCAAAGGGTGTATTATCTCTCCAAGCAATGGGTAAGAGAAAATTTGAAGCAGGATCCTTTGGGAATGGAGAGAGATTGGGGTCTCCATAGATCTCCCAAAGACGTGTCCAAAGTGGGTGGGGATAGAAAATGTTCGATATAGCCCACACATGTCATTATCAACACTAGACAAGATAAGTCCTACTATGTGATCTCTAACGATATCCCAAGCTAGTTTTCCCTTTGAAGTGGTTGGTTCAAGTATGAGATCATACAAATAAGGCAAAATATTAAGCCACCTACAATGTGTAAGGATGCCCTTTGCCCATGACTCATAATTACCCCGTTCCAAAATTACAACTTAAGGGTGAGTAGAAAAACCCATGATAACTCTTCAAATGAAAAAATTAGAGACTAATTATCTCAGCAATGATAAATCATATTAATCTAACCCATCTCACGCAAACAGAACCCATGTAGGTTCCAAAATGTTCAAGTAACTGAGCAAAGTGTTAAAAAAAACAAAGCTAAATAAAATTTACTTGGTAAATTATCTAAGCAAACAGATTGCAAATATGGAAAGATCACTACAACACCTTTCCAACGCCTATTCGTTTGCAAAAAATGGAGCAAAAATGAGAAAGTTATGCCCCCTGGGAGTGCAAAAATCAATATCTATCTTTGACTACGAAAAAAGGCATGTAAACTACAAAATTTTGAAAAAAATCCTCCACCATCAGAACGGGCTCATAGCCAGCTTTCCAACACCTATTTTCGTTCAAAAATTTGAGCTAAAATGCCCATTTTACACCTGATTTCGTGCAATTTGCTCAATAAGGTCCTCCAGAGCCCTCGAGGGCTAAAAAATCAGGGCCCCTGGTCGCATGCAGGACTAGGGGGTTGGCAGTTGGGGGTTTGGCCGAAGCCCTCGGTCACTGATATGACCAGTCGGAGGGGCTGAGAACCTGGCAGGAGCTGGGGCACAAGCTCCTGGTCCTCTAAAGGACCGTGGGCAGGAGCTAAGGAGTCGACGAGGGCTAAAAGGCTAGCACCCGGACGCCCAAATGATTGTGGGCTTAGCAGAAGTGCCCGCGAAGGCCAGAAGCGACGGAGTAACAGTGAGTTAGTGGTGGTCATCGGTGGCGGGTGGTGCGCAAGTGGCCGTCGGGCGGTAGGCGGCACCAAACTTTTACACTGGAGATAGAGAGTAGAGACGTAAGGAGAGGGAGAGGTATGGATGGAGAGAGTGGGAGGTGAGAGAGGTGAGATAGACAGAAATAGAGAGAGTGGTAGGTAGTGATGGATGGAGAGATAGGTAGAGAAGGAGAAGGGAGATATAGATAAGTAGAGAGGGAGGGAGAGATAGTGAGGGAGAGAGAGGTGAGATAGAGAGAAACATAGAGTAATGGAGATGTAGGTAGAGAGAGGGAGATAGGAGATAAAGATAAGTAGAGAGGGAAGGAGAGGTAGAGGGAGAGGAGAGATATAGAGAAGTAGAGAGGGAATGAGGGAGGGAGGGAGATAAAAGTGAGATAAAGAGGTGTAGAGAGAGAGTGGTAGGGTTTGATGGATTCAAAGGTAAGTAGAGAGAGGGATTGGGAGATAGAGAGTACATAGGGAAGAAGAGAGGGAGAGAGAAGTATGGAGGGAGAGATAGGGAGGTGAGGAAGAGGTGAGATAGAGAGAAATAGAGAGAGTGGTAGGGAGAGATGGAGGGAGAGGTAGGTAGAGAGAGGGAGATGGGAGATAGAGAGAAGTTGAGAGGGAAGGAGGGAGGGAGAGGGAGAGGGAGAGGGAGAGGGAAACAGAGACGGAGAGAGAGAGAGAGAGAGAGAGAGAGAGAGAGAGAGAGAAATAATAAAACTTATTGATTAGTAAATTTTGACTTCTTGATTACTAAAATTTGACATGTTGATTATTGAAATTTGACTAAGTCTAAAAATTTGTAAGATCTTCCAAAAACTAGAATTTGCATTATAACTCCTAGAGATCCAAAACCACTCTCAAACATCTTGAAACTATATACAAGATATATATCTTAAAGTATAAGAAAGTAAATTTCCATATGTAAATGTCAACTTATATGTTTATTTCATGTAAATAGTTTCCCTCAAGGACAACAAGAAGAAAGAGGAAAAAGAGAAGAAAAATAACTTCAATGTGGACAAAAACATGAGTGTGTTATAACATGCTCATGTTTTATCAATGCATTCAAATAACGCAAGCACATTATAATGTGTTCACGCTTTGTCTTCCTTTAGGAACCCCCAAGCCTTCGGCTTGGATTTTCTTTGGATTTCCAACCCAAAGGCTTGGAGGGCCTATTAGTTCTCAAAAACACTAGTTGAGAAACCACAAGAGGTTGCCAATCTCTTGGCATGTTTCAAGCTAACGAACAAGGCCAAACAGTGTATTTGAACCTTCTTCTCTTTAGGCTCTGCCAAACCTAGGTGGGTGTACCTATGTAAATGATGTATACTTAACTATGATTCCTACTTGTGCAATCTATCCACAATGGCAATTGGGAGTGGAAAGATATGATCCTAATTTGGTATAAATTGTATAAGCAATGTCAAGGTATATGCATATGTTCAGTTAACAGATGTAATAGTTTGAGAATGAAGGCTTTCTAAAAGTTACTAAAGTGGATTGTATGGATGCAAATGAAAATATGGACAAGACCAGTGCCTTATTGGGTAAAACGAAGTCATGTGAGGATCTAGAATGAATGGTTGGTATTGGCAATGATTTGAACTATCTGGCATACTTTTGTTGGTTTATAACTTGTATAAACGTGCAAGAAAGTGATTGACAAACCCTACTAGAGATAAAATGCCAATCCTAATTATATGATTCTTCTTACTGATCCAAATAACACTTCCAAATTATTGTGATCGATCAAAAGGAATTTAATTCTTCTTTAAAGAAACCAAATAATCACATCACACAAGTACAAAAAATGTGCATTGATAAATTGAGTATATAATTGATATATCAACTTAAATAACCAATAAATATTAAGTTGGAGACAATCAAATAATTGAATAACTTCAACAAACAATTGATACCAATATGGAGCCACCGAATCAAAGATCTTTTATTAACTTCTTCAAAATCATACTTGCAACATAGTCTGTCTAAATGTGAACATTATGATCTATTGATTTTCCCTACCCTAATATTATCTTCTCCTATGTCTAATCTATCAATTCCCCCTTTTCTTTGGTCTTGCTCTCTCGTATTTATATGAGAGGCAACAAGATTTAGACCAAAGGTCATGTATTTTGGTAACAAAACATAATCATGAACTTAAACATAACAGAAATAACTAAACAAAAAACATGCGCTCCAATCTGTTAGTCTTCGAGTAAAGAGCCTGTGGTCATCTAAGACCTGTGCAAAACTTTTACTGTATGTTTAATTTGTCTTTGTGACACTGATGATCACTCCTCATCAGAGCCCAAATACTTCTCCTACCACTTATTCATTGTCAGATCATTTGGCCATTTGAATTCTTGTGCAGCAGTGAGATTATGAGGTGACTTCCATCTATTATCAAGCAGGTTCCTGATATCTACCACGAATTTAGTGTATCCATTGTCTAGTATGAAAATTCCATCAAGCAAAGTATGAAATCTATCAAGGCTGATATCCTCATCATTTTGTATGTGTTTCAAGCGCTGAGAAACCATTTGATCAAATTCACCTTTCCACTCATCCACACCTTTTAATTGATTATCATCTTTGATGTTCGAAGGGCTGAAGACGTACTTTATAGAGTCAAATGCATTTCTTCTATTCTCCACTTTCTTCTTCATATCTATTAAATACTTATGCTCCTCAATCACACCCTTCACCATTTCCTAAGTAGGTTTAAGTCTTGGAGGGGCATTCAGATCCCTCTGTGTCACCTTGAACAAAGAAGTTAAAATGTGATAAGTAGGTTGCCCCCTCTTCTGGAGCTCCTCAAGGATAGGGGAATTAGTATTTATCTACTCCAAAGCTTTAACCAGATTGCTAAATTTTTCATGTACTCCACCTATTTTTTCTTTGAAAATCTCAATTTTGTGCTCCAATATTTTCCTCCAGGTATCCAGGATGTGACACTTGAAATATTCCATACTGTGCTTCTTTAACTTATCAATTTCATCTTTCATATGTTGTATCTGCAGGTCTTCAATCTGGATAGGTGGGTGATAGACAACTACCTCATCCCTCCTCACTGTTGTAGCCTATTGTAATTGTTATTTCAACTTTACATTCTCAATAAACAATTTTTTTACTTCATCATTAGACAACTTTAGTCTTTTCTCATATTCAGTCACCTTCTTTTCAATATTTTCCACTACGTCTTTAGTGAACATTGCAGAATGCATGGTCATGATGGTAGCCTCTGTAGGAGTAGTGTCTTTCATTGTTCTCACCATAGCTGACCCCCTCATTTCCTACACTACATACAAAATCTTGGGATTTCTTGTGTTTTTCTACTTTGTCCACATGGCAAGTGTTTGGGTGGTAGGATTATATCTTGTTTCTGAAACACCTTCCTCTGAATCAAACTTTGCAACTAACATAGGATCATCTTGTGCTCTGATTTGATCTAGCAAAAACAATTAAGACAATTTCATCCCTGGTATGATTAACATATTACTTTTTAACACCATTTCCCTCACCTCCTGAGGGGTAACATTAATGTTATCAATATCCAGTTCTATAAGTGTCTAAGCCTGGATTTCAGCCTGCTTTGATTCATCAGCCCCTATAAGATTGATTTTCAATATTTCATCTAATTGTTTCATTTTCATCTTTACCAGAAATCTTTGAACTCATTTGTATGGATGAAGTTATCATCTTCTATAAACCTTAGGGAAGCAACCACCCTTTCATCATCCTGAATCTCATAAACTCCCTCTTCTGATAGCCTGATCTTAGGATCATGAGGTTCTTGATCCTTTTGTTGTTCTACTACTTCTTTTATCTCAGTTAGAGCAAGGACCGCTCCTTCCTCTTCATCATCACTATACCCAACCAATGGTTTGATCTTTTACCTTTTAGGTTGTGATCCCTGAGTAGGGGATGGAGGAGCTGGGTGTATAAGTGATGGGGGTGATGAATGTGACGTGGAAGATTCCTATGGTTGTTGGTGAGATATGGGAAGTGGGACCAATCCCTCATCCTGAGCCATTTTATATAATTCATCATATTTGCCAAGGATCAACTGCATCCTTTTCAAAAGGTTGGGTTCATCAACACAAATTCCATTGAAACCTTTATCCTTTGCCTTTTCTGATTCTCCCACTTCATCATCTTTAACCACCTTTTCCTTGTTTGCATAACATCAACAAAATAAACCAATTTTCTTATGACATCCTCCTCGAGGTCAAATTCATGTGTTAGGGCCTTTTTGGTCAGCAAAGTTCTTCTAATAGTATTGATGTGACCCTCTGGGTCACACACTCTTTCCTTCCCAGATTTGAGGGGTTAATTAACCCTCATAAACCTTTGTAATTCCTCTAACATATCAGATCCAATGGCCAATTCTTCAAACATAGTCAATTCAGGTAGAAATGTACCCTTCCTTTGATTCTTCATTAAATCATGTTCCATCCACAACATCTGCCACATGAACTCTAGAATGCATATTCCTGTCAGTACAAACTTAGGCAAGATGTGTGGTGCTTGGTCACATCCATACACTCTAATGATTGTGTGTTGTGGCATAAAGAACTAGTCAGCATAATTATGGGTAAAACCCTAGTCTGGCTTACCTTGTACTGGTCTCATCACCTTCATTAATGATTCAGGCAGTCTTGGTGTTGGGTAACCAAGGGCATCTATTAACCTCACAACAAAATCATCTCTAAACACAACACAATCACTTTCTTTGCATCTGTTGTCCCAAATATAACACCAGTTTTGTACAGGGAGTCTTATTCCTTTCTCCTGTGTACACAGTTTTATCCTTTTGGTCCATTTCATCTCATTTTGATATAAAATTAAATGACACAACCAAGAATACTTTTTGAAAGTAATGGGGGCCTTAGCTTCCCTGATCCATAGCAAACCTTCATGAAATTGTTCTTCAATCACAGATACAAAATCAAATTCCACATTTGATTTCAGGTGCTGAATTATCATAGCCATTCTCATCAATCCTAGCAACATGTGTTCTTCTGCATCTACCCCCAATATTTGACACAATGTGAAATAAGTGTTTTTGAAATACACTTGAAATTCAGAAACCTGGAAGGATTCCATTTTAGAGGCAGGAATTGGTTCTTGTTATCATCACCCCTCTTCAAGTGTAGGGTGAGCTCATCACTTCGGTAGGTTCTTCTCAACCTTTTGTATTCTTGCTCCAATTTCACTAAATTCACCTATGTCACAACTTGTTTGTTCAAATTAAAACATTTTATAATAGCCTCTCTATTGATATCAACTAAACATCCACCATTTGGAAGTCTAACAGTTTTGGTTGGGGCGTGGTAGCTGTGAGCAAGGGCTTTAATTAACTCAACATCAACGAAAACATTGGGAACAATTAGTTTGGCCAAGTCTAGGGTCCATGTGTTTGACGCTGGAACCTTGTCGTTCCTTTTTTGGTAGAAGTACCAATAGAGGTTCTGATCTGACTGAGGTATGATGGGGTTCCTACAACCTTGAGCTAAGTCTCTATAAACATTTTTGGACCCTTTGTTTACTGAACTGGGCAACAAGGCAAGCAATGGGGATTGCAAAGAAGGTTTTTTAGCTTCATCTTTCTTTACTCCTACTTCAACCTTCTTTGGTGCCATTATAAAATTCACAAACAGTGATGAGCAAAAATTACTCAGTGGTGTAATTTTCCTTGAAGAATTATCTTTTCCTTCGCACTCTGAGCTCGTCAGCAACTTAGTTTTAGCTGTCATGAATGAAAAGGATCAACTTATTTCGAGTATTTTAACACCAAGATGCATTTACTGCCAACTCATAAATTCACATGATTCAAATCTTTGTATCAAGCTTAATTTCATATTTCGATGTTGATTGATGTGACTAGCATGCTTTAAATGTCTCAACGATTGTTTTACCTTGTTACCTCATGCCACTTCTCTCTCCCCTACAACACCACGGTGTGCTTCGATTTTCCTTTATTAGCTTACTGCTCTACCACACATCGCTTTTGGTTCTCTTGCGGTACCTCGGTGTGTCCCTTGTACACATATTCACTATACCGCTCCATCACATATCATGTTTTGTCTCACCACAGTATCACGATATGTCTTGTTATCCTTCTTTAGTGTGCCGCTATATTGCTCATCGCCTCAGGCTCTCTTGCGGTACCGCAGTGTATCCTTTATACACATTAATATACTGCTATACCACATGATACCTTTCACCTTCCTGCGGTACTACGATTTCATTCCAATATTCTTTCTTAGTACACTGCGCTACTGCGAGTTATGTTTTAACCCTCTGCGTTATAGCGGTGTGTCCCTTTATCAGTACTCCTTAGTATACTGCTCTATCGTGGGTTGCTTATTGACCCCCCAAGGGACATCGGTGAAGGGTATAGTGTTAGCTTCTATTACCATGGTACCGCGAGCTATTTTGCAAAGGGCTGCGATAAGGCAGTATAAGGTGAGGGCTATATAGAGTGGCCAATGTGGTAGCGGTATAGCGGTAAAAGGCGATTTTGGCTTCATGGATGGCAATAAAGTGATTTTTTATGAAAAGATAACATAAATTTGGATTTTAATGGATACAAACCTTTAGAAATTTTTTATGGAAATTCTGGTTCTAACAGGGCCTTCCCAACATCCAAAGACGTGTTTTTGCATATTCTACAAAAAATTACATAATCTCATTCGTGCTAACCACCAGGTTTGCACATGTTTCAAGGCTGAGTAAATCAAACACCTGGGTAATGTTAGGCTCTCTCTTAACTATCCAACGATGTATTTTTTTCACATTTTGACAATTTTAAGCCTTTGATATTTAATTTCTTTTATTTGTATGTATTTTTTTTGGAAAAAACAAGTGTTTGGTGCTTTTTTGTTATAAACTAACTGTTCATTGAAATTTAGAATAAATTACATTTTTAGAAACTAGACTCCATTATACACATTAAAAAAATGATTTTCAATTATTTTTCAAAATTTATAGGGGTAGCACGGCCAAAATTCTATTTTTCAAGAAGTGCCAACTTTGAAAAGTAGTAAAAAATCAAATATTCATTAGAAAATTATCAAAAAAATCAAGCATAAACTACATACGGTTAACTAATTTCTCACCGAAGTGATTTTAAAAATACTAAAAAAATTTAACCTTTTAAGGGAGCCGCAAAAGTTGCTATGTTATATTTTTCTGACAAAAACAACACCAATTTTTGTGGCTTCCTCTTTTGAACCCCTTAATCTCTACCATTTAAAAAAAAAATAGTAGTTTAGAAAGTAGACTCAGAGCACTATGATCCTTGTTTTTGTTGTATCTCAAAATTTTGAGTGTAACTATCCTCAATTTCATGTCCAAGGTCAATATTTCTTTATTTTTGAAAAAAAAGTGGTCACTTAAGACCCCTTTTTGGCCCCCCATCTTTTTGCACTTACCCTAAACAAGACATTGCATGTGAGAAACAAGGTTGTGAGTACGAATAGAGAGATAATAGACTAAGCGTGTGTATAAATTTGAGGAGTTGAGTATGCATATATGTGATTATGAACAAGGGAAGTATAGTTCCTTCCTTGTAAAAGGAAAGGGAATATTTATGTAGTAAAATATATGATCGGTGCGTATAGGGTAGGTCTCCATAGCTATTAGGTAGTTGTCATAGGCTGGTGGGTATCCTTGAGGGGTATGTTTCCATAGACATTAGTTGGTGCAAGTTGATCTATAGACAAAGAGAGAACCCTGATTTGCTTCTATGTAGCTATGCATGGGGTTCTTAGGTGAGTTGCAAGTTGGTTGGATGTAGCTTGCATCAAATGGTATTAGAGCAGTCTAAAGTGTGTTTGGCACCATCAAATGCATGAGGAGGTGTTGGACTTAAATAGATGTAACGCCTAAGATATTGCTAGTTTTCTCAATTGAAGAAAGCGCATTGGTTGCAAGTGGATATATAAAAAATTAAAGAATATGGTTTTTTAGATAGGTACGAGGCTAGATTAGTGGCCAATGGTTACTCTTAAAGAGAGGGAGTCAATTTTGGTAAAATCTTATTTCTATCATTAAATTATCCTCGATTAAATTATTATTTTTCTATATATTTAAATTGTGATTTTGAGATTGAGCAAATAGATGTTAAAAGTAATTTCTTACATGGGATCTTGAAGAGAAAATTTATATTGATGTGTGTAGACATCTAAATTTGATCACTTCATATGATCAATCATCTACTTTATTCATCTATTTCATTAATAGTGATTAAATAATTTATTTAATCATTATTTTATTTTCTGCCTAAGGTTCCCAAAGTATGTAATTAAATACTTTGCCTTACACCTTTTCTTCTCTAAATTACATAAACATAACAAATTATTTAATTTAGTCATTTAACCTATTTGGATTAAAAACAAATTTTTAATTCCTCTTTTTCTCTCTCCTTGTCACATTCTCCATAACCCTCTTTTAAACAAATTAAATTAATTAATCTATGATTAGGATGTGCACCACTTAATCAAGATTAAGTGTCACATCCTCCATAATCTCCCACTTGCCTCTAATCTCTCATTAATTATCCTAATCCTGTATTTGCACAACCTTAATCAAAATCATTAGCCACATTTGGCTTACCTTTTCTGGTCAACCTTTCCACTTACCCTTTTTAGCCTGGACTCTCTTCCCCATGTGAATTTTTAATTCACATTTATTTGCCCAAGACTCCTCTCTTCCCCATGTGAATTTTTAATTCACTTTTGTCTTTCCAAGGTCTTCCCCATCCCCATGCAAGTTTCTAGAAGCCTTGACTTGTCACTTCACATGTGCCAAGGGGTTCTAGAACCTTGGACTTGTCACATCACCCACATGTGACAAATCTCCAACTTTTTGGAGACCCTCTTTTATCCACTAGATTCTTCCAATCATTGTGAATTTTTAATTCACTTTTATTCCTCCAAGGAATCTTTTCATCCCCCAAGATCCACCTCATGTACTTCCCTTCCACCTCATTTCCACATCACTCCACCCTAAGACATCTCACATTCCACATGTTAAGATGTGAGGGCTTGTGAGTCCTCAACTCACCATAGCTCTTCATCTTGATCTTGTTGGATCAATTTCAACCGTTGAATTCTCTAGAGAATTCCAATTAGCCTATAAATACCCCCTCATTTCCCTCAATTTGGGGATCAAGTATTTTGCAACCAAACTCTTGCAAATTTACCATTTGAGCCCTCATCCATCATAACACTTAGCATTATCATCCATCTTGCATCTTGCATCCATTTAACTCCATTGTCATCCAAGGAGCACACAAGACATCCAAGATCAAGGGCCAACCAAAGAAGCAACAACATGAAGGTATAACAACAATCAATTTGTTTATCTTACTTCCATGTTATCCTTTTTCTTAGGCTAATCATTGAAGTGCCCTTTTATCTTGTTACTTCTTCTCATTGCATTATTAGTTTTTATCTAGTATCTCACATTAGGAGTAACATTTTATTAGGATCACAATGTGTTTAAGGTAAAAGGGAAATAAAATATGGTTTGTAAGTTAAAATGGTCTTTATTTGGTTTGAAACAATCCCCTTATGCATGACATCAAAAAATTGATGCATTTTCTTTAAATTTAGTTTTTGTTAGAAGTGAAGATGATCACAATGGTTATATTTAAGTGTATTAATAACCAAATTATAATTATTGTCTTATATGTGGATGCTATATTGTTTATTGGTAACAACAAGACAATTAGTAAAGAGATTGAATCTCAACATTTTGGAGCATTTGACATGCAGGATGTAGGGGTATTAAAGTACATTTTGAGAATATAAATTGATAGGGACCAAGCTCACAATTTTTTTGGTTTAGTTAGTGTAAGTATGTTGACACCATTTTGGAGTAGTTTGCTATGCATAATTATATACTTGTGAGTACTCAATTACCTAATAACACTAAGCTTTCATTGGACATGTGTCCTAAGTTGGATGATGATATAGAGGATATATATAATGTGCCTTATGCTAGTCTTTTTGGTAGCTTAATGCATGTAGTAGCTTGTACTAGACCATACATTACGTAAGTTGTAGGAGTTCGTAGTAGGTTCACATGCTTAACCCTAGTAGAGATAAATGGGCTCATGTTAAGAGGGTATTTATAGATTTTGAGGGACTTTAATGATGTGGGTAAGTTGTTGGACATGTAGGACTTTGTTGATGCAAATTGAGTAGGTGACTTGGATAGTCAAAGGTTCATTAGTGACTATGTGATTTATTTGTTTGATAGTCTATTTGTTGTATAAATAAGAGTCAATCCCACAATTGCTTTATCTACTATCAAAGTAGAGTATATGACTACTATACATGCTTGTAAAATTGTAATATGGTTATATAGATTGTTTCAGGAGTTTTTTTGATTGTAATGTGGTTTAAATTGAATATGGTTGTAGGAGTGCTATTTGTTTGGTCAAAAATCCCATGTACTAGATGCTCATACTAAGTATGTTCATGTACAATATAACTTAATTCACAAGCTAATATAAAATGGTAAGGTCATATAACAAAAAAATGAGACTCAATAGAATGTTGTAGATCCACGCACTAAACCAGCGAGCATGAATAAATTTTCTTAGTGTAGGGAGGCCATGGGCCTTATACCCTATACTTGATTTATTTATGATTTCTCTCATGTCATTGCAATGTATAATATTAAGTGAGAGAATGTTACGATAACATTATATTTAATTACAATGTCATTGTACTAATGCTAGATCTCCAAACATCTTGGAGTGGGTCCTTGGATTCTCATGTAGGTGGTTGTGAGATATTACTATTTTATTATTCTCTTTGTAACTTGCAAATATTAGTAGTCGTGCCATTAAGGAGTGATTTGGAGCATGATGGTGGTAGTTACAATTTGACTTCATTTCAACCATTTTCCCAATATTAAGTGTTATGAGAGAAAAATCTTAAAATGTCAAGTAGGCTCCATAATGTGTAGTGGGGTGAATAATGGAGCACTAATTTTGGAGATTTGTGCATGTTAGAGTTATCATACATTAGCTAATAATTAATTAATCTTTAATTGATTATTAGTCTAATTTATTCTTTGCACTTAAGCTAAACTTAGGATTGCTTTATTAATTGAGTTAATATTAGATCATTGTCTCATCTCATGTGATGTTGGCACTTTTCATGATCTGATCCCTTTCTAATTTAGGGATTTTCTCTTATAAGCATTCAACCCTCTTTGTAATTATCTCTTGAATATTATCTGGAGCTTTCATATCTTCTTGAAAGACTTTTGTTGTAGCTATTCCTTGTTGATGAATATTGCACATATTGTTTTGTAGATCTCTTGCGTAGAAGGTGTACTTGTTTGTGTTTGATCTTGTGGCTCATGGTTTTTTGCTTGTTTCATAATTCTAACATGGTATCAGAGCATGGATTCAACAAACCCCTTCTCGATTTATGAGATTTTTCTTCTTCAACAAGGGTTGCAAGCTTCATATCTGAATCCCCTTTGCTTTTTTTTGCAAATTTTGGAGGTAAGAATTTTTCGAAGAATTTTTGTGTGAAAATGACCTCACAGTTGGATCTAGAGCTATCGAGAAAGTCAAATTTGGCTTTTGTTTCGCTTGATTTTGATTCCGTTTGTCAGATTTGTGAAGGCTTGAAGAAAAGTTTTTTTTGCCAGATCCAGGGGGTGCCTATTTTTTCGGGGCATTTTGAGCCCAAACGGACCTCACCGTTGTGTCCGGAGTGGCCAAAAACCCTAAGATTGACTACCAAATTGTTGAATTTTGAGTTGGGAGTCTTTGAGGTAAATTTTTTTTGCCAAAAATGCCGTACGACCTTCGCAACACAAAAATCGAGGTAAAATAATAAAAATATTTCACTATTTATTTCTTGCGAAAAATTTCAAAAAATAAAATTTCAAAAAGTATCTTTTAAAACCTCTGCAGGTTTTTTTATTTTTCAAAAAAGATTTTTAATAAAAAAAATGTTTTGGGTACTGTCGACCTGCCATAATGGCAAGCGGCGGCCCCTTGGGCCCTGCCCCCCTCTACGGTGGAGGACCCTTGGGGGTACCACCCTTTGCCATTGGCAGGGTGGCAGCCCCCTCGGGCCCCACACCCAGGGGTGGCAACACCCCCCTATAATTTTTTAAATAGTTAAAAAAAAAATGTTTTTTATGTGTTTTTCAAAAACAATGCATAAAGTTTTTTATGCTTTTTTTTTAAATTAAAAAGCGATTTTTTTAATATGTTTTTTTTTAAAAATAAAAAAAAAATATAATAGTTTTTTTTGACATTTTTTCACTTTAAAATAAAATAGTCAAATTGTGCAATTTTTTTGCAAAATAAATGCACATATTTGGCGGACCTCTTCTTCTGGAGGTGTTTTTGAAAAATTTGGAGGAGTTTTTGTTTTGCCCTTCTCAACCCCTCTCTGTTGGGCTTTTTAGTTTTGCACCTCAACTTCCATAGGCCATATCTCGGCCATATGGTGATCTTTTCGCATGCAATTTTTTTTTAAATAGGGTGAAATTTCGTGCTCTTCGCAGTGGTGCAGGTATTTTCCAATTTTGACTTCTATTTTTTTCCAAAATTCTATTTTCTCAGTGTTGTAGCTGTTCAGTTCTCGTTTTGGAGACTTCGACGGGCCATATCTTCTACATCCAGACACATTTTTGGGTGCCATTTTTTTTGAAAGTGCATTTTTTTTTTCATGTACTTCATCATGATGCTCTTAGTTTCCTCTTGTTCTATCAGATAATTGTATTTTTAGTGTGTAGTCCTTTTTTGGACATTATGGGCTCACATTGTATGTGTTTATCTTATGTAAACGCACTAAAATAAAGTGTCACAACAAGTGTATCTTTTATGGGATCTTTCACATCACTTTGTGCCTTATTGTACTTGCACTATGTTATAAAGTGTCATGGGGGGGTTTGATGTTTTGCCTTTGTTTACCATGTCAAGTGAGTGTCCCTTCCATGACAACAGCCTCATGCATGTGTGACCTTTGTTTTCACACCCTTTATATGTGGGTACTTTCATGCATGCACGTTCAGATGTTCTTGATTCTTCTTCATGCACTTCTTTTTGGCATTCAGTTTTAGTGTACCTGTCATGCCTCTCCCTTGCCAACATTATGGGTGGTTTCTATTGTTGGTGCTAATGCTTCCTTAGTTTCACGTTGGAGTGAGTTATATATACAATATTTGTTCCTATGTACTAGGCGGATGCAGCAGCTGGTTACCCATGCATTTCAGTGAGATGGAGCACTTACCATATGGACACTCTTGCATTCCTATTTCTGGAAGCAACCTTCCATTTTTCACATGATTAGTTCTTTAGAATCTTGGTTTCTTTTCCATCTGTATCTTCGAGTTCTAGGTTTGCCTTTGTTTGCCATCTGATTTGAGCAGTGTCATCGAGGGCACTCATGCAGATTCTTGTCTTCTTGATCCTAATCATCATCTGTTTCAATGAAGGTTCTTCTTTTAACATTTCACCAGTCATTCTTCGATAGTGTTTGCAGCTTCTTCATGCTTTAGTGGTGTTCTTTGTGTTCATCCTTTGTTCCTATCTTTTGGGACAATCTTGCCTTGTTCAAAGGCTTCTGCAGTCCTTCACTTAACTTTCATCTCTTTTTGGAGTAGAGTTTTTCCCATGAGGTTTTCTCTATTTCTTTGCATTATAGAGATCTTTTGTTTGTACATGGGTACCTTTTTTGGCCTTGTTTGTCGGGACCCATCATGCATTCTTTTTAGGGTTTTTAGCTACTCCCTAAGTTCATCTTAAGGGGGGGTGTTAGAGTTATCATACATTAACTAATAATTAATTAATCTTTAATTGATTATTAGTCTAATTTATTCTTTGCACTTAAGCTAAAATTAGGATTGCTTTATTAATTGAGTTAATATTAGATCATTATGTCTCATCTAATGTGATGTTGACACTTGTCATGATCTGATCCCTTTCTCATTTAGGGATTTTCTCTTATAAGCATTCACCCCTCTTTGTAATTATCTCTTGGATATTATCTGGAGCTTTCATATCTTCTTGAAAGTCTCTTGCCGTAGCTATTCCTTGTTGATGAATATTGCACATATTGTTTGCAGATCTCTTGCGTAGAAGGTGTACTTGTTTGTGTTTGATCTTGTGGCTCATGGTTTTGTGCTCATTTCACAATTCTAATAGTGCCCACTCTTCACATGAGTAAAAAAATCTTGAGGATTTATGTTTTAATTCACATATGCATCAATTAGTCACATGGGGGCATTGAATTTTCACTATACCATGGTTTTGGGGTGTTATTGTTCCAAGAATTCATTCATGGTTTCTTCTCAACTCTTCTTTATATATTATATGCATTGTATACAGGTTTTATGGGTTATATATAGGTACACAAGTGCTACTTTAATGCTATCAGATTGAAAGGGGAAGTTTGTTGATTATGCACTCTTGATTTGAAGATTAGTACATACTTGTGCTCCCTTTGATGGTGGAGGTTTTTTGAAAGAGTTTCTCCACGTATGTTGGGTGTCATGTTATATTCTTATGGTTCATTGCTTTCTAATTTGTTGTTATATACTTCCACATATGATCTAAATGGTTAATTTAATGCTACATTAATAAATTTTAAAATTTTACACTCATTTTAGAAGTTCACATTTGTAGTAGCTTAGATTGTTTAATGACATAAATAAAGCAAGTATAGCTCTAAAGACATCGCACCAATATCTTTTAGTAAACATGCAACTTGAAAACAAACATATGATAGGTTCATTTGTAAGACAAAATAGATGTTTAATTGGTTGAACAAGTTTTTTTTTCAATTTCTCACCAATTGATGGTTTACAATACAATAATTTCCAAGTAAGCATTTAAGCATTTTTATTAACTTTGGATTGTTAAATTTGAACACTCAACTTAATTCAATATTCATGATTGAATTTGTAACAAAATAAGAACAAGAAATAAATACATTTATTTTAAAAGAAATAATAAAAATTATAAATAAATAACCAATACTAATCCTTAAAAAATTACAAATTATTAAAATACAATTTTTTTTTTTTTTGGTAAATTAATCACTAGATATGACCAGCGTCCTTTTTATTAAAGCACAAAAACCATTACATTAATGTGTACAAAAAATCTGACTCTACCCCCCCCCAACATTACTCCCACCACTTAGAGTCCATTTGTGTTCATCTAAAACGAAATACACAATTTTATATCTAAATCAAAAGTGCATAATTTTATAATTAAATCAAGAGACATGAAGCCTACCCTTACCCCCACCCCTAGAAAAACCGAACTATACTTTTAGGTTAAAGGAATTTATATATATTTATTTATTTTTACTGAAAAATCTACTTTTTTTACGTAAGTTTGAAAAACTTTGTTTAGGGTTGTATTATTCTCTCTCCACCAGACGGCAAAAAGGAGAACAAACAGGAAGAGAGCTTCCTCGCCCAAAACAGCCTATTAAAAAGTAAACAATTAAACACTAAAAGGATCCCCCAGTACACTACAGCAGGAGGCGGCCTTTTTTCGGGGCAAACCTTCCCAACATTTTCACACCCCTCTCTCTCTCTCTCTCTCTCTCTCTCTCTGCAAATCCGCCTACCTGTCTTATTATTTAAATCGTTAAAACAACCATCCGAACTCCACATATTTTAGACCGAATTTTTTTCACCAGACCTATTGTCCTTCCGAAGTTATCTCTAGGGCAATGGGGAAGAAGAAGAAGAAGGCTCCCAAGGTGTGGTGTTATTACTGCGAGCGTGAATTTGATGACGAAAAGATATTGGTACAGCATCAGAAAGCCAAACATTTCAAGTGCCATGTCTGTCACAAGAAATTATCAACAGCAGGAGGCATGGCCATTCATGTCCTCCAAGTCCACAAGGAAACTGTCACCAAGTAAGTTTTTCAATCCTTTGTTTATATTTTCTAATTCGGGCATGAGAATTTGAGATAAAATTATGTTAGTTTAAAGCATTTATGCAAGTTCGAATTCCAGAGTCTTCTCACATCGCCCCATTTGGAATGTGGCCTTTTCAGTCTTCTTTTAATATCATGTTTTGGGTGTAAAAATGTTTGCAATCTGGGTAACTTAATGCTTGGTAGAGAATATGGGGGTTTGTAGAGAACTTTTAGCGTAGACTTTAACCGGTAAAGATCCCATCGAATTACATCTTGTTTTATAGGCCATGTGCAAGTAAATCCTTGGTATTGAATATGGAATGGTTTTACCTCTTTCACCAGTTAAGATCCCATTGGGTTGATGTATCGCTTCATTTTGAGTGGGTACTTGGATTTCTCCTTTTCAGATATGTCTTGGGTTCTAACAATGTATGGAAACTGGGTAAGTAAATCCTTGGTATGTAATACGAGGGTTTATAATGAGTTTATGATAGGGGATCGCACCTCGATGAGATTGGATAAAGATAGATACAGATAGATCAATTTATTATGGTTTCTTTTTAACTTGTTTTCTCCATTGTTTGGTTTGTTGTTGTTTTAATTCTTAAGATTTATTAATTTTCTTTTTAAGAATTTTAGATTTTATTCTGGTTGCTCTTTTTTATTAAGATTTTAATTTATAGATTATTGTTTTTAAATTTGTGGCTTATTTAGTATAATTATAGATTATAATTTATTTTAGATTAGTGTTTACAAGATTATAAGATCATAATAATTCTAATCTTAGTTTTTATGATTTAGTTCTTATAAGGTATTAATAAGATTATAAGATTAATCTTATTAATTTTCTTCATAAGAATTTATATTTTTTCCCTTCTTTTTATTTTTTCTCTAATTTAATTCTTGGTTCAAGGTTTAAATTAGAATTCTTTTCTTATTGTGATTTTTATTGTTGTCTCCTTTATATGGTTTATTTTTTACTTCTATTACCCATTAATTATTTCTCTTTAGATTTTTGTTTTCTTATTTTGATTTTCATTGTTGCTTTCTTTCTAACTTACGTCCTCTATTTTTTGATTAATTTGTTTATTCTTTTTTTTATTTTTATTAGACTGCAGGAATTGGGTAGCACGCCCCCCTATAAACTGCAATGCGCTTGGTAAACTTTTTAACGTGACTGGCGGCGTTGGCGCGACACGCCCTCCGGTACCACATCTGTTTATTCTTTCTTAGAATCCTTAAGATTATAAGATTAATTTTAGATTATAAATTCTTCTTCTTTTTAACCTTAATCCATATTTCATAATTATATATTATAATTATAGATTATAGATTTAATGTTTGTTGCTCTCTTTTATTAAGATTTTAATTTATAGTTTATAGTTTTTAAATTTGTTGCTTATTTAGAATATTTATTGATTATATTTTGTTTTAGATTATAGTTTTTAAGATTAATCTTATTATTTCTTTGTAAGATTTTATTTTTCCTTTTTGCTTCTCCTAATAATAATCATCAACATTAATTCTTTAACATTAATCTCATAACCTTAATCCTTAGAACTTTTAATCTATAGCATTAACTTTATTGATTATTCTTAATTAATTGATTTTTAATTTTATTTATTTTTAACACTTTCTTATTAGTGTTTTTGTTTTATCCTTTCTTGTTTTTTGCATCTCTCTCTTAACTCTTTGACCTTTTAGTTTGGTCCTTTCTTTTCTTCTTTTGTTCCTTTTCTCTATCCTAGTCATCCTTATCCTTGAACCACGTGCCTCCTTCCTCCTCTCTTCTATCTCTCTCTTTTTAAGCTAATCTTGGTCTGCAACAATTCATTCTCTCCTTCAGCTCTCTTTCATCCTGATGATGGATCACATAGTGTGATTTGAAACGTTGATGATAAAAAACAGCTACACAATCGAATCCAGAAAACTTTCATATAGATACAAAATGTTTCTCCATTTTGAATGTTTGTTTATAAATTCCCGCTTTTTGATTATTCTTTGTAGTTTAATTATCATGCCCATTAGAATGAAGGAATAGCTTCTGGAAAACTATGGTGGTTATGTAATTATCATTCTGAATCCTAATGATGGATCATGGAGTGTGATCCACAATGTTGATGTAAACAAAACTAACACAGGTTATCTAGTGTCTTACATGATATCATGATTTGTGCTCATACAATGTGCTCAATTCAAGTTTAAACAATATCTCTATATTGAGCAAGTAAATACTCAGTATTTAATTAAGAACTTGTGGGAAGGTTTTATGTTTCGATACAGTTGCATAAGTATCCTGAGTTAATAACTGGATATATTGCTCCATTCTGAATGAGCCTTTAAAAAACACTTTTTAATAATCATAATTTGTGTGTTTGTAGAATGAGTGCACTCTGAAAATGGAGTATCTGGGGAATGGATATTACAGTTAATGAATCGTTTGCCTATCAGTTGCTTTGATGCTGAGAGTTTTGATCATAGATTTTGTGGGGAGCATATCTTCCTAAGATTTGAATCTGGGTCATATAGTAGGATTTTCTCTACCTTACTGCTATGCAAGGGTTCATTGGCCAAACAAACTTGGATATATATTATTCTTGCTTTATGTATTTTGTAGAAGTTGAACCAGTGACATGAAGGGCTTTAAAATCCCATTATGTCCCTCCACTTTACCGACTGGGCTAAGGCCAATTTTTTTTTGAGTAGGCATCTTAATGCCACACAATGCTTGAAGTTTATATGTAAAATGAATTAGTTGCTTATCCATGCACGTGTTTTTGAATTTTCTGTAGAGACTATTTCTAAATGCAGTAGTTTTTGTAATGTCATATGATTTCAAGATGATAGTGGGAGTTTATCTATTCTTACATAAGGGGATAGCCTAATTCTAGTAGTATATCATTTTCATTCTTTTCCAGGTGGACATGTTGGATAATTTTTCCCCCTTGATATTTAGGTTTTGTTGATTTTCTATTCGAATTGGACATGTTCTTACTTGCAGTTATTCAAGTAGCTACCATGTTGTAGCCTGAATGTATAAATCCCCAAGTAAACATTCGTTCATAAGCATGCTGTTTGCATATATTCCCAATTAATGCATTCCCCTACAGCTACTGTGTTGTAGCCTGAACTGGGAAAATGTTTTACATGACCTCCCAAAATAGATGTGCAGAAAACTCCTTGATTCATACACAATCTCTTCTTAGGGCTTACATTTGCAGTGAGATGATAAATGCTTAATAATGCAGGACACAAGAATTTTGGAGAACAGACTAAATCTATGGCACTATTTGCCATTGTACATTTTCTGGACCTGATTTTTGATTTTATTCTTTGCAAATCTTGAAGCTGGTTGCATGACCTAATAACACATGCTTTTTTTTCTTTTGGCAAAGTGAAATTGACTTCAACGAATTATATTAATGTACAAAGAACTTGGAGTGCTGTAGTTTTGATCTGCAAATAAATCTGGTTTTATTTTTGCATTGCTTGTGTAAGATTTCTTCTACTTATTTTGATCATTCAATATATTAATATAATTAATTGAACATGTCATTTCAAGGAGATCTAAACTTGAGAACTTCCAAGCTTTGTAGTGAAGCTAGAACTGTTAAAGTGATATTAACAAATTAAAATGCAATCTAATATTAAGTACCTTACTATAACAATCATTCTAATAATGAATATTGTAAAAGTGTCAAACATATATGCTATATACTAAAATATACCTTATTTTCCAACCTTGCATAGAAATCTTTGGTGAGGTTGGCCTTAAAAAGATGAATATAGCCAATGGCTTATATCATAGTAATCAAGAGATGTGAGTAGGCTGTAGGTGTATGTGGACACTGTTTTCAGAATCAGGGAATTCGGGTGTGAATATAAAGCACGTATATGTATACACACTCTGGAATTTACAAAACTCAAAGATTAGAATGAGTTGTTATAAACATTGGATCATGAATGGAACTGAAGATTCTCTCATGTGATCTCTATTGTGTGATAAACTTCCTTGCAAATACACACTGTGCAAATGTGAAATTATTTAATTTTTGCTTTAGAGTACAATACTTATGAAATTCCTGTGTAAAAATTAAACATTCGCTTATTAAATCAGATTGGACTGTGGGTTCTATTTATTTACATGTAGCCTCTTGATATGTTATGTTAAATTATTTTGTTGGGCTTTGTCGACATTTAAAGGTGCAGCATGAACACACCTGTTAACTTGACAATGATGAGTTCTTGGGTGGAAATGCTCCTTGAAGCGTTAACAGTATAATATTGTTACCTGCAAATACTTTTTATTGGTGATGGATCACATGAAGGAGAAGCTGCTTCAAGCATGATTAGAATGTTTGGAAATTCTTTAAAATGTACAAGAGACAGGGAATGAATTTCATTGGTGAGTTAAATTCTTAACTATGAGACTAAGCAGAAGTAGAACCATCTATATAGTTTTTAACCTTTTTAGATCAAAGGGAAAGCATCTCCAACCCAAAAGCAGGCATTCAAGGACCTGAAAATATTGTGCAATAACAAGTTCAACAGGAGTTTTGCTATCTCCATTTTGTTTGCAGTATTGGAAATTCTTCTCTAAGCTTTAGGAGCTGTTAATATAGTGAATCCTTATGCCCTCTCTTTGCTTAAAAATTGTCAAGACTCCGTGCCAGTGATAAGGTCACTGCCACAAGCAGAAACTCTACAATCAGGAAAATACAACACAGAATTTTGAAATTTTCTTTCCAAAAGAAACCTATTCAAAACCTGATCTGTCTACTCAAGAAAATTCTCCTAGTTAGCTACAATCATGGACAACCTCATCAATTGGGTTTTTCCATAAGCTTTCAACCATTGTGTCTGCACATGCTAGGGATGACAAATTGTAGTGTGATTTCAGGGAGCTTTCCTATTGGTGGGGGGTTATAATCCGAATGGATGTAAGAATTGTGATGCAAGCCTTGAGTTTTGTGCATCACAAGTTCAAAATAAAAAAAATTGTAGCAAAAGTGGTAAGAGTGTTTCAATTACCTGGGCTTAAATAAGGAAAACACAGCAAACTAAAAAATAATTCATTTAAAAAAAAGAAAAAAAAAATTCTATTATTTCATGCCAAATATAGTGCATAGAGATCAAAGTAAATATATGCTATGTATTAAATATGAAAATTTTAACAGCTATGATGAAAATGTTGGTAAACAGTTCAAAAGACTTGACACATTTGAATTTTCAGTAACATCAAAGTATCAAACGCCAATCCGAAAAAACTTCTGTAGCCTTTAAAAGCTTGGCATCTTTTTTTGGGAATAAATTACTAGTTTTTGTTTGTATGCATTTAAAATGCAGTTTTTAAATTACAGGGCACATTATTTTGTGATAATCCTGGGTTTAACCCGGCAATTCTCAGGTTTGATTGTCACATTAGGTGAGATGCCTGAACAGAATGGGAAAGTTATTTGTCTGTTATTAGTATTACTGGCATTCATTTCCCATGTAATGCTAGTATGTTGTGACAGTACATTGCAGAAATATTTATCTACCAGAATGCATTAACGTGGGAAGTCAAGCTATCTTAAACAAGGATAGAACTTGGAAAAGAAAAATTGTGAGCATGTGTGTAAGTGCCAAAAAAACATATATACACATAATCACAATTGCCAAAAAACCATATATACATATACTCATATTGCCAAAAAAATAAAATACCTTGTAATTTGCCAAAAGGAAAAACACAAATTAATAATTCATTGGTTTAATGTCAAATGCCAATACATAATGAAAATTACAACCAATAATGCTAATCTGCATATTGCACTTCATCAACAATATCAAGATCAAAGTATTTGGTTTGTTTGAATCACAATTAGCTGCAATGCCACTCCCACTAGCCATGTCAAATGTAGAATCTGCCTCATCTAAAGAGACTATGGCATGCTGTGCAACCAGAGCATCTAAGTTGGCACCCTCATGGGTTAGATTCCAGTTCCTCATTACTCCTCATTGTAAATGGGTGTCTTATGTGATGTGGCACGAGTTTGAATACACATAGAATAAATCTTCAACTTTTGTCCCAGCCAACTATTGTGCTTAATTGAGTGGATAAATGATTATGTACTCCAATTCCACTCAGCCAAAGAACAACTCACAAAATGTTGAAATTGCATACAAACTCAATATAACATTTGCAGTTTTAAAACATAAATTATAGTATATAGCAGTGAAATAAAAGTAAGGAAGTTACGAAGTAAAAAAATTATACATGAGATAAAATTTTGATTGCAAGAGGCTACATGTAAATAGAGCCTTGGCCATGGATGTACCGCCATTCGTGATCATCTTTCCAAACATTATGATTCATTAAAGCAATAAAATGTGCCAAACTCACTGAAGACAATATTTTTCATTTGAAAATATTCTTCTAAATGCAGTTTTGTACACAACAGCCTTATCATCTCTATATGATGTCATCCTCCTCAACAAGGGATGTGTCTATGCTATAGTATTTTGGGGACAAAGTAAATGCTAGGAGTTGCAATGTTTTGATCATCTCGCTCCAATAGTCATCAATGATCCTTCACTCTTTTGAAAAATGCTTTTGTTGGTTTATTCTCTTTGTTTTCTATCATGTTATTTTTTCAGCCATGGATTCCATGCCATCATAAGTTCACTCAAACATGTTTGATCCATATCAACATACCTAATCATATTCATGATGGGCTTGGTGATACTCAAAACTTATTCCACATGAGCCCATTGCTAATCATTTGTAGATCAATGCTTTGACCTTTTTGGGCTCTCTTTGTATTTGATTGCCTCCATACACTCCAAAGAATGTTATGAGCATGAAACTCAATGGCTCTTGCATCTTCACAAGTTGTCTCAAGATGATAGTGTGATGTGAATTGAGGCTCAACAATCTAACATGGTGTAAAAAAACAAATTAAAAATTTAAAAAAGTAGATTACATATAAAAAAATTAATACAAAAAGTAAAATTGTTTTGAACAACTCTAACTCGGAGAAAGATCAAAAGATGGCTTGTGACATCTGATGATTTGTTACAAACATTTGAATCTCGTCAACCTAAGTGGAGATTTCTGACATCCACTTGATTTGTGTGGCATTCTTTTACATCACTAAGTTGAGGGAGTGGATGGCACATGGTGTCTAAAAAATATGTCCATACGTACCCTCCACTATTAAACCGATTCTATTTTGAATGTTGTTCATTATTACTTGACAACTTTTGTAGGGCTCACCATCTAAATGGATTCCATGAGGATTTTGGCAACAAAGTTTGCATATGTCACTTGCCCCTAACAATCAGTTGCTTTCAACTACAGTGCTCCTTTAGGGCACACTGCAATGATATTAATTTGTTGTTTAATCTTATAATCATTCCATCCATCAGAAATGATGGACACTCTTGTTTCATGCCATGCATCCTTTATTGCCTTTAATGATACCTCTATAGAAGATTTTGCTTGGACAAGAAAGTGGTGCACACCTTTTTATACTTAGGACTTGTATAATTAGTAGGTGCGCTAGCAATCTCCATCACCATTTCCCATCAATATGATGATTTTACAAGGTTGAAAGGAAGCCCATTTCCATAAATGCAATGAGCAATGCTATGATTTGCAACCTCCCTTGATTCATTTTGGAAGACCTTTTCAAGTGGGTCTCTTTGATGGGAAACAAAGTTGGTATTATCTTCTTGGGAAGGCGATAGTGGAATGAAAGGATGTGGGTCAACTGGTATTGTAAAGCCGTTAAGAGGCATGTGTGATCTTTTCTTGGATAGCTGATGCAATCCTTGGTTTGCTTTGTTACTCACGGTGTCGGTATCCTCTCGTTCTTTGATATATGCTATAATTTGTTCCTTTGCAAAATTCTTTTTATTCATCCTTGCATAAATTATTACTCCTAGGCTGGTCATAACACATAGGCGAGCTTTCACTTGACCATATGAGTTCATTTACTCATTTTCACGTTGGCTGCAATACCAACAAAAATCTCCACCTGGAGGAAGCTGTTCAATCATGCTTGCATATTGCCAAAGAGGTGACTCTGCATTAATTTTGAACAGCCTCTTTGGCATTGGGCTAATTGAACAAGAACTATGCGTCATTTGTATGAATAACAAAACAAAACCTTAAGAAAAAAACATAATGACATTATAACCCCTATAATATGTATAAAAGGTTTAAAAAACATTCTTTATTTGCATTATAACCCCTATTATAACACGTTTTTATTCTTTAATTTGCATTATTAATTTTGACATTCTTTATTTTTAAGTCTTTTAGTTTCGCTTATTAATTTCTTCCTTCTTTCTAATTTTGACTTCTATTTTTCTATATTTTTATGCTTATTAATTTAGTTTGCTTTCATTGGCTTTTCACTTGTCTTCTCTTTTTATTTTATTTTTAACTTATTTTCTTTTTACTTTTCATTTTTAATTTTCTTTTTCTTTTATATTTTCTTAATTTCTTTTTCTTTTTCTTATTTTCTTTTTCTTTTTCTTATTTTCTAGTTATTTTTACGACAATTCTTGTTCTTATTTCTTCTAGTTACATTTTTATTATTATTAATTTATAGTGATTTATTTATTGAATCAATTTATTCCTTCCTTTTTTCTACTTTAGGGTTCTTTTTATTCTTTTCTTTTCTCTTTCTTGGTCCTCGATCCCTGTGCAACCCTTCTCTCTCCCTCCCCTCTCTTTTTAACCTTTCTAAGTCTGCAACAATTCATTTTTTCTCCTCTTGCTCTCTTTCATCTTGATGATGGATCACCGAGTGTGATCCAAAATGTTGATGCACAAAAACTCAACACAATCTAATCTAGAAGCAATACAGATCAACATTTTTAAAAAGTCAAAAAATTAGAAAAGCTTGAAGAATTTAAAGAACATTTAAAACATTTTTAAAAAGACAAGAAATTAGAAAAGCTTGAAAAAATCACATGATAAACTTAACATTGTTTGCTAAATCTTCTAGGTGCAATTCTTTCTCTCTTGTAACACTCAACAAACCATGGTATGATCCCTTTGTCAAGTACTCACCTTCTAAGAGGGCGTGTCGCGCTAGCGCCGCCGGTCACGTTAAAAAGTTTACCAGGCGCACTGCAGTTTATAGGGGGTTGTGCTATCTGATTTCTACAAAGCAACCGACAACCTTCAAGAACAAAAATGGCAGCTTAGAGGCAAACTTGTGTTTTGATCTTTTGTCTTTGTAGGAGTATAGTTTGAGTGACTTTAGGGAAAAACAGGTTAAATTAGAACACTCTAATACAAACTAGGTTTATAAATGTGTTTTTTGATAAGATCCACACATGGTAATTACATTAAGATAATGTAGAAGAGATATCACTGCAACACGAGATTTTTGTGGGCCAAGATGTCCTATTATCCAATATATGTAGAAATAGAATAAATGCTTGAGGTGAGGTAACACCATACAATACTCCTTATGGAAGAAGCCACTCTATGCCACATCTCCAAGAGATCCCAAATACACAATATACTCTTTCCCTTTCCTTACAATGATATTCATTTTCTTTATATAGGCCTCTAAGGTAAACTGCTAAACCCATTTAAGTTTATTCATTACATAATATATATTTAATTACACATGTCCACATGATCCAGATGTGTGCCACATGTCGGCATCTCCATTAACTGATGTACATTAGAATATTATATCCCTAGGTACATAACATTTTTTGTTTTAAAAAATTTAAAAAAGCGCTGAAATTGATGTTTTACATTGGACGGCCTTTAGGTTTGCTGGACTTTGGAGACGTTGGGTGAACCCCAAAGGATCCATATGGTACCTTGGGTGAACCCCAGGCTGTCCCGACCTTGAACCAGGACCCATATCGAATTTTCCCAATATGTGGGCCTTTTCCAAGGAATTAGGTAACTTAGATAATGACTATCATAATTATCCCAGAAGTATTTCAATATCCAAGCAACTATTGGAAGTAAAATGCATCCACCAGTCATATATTGTTCATTCAACAGTCATACAAGTTAATTATACATTATTACCAAGACCATTGATGTGATACCATTGAAGACAATGTCATATAATTCATATTACATACCTCACCAAGGACCTAGTGCAAAATAAGGAATATCCATGGTTAACGTAGATTTTTAGAAGTGGAATTCACCACCATAAGATAACAAGTTATGCTTACAAACAGAGACCTGCAACCTGCACTAGAGAGCATGAATTAGAATGATTCAAAGACACGACTTAGTTGTCTATTCATTGCCTAATTCCTTGAGTATCACCCTGTCCTATGTATGTTGACTTTGGGAAATCAGAGGAACACTTGTTCATTTTACAAAGAATCATAGTAACCAGTCAGCAGCTATGATCTTCACATGCATACCTTGATATTGAGCGAATTAGGTTCAGATAGAAGAACTAGTATAAACATATAGCTTATTCTCATTCTATATATCCATATTAACCTTTGACAATAATTACACATTTGATCTTACCCAACAGATCTATTAATTTACTAGCTTCCATACAATTTCCACACAATATAATTTCAAATAAATAGAAATTATAAAGGAATAGATTGCTGTTTAAGTTTCAACAACCTTATTAAGAGAGAGAGATTGCTGTTAAATTTCAGCAGCAATTTCTCACATCACAAACCTGGTTCAACACAAGGAAACCCACAAGAGTATTTTCTCGTCCTCAACTGTTGCTCGGTAGGCCTCAGAACACCCTTCTTACTAGTTATTTCAAACTGTTAAGAACATGCCTTTAGCATTCTTCCCACTAACAAATTGAGCATAAGGAAATGCTAAGCGACCTTACCAACTTGATGACCACATCACAAAAGAGATTCTAAAAGAATGTCACGAGAGAAGAAAATCAAGAGAACAAAATGCTAACAAATAAGGCCAGCAAAGTCATTTTTATGTTGGGTTTATTCAACTAGAAACACTGTATGATAAATGGTTAACCATCATCTCAACAGCAAGTAAACTAAGTTACCGGTTTGGGTATGGGAGCAGATAAGGGTACGGTATGTATCATGTATGTATATATACATACACATAGAACATATATACATACATAAATATATACACATATACATATATAAATACATATAACTAACAATTAAAAGTAGATAATCCAGATGAATGAACTATGCAAGGGTAATTCCCAGAAGACTGTTGTGCCTGTAAGTAATCACTATTGAGAGTAGAAGACATAACATATTAAGATACCGCTTTGGATGTGAATGGTACAATTTCTATGATGGATAAATGCCAAACAGTTCTTATACTAGACAACCATTAACAGTCCTTGGGAGTAACTTTTCATTTTTGAATTTTTCAACATATCAATGGCTCTGTCTGTATATAATCAATTTCAAGGGAGAATTCAAAATTCCTCTACCATAGATACATTTGGTACAGTATCTGCTATTGCCTTGTTGAAGAACATTCACACAGGTGTACTGTAAATCTTGCATGCAAGGTATTCAGTTTACTGGGTATTATTACAAGTGGATAATTTGGCCCTAAAACTTCAAGCACCCAATCAAATTTATTGTGCAAGCAACCTGAATCAGATAACTTCAAACAATTGAGGGAAGGTGATACAGACCAGAACATAACCAGAGGAGAATCCCCACTAATAAACACCATCATAAGTTCTCACTGCATTGCCGTTCAAATCAGAGTGTAGTTTTCTGTAAACACAGAAAAATCAGATGAAAATATTCATGCATTTATAAACTCAGGAAAACCGTACCCAATGTCTCCAAAAAGCTGGCATTTCCTGTTACTGCACCAATTACCTACCTGTTTTTTTTGAGGAACCCTTGGGTCCCCCTGGGTTTGGCTGGGTTTGGCCCAGGTTTACCCAGGGTCCTTCCTGACCTGGGAAGGACCCTGGGAGAACCCAGAGAAGAACCAGCAAAGAACCAGGACCAGAACTGTACCCACATGGGTATGGGGGGCAAAAGAGAAGAACCCATTAACATAGAAGTAAACCCCAAACAAATAAGACAACTCATCATAACATGTCTTGCTTTTTAAATCAACAGAAGGTATAGATCTTACATGATAGAAAATACAACCAGGTCCTGACTAAACCTATTCACCAAGTACTCATGAATGCTCATAGAAGGGTTTCTAGGATCCTCTCTAGACCTCCCTGTCTATTGTATTTTCTTCTTCATCTACTTTTTGCTGCCCCACATTCTTCTTAAATCAATGCCCATACCTGAATAATAATATTCATGCATTTATAAACTCAGGAAAACCGTACCCAATGTCTCCAAAAAGCTGGCATTTCCTGTTACTGCACCAATTACCTACCTGTTTTTTTTTTGAGGAACCCTTGGGTCCCCCTGGGTTTGGCTGGGTTTGGCCCAGGTTTACCCAGGGTCCTTCCTGACCTGGGGAGGACCCTGGGAGAACCCAGAGAAGAACCAGCAAAGAACCAGGACCAGAACTGTACCCACATGGGTATGGGGGGCAAAAGAGAAGAACCCGTTAACATAGAAGTAAACCCCAAACAAATAAGACAACTCATCATAACATGTCTTGCTTTTTAAATCAACAGAAGGTATAGATCTTACATGATAGAAAATACAACCAGGTCCTGACTAAACCTATTCACCAAGTACTCATGAATGCTCATAGAAGGGTTTCTAGGATCCTCTCTAGACCTCCCTGTCTATTGTATTTTCTTCTTCATCTACTTTTTGCTGCCCCACATTCTTCTTAAATCAATGCCCATACCTGAATTATGAGCAGGAATATAAACCATGCCCCCTCAAGGGAAAAATAACACTGGAAGGAGAAAAATCAGCAATATCAAAATTTCCAAAACTCAATTAAAGGAGTATATATCCTTCTTCCTCAAGTTAACAGACCATAAATACAGCAGACTGCCAATGCTCATTCCCATCTTTCCTGTAAGCAACTGGAGTGGCGTTAAAGGGAAGAAACATGGCTTCCAACAACAGCCATCTAAAACCTACCTTTCAAAATAAAACCAAAAAATTCCATATCCAAGGTAAGTACTAACTCCCAACTGCTTTTTCCCCTTGGCGTGAAACTGCAGTTGCATTATGCACAGAGTGGGAGAAGTATGGTTTAGCTGCAATGGAAAATGACATGCTCTCCAAACTCACAGAAAACAAAAGCAAAACCCTAAAATCCTTTCCTACCCATTTGGTTTGTTTGATATGCTTCATGTAAATTGAGGCATTAAGTTTTCTAGTTGGAGCAGTAAATGCCCACACAGAGAGGAAGTACCATCCTCTATTCCCGCCAAGCATCTGGGGGTATTTACTTTCTTTTCTTTAAAAAAATTTCATAAATAAAAGTTAAATAAGCCATATGGAAATTGCTATGTTACTGATTTATCAGCCGACATGCCTCATTCCAAGTCTGATTTGGTTGGGACGAACCTATAAAGAACTGGGCCAACCTGGACAGAACCCGGGCAAACTTGTGGTTAAAAACATGATTTTTAAATTTAACTTTTTTTCTCCTCTTCTTTTGACTTAAAGTTTGACTGAAAAGCAAAAGAAGTGAGACCTAACCCTAAAAGTGGTATCTAAGCCTTTCGAAATGCTAAAACAAACTCATTTGACCTCAGTTTGAATGCAAAAGACGAAAACAATTCATTTTTTAATCTACCTACATCATCTGATGTCAATGATGATGATGATGTTCTTTTTGAAGACCCATATGATGCTGATTGTAGATTTTATTATTTTAATATTGAACATTGAATATCTATCATGAAATCTGAGTTTGACAAATTGACATTGAAGTGGTATTTTTTATTTTTATGGTGGTTTGTTTATTATATGATGGTATGTGGTATTTTGAAAACTCCTGTTGCTTAGGCAGCAAATATGTAAATATTTATGATTTTTATATGGATGAGCCCAAAGCAAACTCAACCTCAATTTTTTTTTTTTGCAAACCCTAATTGGTAACTTACAGAAATAATATAGGATCACTAATATTTTTTATGCCACCTCCATCATAACCTAAAGCTTAGGTGACTTCCATTCAACAAAATGTCACCAACACAGATCACTTCCTAACTTATCGAGAACTAATATACCTGCATCCAATAACAGTATGGTCCATCAGTAAACCATATCATAATTAACATAGTCATTGTCTGACAGCATAAATACTTAAGCAACAAGGAGCTGTTATTACATTTCAGTGGCTGAATGATTCCCTTCACAGGAGGGAAGCTACAAGCTTCATGCAGGTGGCAAACTTCTTTACTATGGTGTTACCTTTGTATTGAGAACCCTTCTAGGGTTGTTAGATACCTTCTGAATCCTGATTACTTAACTGCCTCAAATGACTCAAAACAAAAAATTTATGTATAACATCAAAATTTCAGATGCCAATCCACTTCTGTAGCCTTAAAAAGTCTGCCACATTTTTTTTGAATAAATTGCCTTTTTTTGCACACATTTAAAATGCAGTTTTTGAATTACATGGTGCATTATATTGGAAAGACCGTAGGTTTAACTGGGCAATTCACAGGTTTGATTGGCACATTATGTAAAAGGTTAAAATAGCACGGGAAAATACCTGGTCTGTTATTGCCGGTGTTCTTTTCTAATGTAATGAATGCTACGAGGTTGTGATGGTCCATTGCAGAATGATTTCTGTTTCATAATTCATTAATATAGGAAGTTAAGCTATCTTTAACAGGGATAGAACTTGGAAGCTTGTTAGGCATAGTGGCATTCCATCCACAAAACCAGTGGCTAGGCAATTGCCTGCACAAGATGGGAGCTGCAGGCTTCATGCTGTGGCAGATCTCCTTGCTATGGTGTTACCTTTGCATTGTGAATCCTTCTAGGGTTGGTAGATGCCCTTGGATTACCATGCTGCCCCCAAACCCCCACAAGGGGCAGCGCCCCTTGACCCTGTTGGGGGCACTGCCCCCAAACCCCCGCAAGGGGCAACCCCATTGAGGGAACTGCCCACAAACCCCCACGAGGGGCGTTGACCCTTGACCCCACTAGAGGCACTGCGCCTAAACCCCCACAAAGGGCACTACCTCTCAACCCCATTAGGGCAATTTCCTTGATACTTGAGATTATGGCTACTACATCATCCAGGACCTATCTTAGACACATTCATAGGAAAGATGTAGGCTCTTTTGAGCCATAGACTTCTAGTTATTGTTTTGAATCTTTTGATATGTCATAGATTTCATATGCCTTGAGTTTTGTGTACATTTGAGTCTTTGACTATATATCTAAGTGTGCTATTGTCATATTTGTTTGGAACATTTGATGTCATGGATTTCATATTCCATGAGTTTTGTATACATTTGAGTCTTTGACTATATATCTAAGTGTGCTATTTGCTTGAGCAACTCAACTACAATTTGTGTTTATAGTTATACTTATATGATCGATGTATACTTGTGCTAGTGATGAGGACCTTGATTGGGTTGACTGGGTAGATAGAGAGGTTGAGGCTATAGCCATGGCAGAGGAGGAGGCTAAAGCATGAGCAAACACATCCAAAACTAATGTTGGTGAGGGTGGCATGGAGTCACAAGCAGAGACTATGGCTGCAATTGCTACATCATCTAGGACCCACCTTAGATGCCTTTGTAGGAAGGATGCAAACTCCTTTGAGCCATAGACTTGTAGTTATTGTTTTGATATTTCATATTTGTTTGGAACATTTGATGTCATGGATTCATATTTTGTACCACACACTACTCCTGGTTCCCAACCGTCGCTTGAGAGCATGGGTTGGAACAAGGACGCACATGATGCAGCAAAAAAGAAAATTGTAGACTTTTGGTACTATTGCACCATTCCCTTCCATGTAGCCAGTTAATTCTTTTTCGTTTAATTGTTCTCAAAATTTATATTTAAATTTTATTATTTTAGAATCTAGATGTATCTCATTATCGAATTCAAACTTAAAGTTAAAAACTTAAAACTTTTCATTTTACAATACTTATGTAAGTAACTTTTCATCATCGAGGATCCTTAGACGCCTTTGTAGGAAGGATGCTGGCTCCACTATGCCATAGAGTCATAGACTTATAGCTATTGTTTTGACATTTCATATTTGTATGGAACATTTGATGTTATGGATTTCATATTCCATGAGTTTTGTATACATTTGACTAATTTTATATATCTAAGTATGCTATTTCCTTCAGCGGCGCAACTACAATTTGTGTACTTTATACTTATGTGATCGCTGTATACTTGTGTATGTGATCAAATTTGCTTTTATTTGTGTTGTATTCAATAAAGGGTGCTTGAAACAAGTTTCAAATCCTTAAAAATCTCTAAATTTCTAGGGTTTTTTCAACTTTTTTTCATTTTGCCGAGTCTGCGCCAAGTCCGAGTCTCGAGTCCCTGAGTCCCGAGTCGAGTCACCCTAGCCGAGTCTGAGTCTCGTTACTATGGTTTGAACCTTTGTGGCAAGAACAACAACACCACATTCAAACCATCACACCATGCCAATATCGGTGGCATTATATGTCTATAGTTTGTGGATTTTTAAAATGTTTTAATTTATGAATGCAATTTTATCCTCATTTTGGAATATTGAGGAAGTCGTATTTTATATCAAAAGTTTTACACAAAACAGTAATATCCAGGCAAGCTTTATGCCCAGGATTTGGTTTATAAGCTATCTGATGCTTCCAACAATGCTTCTACAAAGCTTAAAGTTCAATCCAAAATATTTTAAGTCACAAGCAAAGTTTCAAATCTTTCAAGTCACAAGTTCTCTTAGAATGTTCAGAAATACTTTTTGCAAGTAATCAATGAAGGGGGATGTTCTTTTCTTTTCAAAGTTTGGAGTTCTTTTGTCTTTTCGGTTTATTGCTTTCATATCACATTGTTACATATATGATATACAATTTGCTTTGGGTACGATTTCTTAATATTATACTATTTGAAATTTGATGCTTCAGGGTACCAAATGCAAAACCTGATAGAGAATCAACAGAGATTGATATTTTTGGCATGGAGGGAATTCCTCCTGAAATATTGGCTGCTCATGATGAAGAGCACGGTAATATTAACTACATACTACTGTTGCAATACAACAAATCACTCTCATCTGATACGTATATTTGGGCATTTTGATAATGCAGATGACGAAAAACCTTCGAAGGTGGCTAAGGTAGAAGTTCCTCCCTCTGGCTTTGGAGGAATGGGGTTGGGACCAACTGGAATAAACTTGCCAACCCAATCAACGTATTCTGCAGTGCCTTCTCTGTAAGTTCTTTCTTCATTCTTAACTTTAAAGCTTATGTAGGTGTTTTCTTGTAGGTCTTAACTGTTCTGAAAACAAAATGTACTAGTCGATTTATTTAAACATAGTTACCAAGAGATGGTTATATGTACTGGTATGGGTGATGAGAACAGGTATTGTAACACCATTTTCAAAAAAAGTTGGAGATGGGTACTTGGAGATGGCACACACAAACACACATATAATGTATATCTTTAAAGAATGTTGAATACTAAAATGTATAAAAATTTAAAATAAAACTGACATTTAAAAGTATTGAAATAGATAAATTATATTGATATTTGATAATAATCATCATGATAGAAAAAATAATTTAAAACTACAAGCACCTGGAGATGACAGAGAAATTAGGAATGCCATTATTTTTAAAAACATGGTGTGGGGGACCTTCAAGATGACTATATTTTTAATCAATTGATAAAACTTCAATACATGTGCACATCATAAACTTTATTATCGTTTTGTTTTATATTCTGACCTCTTTGGGATTTAATAGGGAAATTTTCTACCACCAAAACAACTTGTAAACTTTTATAGAAATTTACAAGTCTATTTGTATATTTGTTTAGTTCTTTTCACTTCTGTCAGCCATATATGAGCACTTTAAGAAAATCCAGTCTAATTTATGTGATATTTCTGACAAACCTCTATTGGAAGTTTCCTGATTCTCAAGGCATGTTTGTAGGAGATGTGAAGAAACTTCATCTGAGGTTTCCTAATGTCTGGAGATGTCTCCATATATGTCTCTGAGATGGGGATGTGTTTCTGGTATTAGAGATGAGTACCAAAGGTCAGGGTACAAGTCTCCTGGTAGCATTATATTTATTTAGTTTTGCACTATCATAGTAAAAAATATTACACAAACATCTGTAGCTTTTCTCTGACGGTTCTTGAATCTTATAATCTGTTTGTGGTTGCTTGACTATGGTGGTAAAATTGTATGATTGCCTTTGTTTTTGACAGACTTCATTGTGCATATAGCATGGTTTCTTTGGTCTATTCATCAATTATTTAATTCAGTGGCTAGAAGGAAAAAGTAGAAAAATCCATAGAGAGATAGCAAATCTTATAATCCTGACAAAACTTGCATAGGTTAAATAAAACAATGTTTATTGAGGACACATTGAAGAACAAGTTAGGAGATTTACCTTTTATTGTTTACTTTTTCCAAACTCAATTTTAAAAACAATTTGTTCTGGGACTTGGAGGAGCATGGTTTTGGTCTGTAGCTGTGTAACAATTCAATTTATCATGTATACATGTTGTCTTGTGATAATCGATGTGCGCCATAAATAACTACATTTAATTTTGGCTGGATGCAGGTATGCTCCCCCACCATCTGTTCCAGTGCGTCCTCAACTGTGGCCTGCTCCATCTCCTTTGTCACAGCCCTGGTCCTCAGCTCCACCGTCTATTCCTGGGCAACCCCCATTGATGCCTATAAGGCCACGTCAAGTTCCTCCACCACCACAACCTTTGTTCCCAATTCAAAATGTATACCCTGCATTTTCCAACTCAGTTGCTACATCTTCTCAGGCTCCAGTACTTCAGAGGCCACCTCAATTACCATCACAACCACTATTCCCTATTCAGAACAGACAACCTTCTCCGTCTATTTCAGCATCATCCTCTCAATCTCCAATGCAGCCACTATATTCTCCTAATCCCGTATCATCACCATATTCACAGTCTTCTCAAGCATTATTTCCTATAAATGGTCCTCATTCACAGATTCCTTCAAGCCTTTCAGTTCCACCCCAACATAGTTTGCCACAAAGGCCAGCAATTGACTTGAGGGTTTCAAGGGAGACAAGCTATGTGGTTGATTCTACTCTACCATCAAATGTAACAAATAAACCTTTGAATGTGCCTGCCTTTCCAGGTTTGAAATTCTCCTACTGGTTTCTGACTCTCCCATGGGTTTAGATGTGTTTGTTTGTGTTTGCACTGTTATATTTGACTTTCAACATTGTTGCTGGTTTGATGAATAAATTTTTCATTAGACAATTTAGACTATAATGAACATTGGTCATAAATGTTTGATTAGCTTTGTTTCTATCATGTTTCCAAATCATTGTCTGCTAATATACTGAAACCTATCAGTTTGATTTGCAAAGAAAAAATTATGGTTCTGCAATTTTTAAATATGAACAAAATAGAAATATAGAATTGCAATGCTATAAGATCCGAAATCTTTGAAAAATGGAAATAAAGTACTGAAATGAAAACTGGAAACTGTAGCTGTAATATTACTGAAAATAGAAGACACAGTACATTGGAGAGACAATAAACTTACCTGAAAAGGCACAGACACCAATTCAGGCCCAAAATACCCAAGGGCAGCATGGATGCACTGGTTTAAAACTTAGAACAAATTCCCATAGAAGTGCACAGTCATCTTCATTGTGAAACATAATACCATTTTGAAGTTCTTTGTACCTATTTATAACTACTTTCCTTGTATGACTTGTTCACTTTATGTGCATGGGGTTCGTAGTTTGTAAATTGTTTCTGGACTCATTGACCAAAAAATAGTCAGGTGGCCCAGTGGTTTAAAAGGTGGATTTGTCTAGTAGGCCCAAAAATGACATGCCATTCATGTCAAAAGGATGGATGGGTCGGCAACATATTAATGGTAATATTATTGCAAGAGAGCAGAAGAAGTTTCAAACTGTTCTGCTGTCTTCAATTTCTTTTCCCTCAATGTTATATTTTGAAGTTGATCTTTGTCTTTATCAGGTGGTTTATTTATTTCATGCATTTTGCTTTCTAATAGTTTTGGCTGTCACACCATTGAAGAGGACTGCACTTTTTTTACATCAGCTGTATTGGAGAGTGTATCGGGTTGAATGATAGGGCACTTAGATTCTAATCCCATGACTGCTTCCAACAATGGTCATAACAAACTTGGTACTTGGTTGCAACAAAATTATAATCTCTTTTGTCAGTGCAGTGTCATTTAGGCCGAATGCGTTCTTTCAATTTGCTGAAGTATCTTGCATCAATGTGTCTCTATGAAAACATGATTCTAAACACAATCTATTTGCTTAGGAATACCCTGGTTTAGCTTTAAAACCACATTGGTACCTCTTTTTGTAGCCTTTATGTATGTTCCAGTGTAAAATGTGGACGCGCTCCTGGTCACAAGGATCATTTTGGCATATCTAATGTTCTGGGTATATGGGGACACAATTTTTGCCCACAGTCGTTGAATCCTAATTAGGACCCCCCCCCTAGCTGCCTTTATACATTGCGCGTCCTCACTCATTTTGATGGTGTGAGTGAGAGTCAAATGAATAACTGTCAACCACACTACCAATACTAGAGGTTGCAGATACAATAGGAAGCACAATCAAACACAAACAAGCTTCAACTTATAGGTTTCACAAGCAAAAGCACAAGACAGCTTATGAATAGACACTCTCCACAGTTCTATGCTATTCAAACTCAAATTACATCACAATTGGCCTGCTTGAGCCTTCTTTGAATACAGAGCCAATTCTATTCTGTTGCCTATCTTAACTTCCTACTATATCCAATGTGGTCTCCTTGTTTTCTAGATTACACCTCCATCTTGCTTAGGTTTGTCTATTTATTTGCTAGAATGCATTACCAGAATCAGTAGGTGATGGCATTGTGGAATTACGGAGACAAGATATAAAATCATGCCATTTTCCACCTAAATTGTGAAAATTATTGAAATGCTAACGAATTAATGGATGATAAAATAATAATTGAAATAGTCTATTAAAAAGAGCTTTGGCAGATGTCTTTATACAGAAATTTGTGTTGTATAAATAATAATTTCATAATATTCGGAGATGTGAAGATATGCAATAAAATAGTTTGATTAACTACCAATAACAAAGAAGAAATGAGAGAAATTCACAGATAAATTTGGGGAGTTTAGGAGTTGGCTTGTATATTGCTAAAATTTAAAATGAACTGACAAATTTGAAGCCAGGAAAGATAGAATTAATGAAATGTTACATTTAACACAAATGTTGGAAAGCTTTTGGGAGATGGATCAAAATAACTATATTTTTATAAATGGATTTAAGAAAACATTCAAAGAAAGAATTGCTCCTATGTCTAGTTATCATGACAGTTACTAAAAGTGCTTGATGTAGAACACTAAAACCAATTGCAATTCTAAACAACAATTGGAAGATGATAAATATGCATCAACTGTAAAACTGATCGTAAATATTTTCAATGAAGTTCGTATTAAGAAAATTTCAAAGAGAAAAACCAGGAGCTTTGGTATCCAGAACATGGTGTCCAGTTTAATTTGTGATAAATATTTGTATTCATGTTTGCAGAATCAATTACAATGAATGAGAGGTATTAAATTACAATAAATCAGAAACCAATAATGATAATGGCAATCAAATGCTTTCAATAAGGATGCAGTAATAGGGAATGTAAAAGAAGTGCTATTTTTGTTAGAGATAACCCTCTTTTGTTTCCTCACCCAAGTAATGAGTTGTTTACTTGCAACAAAGAAAAAGGTTGTAGCCTATTATGATGTTATATCAGGCAGACCATGGCTCAATTAAGTAAGTGCTGCTTATTTGGAACCATGATATGGTTTCTATCAAAATAGCATGGGAAAGAATGATGGACTTGCTTAATTGAGTAGTGGGGGAAGCAACCGAGCTCAAGTGCACAATCTCAACCTGAGAAGAAGAAAATATTCCTAGCAACAAGAATGCAAATGTCACATAAAATAAAGAGGTCTACGATTTGGACCTATATGCATTTAAAAGATTTAGCACGATACAAATGCATTTAGAAACTATAATTTATTCTTGGGGCAATCCTTGTAAAGGTGTAGCCATATAGAATGAAATTCACACATACTGTCCTTGTGTATGATGAAATTGAAAGAATACTACACAAGGGCTATATTTTAACACATCAACTATGAAATATCCCGAATGGGGATTTGCCCTAAAATTCTGATTTTTATTTCTGTTTAAACCCTAATTCTGATTTCTGATTTCAAACAAAGTATCACAGCGAACATACAACTGCCCAAACATGACAAATGAACATGCCAAATGATGCTACCAATTGATATTCATATCAATCATGAAATCCACCATGAAGAACACAAGATAGGGCATCCAAATGCAACATACAGGTCTGATTTTCTGTAGATAACTTCTGCTTTTACAAAACTGAATATTCTGGACTGATTTTACAAGGAACTCAAGGGCTCAAAGATGCCAAACATATGCCCAAATTTCTGCTCTACAAATCAGATCTGAAACTATGATTATACATACCAAATATATGCAAAATAGTCTTCAAATATCAAACCCTAGATGGGCAAAATTCCTCCTTGGTAAGTGCATAGGGTTTGCTGCTCCAAATAATGCGAAATCACCCTCCAAAGGTGAGCGCTCAGGTTTGCTCCAACTGGTGCTCCAAATTAGGGAAAAACTCTAATGCAATCTGCTCCCAAAATGCCACAATGATGTTGCTCCAAATTTGATCTTCAAATCTGGTTATGCAATGATGCTCCAAACCTCCAATTGTCTCCAATGAAGTGCAAATAGAACTCCGTTATGAGTCCTCCACAAGATGAGCTAGGTTTTTGTCCAACTCACCGTATTCACAAGGGTTTTCGTCCTTGGAATAAATCCCAACCAAAGTTGCAGCCAAAGAGAAGAATCTCCAAAATGAAATTTAGATAAGAATGGATGCAAAATGACTTGCACTTCACTTTCTTTTATAGCCCTCCCAAAGTAACCTTAACAAGGCCGACGTCCTTTATTTTATTTATTTTTATTTTATTTTAATTTTTAATTTTTTAATAATTATTATTTTTAAATTATTTTTTATTTATTTAAAATATTATTATTATATATAATTAAAATATGGAAACTAGTGTTCAACAACATTTTTTTCTGCCCTTGCAAAATTTGAATTTCAAATCAAATTGGGGACATGACAGTCCTCCCTTCCCGAGATTGCTTGTCCTCAAGCAATAACAAACCTGCATCCTCCAAATCAGCTTCCTTCATTGCCTCTTCTTCATTACATCCATGTGTGGAAACTAGGTCAGCATCATGCTTCATCAAAGGATCTCCATCAAAATTATGAGTAGAGTCTTCTACATCATGATCTTCCTCATTGGCTGGTCTAGAAAGAGTATGCACAGCTATAACCTCCTTAACCACCAAGTGATCCTCCATATCTTGCAACGCTAAATCAATCTTATCCAATTCACTTTGTCCCCTACATACGGAAATTTCTGAATTGCTCACATATGTATGGGCAACATCCAACTTAAGGACACCCAAACCACAATTTGATTCCTTGCCAAAATGATGTAAAGGTGATGAAGCAATGCTAGGCTCAATCAATGAAACATCACAAGAACCCATACCTTCATGTAGCTGACCTAACATGGCTGGTTTGAAAATCTCCATGGCAGTATCTTTTTCAATCTTCATGTGCTCTTCATTTGTAGCTTCAATAGGTGAATCTTCTTTGTCATTGTCTTCATAAGGCTGAAATGAACTCTTGAACATGTCTTCTTTAGGGCTGCATACTGATTGATTTTTGTCCTTCACATGATCACTTTTAGGTTGCAAGTTAGAAGCAAGTGATTCCTCTTTCTTTTCTATCCTTTCTTCAATGGTAACTTCTGGTGATTTTGATTTTGATTCAGACTTTGTTTCCTTCAATAAAATTGATATCTTTGGGTCTTGTTCCTTGACCTCCTCCTTAATAGTTTCTGAATCTTCCTCTTCTTTCCTCTTTCGTCTTATGTGGTAACCATCAAAAGATTATGTATCCTTCATAGTCTGAGGTCCACCAAATGGATGTGAAGAGTGCCTTCCTCAATGGAGATTTGGAGGAAGAGGTACAACATGAAGGCTCTTTATGGCCTAAAGCAAACACCCAGGGCATGGTACTTGAGGTTTGACAAGTATTTGGTTGCACAAGGGTTTCAAAGGAGTCCCTCAGATGCAAATTTGTACATCAAGAACATTGGCAATGATATCATCCTTCTCGTCATCTATGTGGATGATACCATTATTACTGGTAGTAGGTTACATTTGATTGAACAAATCAAGTCAAATTTGTGTCAGGGATTTGACATGACGGACTTGGGTCTCCTACACTATTGTTTGGGTGTAGAAGTTTGGCAGACAGGTGGCAATATCTTCATTTCTTAGTCGAAGTATGCCAGGAGTTTGTTGGAGAATTTCGAGATGGAAGATTGCAAATCTCATCCACTTCTATGGAGAAGGGGTTGAAACTTTCAGCCAAATCAGACTCACTAGTGGTAAATGAGTCTGCGTTGAGGCAATTAGTAGGCAGCCTCATTTATCTTACTGCCAGTAGACTTGATCTTAGTTTCGTTGTGAGCTACATTTCTCATTTCGTGACTGCCCCTAAGGTAGAACATTGGGTTGTAGCAAAGCGAGTATTGAGATATGTGAAAGGAACACCTGACTTTGGCATTCTGGACAGTAGATGCAAAGATCCTAGGCAGGTTGGCTTTACAGATTTAGATTGGATAGGTTTAGTTGATGATAGGAATTCCACTTTTGGGTATGTGTTCAATCTTGGTACAGGTGCAATCACATGGACAAGCAAGAAATAGCAGGCAGTAGCTCTTTCCTCGATTGAGGCAGTATGGCTTCAAAGGATGCTTACTGACATGCAAATGTCTCAAGCAGGGCCTTCACCCTTGTTTTGTGATAATCAAGGGGTCCTCAAGCTTGCTAAGTATCCAGTCTTCCACGAGCAAACCAAGTATGTTGAACTTCATTGTCATTTCATCCGCCAGCTTGTTGAAGATGGATTTGTGATGTTGCAGTATGTTCCAATTGAGGATCCGATTGCGGACATTCTCACCAAGTCTCCCAATTTGAATAAATTTGTAAAATTTCGGGATAAGTTTGGTGTAGCTAGTAGGATGACCATTAAGGGAGGGTATTAAAATATTTTTGTAATATTTAATGGTCATCTTAGCTTTTAGTTAGTCAGTAGTTACTTTCAGTTAATTACTTCTGTTAATGATTGTTTCCTTTTAGAAACATTGTTCTCTTTTGTATTATTTAAGGAGTATTCCTCTCCTTTGTAAATAACGAATATCAAAGATCAATTATCATTTCAAGCCTAACCCAAATCGAAACCATTGAAATTTTTTGTGTTGGGTTTGAAATTTGGACACCAAAGTTTCATGCCTAGAATAGCCTTGCACCATGAATAGGGCTCGTCTTCAAAAGAAGCTCATGCTAATCCACTAATCCAAAAACTACTATGAAAAAATGCTGAGCGCATGCAAATAGTACTATATCATTTGACAAATAAGGTTTCCAAGTCTTTGAAATCCAATCATGGAGGTTTGTATGGCTCAACCAAAAATTATAGAACCTACAAATGAATCCCAGTTTTGCAAATAGTTTCTCTTCTTCGACAACTTCCAGCTCTATTTTAGAGCAAGAAATCTTCTCAGACTCCTACATCTACTTTGAATTCCCTTCTTTGGGTTGAGAATTTTGAATAGGTTGCGCTTCTTTGATTTTATTTGCTGAATCAGATTTATCTGCCCTTGAACTTGTAGCTTTGTTCATAGCTTAATCAGTGGATCTAGGATGGAATCAAAGGACTTCATATTGGAGTCCAAGTTGTAATTCCTTAGTAAATACAAACTTTATGGAAGTTGTTTGTACTTTGAGGCTTGCAAACTTCCATCTTTAGATGAAAGCATGAGCTGTTTAATTGTTATATCATTTGATAGTTATTAATTGGCACAAATAATTTGAAGGAAGTGATTCATTTTGAAATTCATATTTGAATGCTTGAAGCAGGTCATCGAAAAGTTTGGGAGTTGGGTAATACCATTTTAGAGTTTTATTGATAAAGATTTTGTGAAAAACTTGTATACTGTTTGAGACTTTGAATTTACCAGTGTTACCTGGGGATGCGTCCTCGGGTCTAAACCCCCTCATCCTCGTCTTAGAAACGTCTTCGTCCCGGAAATGGCCAAGGGGACGGCAACAGTGTACCATGTTCTTTTTATTTTGATTTTCATATCGTAATTGAAGAAAAAACTATATTGGCAATGAATTCTTAACAAAAATGTTATATGCTAAGTTTCTATAATGTATATATGCATGCTTTATCCATGTTTTCATATGAATGTTTAATGTTTCCCTATATATTTTAAATTTTTCTATATTTTATATAGCCGTCCCCTGTTGTCCCTAAATTTGGCCTGAAAAATCGGAAACTTGGGGACTCGTTCCGCCGTCCCCTGCCGTCCCCGTCCCGAAAACTTGGGGTAACATTGGAATTAACCAATCTGTATGTAAAACATGTTTTTTTAAATGTGAGTTGTGGGATCTCCTTTGTTGTGAATGAGAACTATGGAACCTATGTCTATTTAAGCTTCTCTTGGGTTCTATGGTTCATTCTAAAGAGGTTGTATGTGGGGGTCTTGGATATGTAAGTTATTTCAAGAGTGACTTTGGAGTAGGGAATGAAGGTGTCATTTGGTCATTTGATTAGCTGCATGATTTGGCAATGTTGTGATTGTTTGTTAACAATGGGGACTATCGAGCAATATTTGTCTTTTTCATGCGATCCATGAGTATCATCATGCTTGTCATAGAAATGACAACTTGTTGGTTTCTTAATGCTATTGGAGTTGGTTGTATGTTTTGTTGTGTTTGGAGGTGGAGGGGGGTGTATAATACAACGCATTGGTGCTATTTTTTGCAACTTTCAAAATGCTTTGATGGTTGACCTTTATGGGTATCTTCAACCGTGTTTTGTTCTGTTATAGAGGTAGTTTGGGTAGTTTAAACCATGGTCAGATCTGTTGTACGTGTGGGAACATCAATTTGTTGAATTTGATCCTTTGATGGGAATTGAATAGGGTTGGAGTTTCATCTTGATTGTCTCTGTTTTTGGTGAGGGTTTCTAAGGGTCATGCTATTCTGATCACCATTAAAATCCTTTTGGCCTCAGTAAAGTATTTTTTCTGATCTTGGCTTGGGCAAGTTCCAAATTCAGTATGGGTGGCTGAAAGTTCCCGATTGTTGTCCATGTATTTGGATGGGGAGGTAAAGGCATAGGGATAGTCAAAATTGTCAAGAGATTCTAAATTAGCTTTGTTAGGTCAATTATGTTCTCATGGTTTCATTGGTTCTTATGTCAGAGATCTATTGATTGATTTGTTTGTTGGGCATGCAAATTTGACTTGTCCCTAGAATAGATACAAGGAGATTCAAGTTGTGAATCTGACATGTTGAGGGATGGTAGAGAGGGTTTATAACCCCAAAAACAATGAGGTAGCGTGAAAGAAACTATATTTGAAGTCCATCAAAGGAAGGTTTTCTTTGGGTTCACCAAAACGTATGCAACTAACTTGAAAATTCACCTAATCTATAAACAAAAGGAGGGACAATACAAGACTAATTACTCAAGTTACTCTAGGATGCAACATGGATACCCCCAAAACAAGAAAGTAGCATGATGAAGCTATATTTGAAGTCCATCAAAGGAAGGTTTGCTTTGGGTTCACTAAAATGTATCCAATTTAATTGAAAATTCTCCTAATCTATAAACAAAAGAAGGGACAATGCAAGATCAATTACACTAGTTACTCCTGGATAAACATGGATAATGTATCCAAACATATCCATATGCAAGTCTATATTTGGCCCATATCCAACATGTTTGGATACCAGTGTACCACAACAATGCTGATATACATATAGTACTTGAAAAAATAGTTATAAAAAGATGTATAAGAATTACAATGTTGAATTTACAAATGAAACTTTGGCAAATTACTAATTAAAATACTTAAATACTATAATACTATTAATACTACTTAACAATTAAGTTATTAACATTGAAGTTTGAACAATGAAAATTTCGAATTCAAATTTTCTATTCAAGATTTCAAATGATGATTACAATGATGTCAAACTAACAAAATGGAGTGAAGGTGAGGCCTCTAATCATCCCCAAACTCCTCATCACTAGAACTGTTGGAAGTGGACACATGGTCAAGCTTCGCCAAACTAATACTAACCAGCCCTGCCTGTGTAATTGTAGCATCCTCATCAATTTGTGCTGGCTCCTTTGGCTCTACATCCCATTGTGATGCTGGACTCTCTTTGTACACAAGTGTCTTGCGGTTAATGAGACACAAAGCACTATGTACAACCACAAGCTTCTTTGCTCTCTTAGAGGTAAGTCTGTTCCTCTTAAGAGAGTGGATGAAGCTATAAGTAGACCTATTCCTCTCAACAACTAAAGAACTAGAAATTTGAGATGGCAATTGAATGGCTAGAGTGGTAGTCAAACAATTTGGTCCATCGCAATTCCACCACAAAATTGGGTTCTACTGTGTCATAGTTGCCATATCCATCTTGGCCGCCTCAGAATAACTCCTAAGAGTGGTAAATTTTGCCTACTCAATATGAATGATGCTAGTCTCTAGAAAATCATACATCTTATCGATGTCTCAAAAGAACCCTGCCTTCACCTTAGCATCATGTTAGGGTGCAACTCTACCAGGCCTTCGCTTGTACCACTTGGGGTTCAATGAATAGGCAGCCATGTGCAAGGGAGTGTTGAGATTCTCCCATCTTCGATGAATGATTGATTGAATGTGCTCATTGTAGAATGCCAATGTGGGTTCCTCTCACATGACAACCCTCATTTGGTCAAGCATACTATCAATGCACTCATACACCTCTCCAAGGTTAGGTGAATTGGCATCCCCATATCTGATCACTTGAAAAACTAGAGCAATTATGGAGACTATATATTTTGCATCACCCCAAAAAACATCACTCTTCACTACATCCTTCACTCTCTTCCCTTGCACTGGCTTGGACTCGAGCTACCGATTCCATTCTGCTGTCATAACTGTTGATGTTATAGCAGTGGGAAATATCTTTGTCTCAAATTTAAAAATGATGGATAAATAATACCAAGGCAAGTCGGACTTGCTATATATAATAATTTTATGAAGAGTCACCTTGTTTCTTAAAAGAGGCCAACCCAAATGAAGAGTCACCTAGTTTTGTATAAATACAAGGTGATGATCATTCATTTGATCATCAAGTTCATTCATCATAATTCACATTTCTACAGAGCAGAAGTTCTCCCTTCAGCAGCAGATCATCATTCGTTAGCAGAAGATCTAATTCAAGGAGAATCATAATCATGTGTATCTTTGCATCTAGGAGATGTGCTATTATTTGGCCTTGTGTTGGGTCTGAGTTGTAAGCAGATTTCTGCTCCTTTTATTTGATATATAAGAGATATTCTTTGCTGGGTTTTTCTCCCTCAAGTAGGAGGGTTTTCCCAAGGTAAAAGTGTTGTGTTTATTGTTCATGTGTTGCATTTTCTGATCCTAAATCTAACAATAACCATTAGTTGCAATGCCTCTTGCAACTCAAGCATTCTCTCCAAGGGAATGAAATAGGATGCATATCTAGTATTGACGGGTTTTGAGAACTCCTCCTTAGAGAAGCTCCTGAAGAGTGCATGTGAAGTGTGGTGGTTGCAGATAAACATCTACACATCTCTAGCATCATTGACCATTGCTTGTATTGAATCAATCTTTCCCTTGTCTTTGAGTGCATTATTCATGGCATGCACACAACAAGGAGTCCACCAAATGTGTCTATAAGTTGTCTCAATCAATTTCCTTGCAGCTTTTCACGCATGGGTTGCATCTGTCACTACTTGGACCACATTTTGTGGCCCATCTTCCTCAATAGCATCCTTGAGGATCTGAAATTGAAATTTGACATCTTTGCGATGTCCTGAACAATCAATTACCTTAAGAAAATATGGGCCCTTTGTACATGTAACCATGATATTGATGAGTGGACGATGCCTAATGTCTATCCACCCATCCATGACTATATTGCATCCACTTTGCACCCAACATTCTTTCATTTTCTCCATTAACACATTTATCTTGGAATAGTTCTTATCCAAGATTGTGGTCCTCGATTTTGTCTCCCCCGGTGGCACATATGAGGGTCCTCCCCTTGCTACCATCGACATCATCTCATTATAATCAGGAGATCGAGCCACATGGAATGGAATGCCATTGGTAAAGAATAATTTTCTAATGACATCATCTATATCATCCTTCAATTGCACATTGAATAATTCAGCTATTGGGTTACCACTACTAACATCACTTGTCAACTTGCGTTTCCCCCTTGCCTCTACTGCATGGGCCCTTGAAGAAGAAATTGTCATATGTGCAACTTGCCTCTACAAAGTAGAAGTAGAATCATGTGGCTGGCCTTGATGACCCTGCGGCCTATGAGAAAGTAGCAGATACAAGTGCAGTTGCATTGTTTTCACTGACACCCCATAGCTTATATATCTTAGCTTTGTATTTCCAATTTGTTGGTCTCCCCAAAAACTTACATACTTCCACACCTTTTCCTCGGATATGAAGGAGGTAGGCATTAACTCTGGTAATGCTGCAAAAAAATTCAAGGCCACAAAAGTGGCTCTTCCACAACCTTGTGCCCCTAGATGTCCTAGGCTTGCTGGGTAATTTTGTTGCAAATTGTTTCAAAGGAGACTTATGATCAAAAGGAACCTTAACATACTCTGCCAGTAATGTGGAGAGGCAATTAATACTTTAAGTTGCACTCGCCATGGAACTAGTGGTTTGGATTTGATCATCATGCCCACTCTTATCAGTCTCAGGGTCAGCCTTAGGTGCATAATCAGATTCAATACTTTCATTGATAACCTCAACCTCATCCTCACTCATGTCATGAGAACTCATTGTGACATTGCAATAAACAATATAAAATTTATAAGTTTATAATTCTGAAAGTAAAATTCAAACTATGCATGCAAAGGATTAAGACATAAAGATTTTCTTTTGTTTTTCTTACTTCAGATCACACGAAGCATAGAAATAGAGGATACACAAACAAAAATCATTGCTCTTAATCTTTGTCAACCAAGGATTTCACTTTTGTTTTTATTACTTTAGGTCACACGGAGCGCAAAAGTAGAGGATACACAAAAGTTTCAGCCTACTTTGACAAACTTGATTTTTTTTTTAAAATTTCAATGTTGAATTTGATAACAAAATGAACAATGAACAATGACTCTTTGAATATGCACTTGCAGTCATGTCTATGAGATCATGAATAAAATTAAAATTTGAAAATGAAACTATTAAGAAAAAAAAAAAAAAAACTTTAAAATAGTCATAGAATCCTACTTTGTGCTTGAAAAATTCGTCCAACTTGGTGTAAAATCCCTCTTCTTCTTGCTCCTTCTCACCCCTCTTGCACTTGCAGCACTTCAATCACTCTCTATCACTTCTTCACTCACTTCCTTCACTCACTCTTTTATTCCTCTTCAACCTAGCTGTTGAAATCAAATTGTGAGTAAAAATGAGGAATTTGGAGTATTTTATAGAGTTTAGGGGGCATTGGTGGGGGTGGCGCCCATTGGCTATTAGGGTTCGGTCTTGGGCTCTAATTTTAAATTTTTATTTTTTTGTTTTTGTCAATTTTTGGACTGGCTGCTGTGGGAGTCTTCTGGGCATCCCTGGGTCGGTTGAGGGATGACTGTCCTTGGGACGTCCCGATGTCCGGGCCGTCCTAGCGGTGTCCTCACCGTCTCGGTGGTGGTGGTGGTGCGGTGGAGGGACATCTCCCTCGTGTCCCCATTTCCTGGGAACGTCCTTGTCCCTGAACTGAGTGAAACACCTTGTTTTCAGGGGGGGCGCGTCCTCCTGGTTCACTGCTGGATACATACTTACAGTATGCTGTCAGATGTTGTATCCAGTTTAGGATTATAAAAAACCATTCAAAGATAGAAAAACAATAAAACTTTAAAAATAATTTTTTTTATATATATTTATATCACTAAGGACACAAATATAATATAGCAAAATAAAATATATATATATATATAGTGTTATGTTATATAGTGATATATGTGTATCTTTGTAGCTCTCTTATCCTGTCGTATCTGTGTTAGGGGTCTTGAAAACTCGTTGTATTGGTACGCGAGACTGTATTCATTTGCATGCAACTTTGGTTTCTTTTTAATTTGTAGCCTGATTTCTGTTGTTCTAGTCCAGTTCCTTGAAAACAAACCAGTTCCATGTATCATACTGTTACACAAAAAAATTGAACTTGTACTTTTTTCAAAGGAGTTATTCTTGTGTCATTTTATTCTTATGGCATAAGTTGGAACCCATATGGAAAATCTGTAGCAGTAAAGTATCTTGAGAATAATAAAATTAACTCTGCCTGCATAATTATTCTATCTGGGCCTCTTTTTTAATTTGCATCTTTGAGTATCTGTATCTGCAGCATTTAACTATTTGCAGTTTCTTTCCAAATGATGAAATGTCATTCTTTTCAGACTTATATGCATAATAAATTGGATCCATGCTTGCTTAACTATCATGTTTGGGCCCCATTTTTAATTTACATATTTGAGAATCTGTCTCTGCATCATTTAATTTTTGTAGTGTTTTTTCCCAAATAATTACATGCCATTCGTTCCATACTTAGTGTCATTTTCGGCATGTGATGCTTTTCTCTTCATATCCAATATAGAATTTGTTGAGTAAGACTTTTGTAGTTTATAGTGCAAGAATGTTCATTTATGTGTCCATCTAAAAAATGAATTAAATTTTGAGACTTTTAGTTGTGGTTGTCTGCCTTGTGTTTGTATCATGTTTTGTTCTGGTTAAGCAATAACTGATGTAGGGAAAGGAAGTTAATTTACTATATTTAATGAATGTAGGCAGTTCTGCTCCACCTGCAATACCTTCTCACATGTACGCATTGGGGCCTAATACTGGTGATCCATCCATTGGGCCTCCCCCTGTCATATCAAATAAGCCCCCTGCAGCTCAGGGAGTCACCAAAGAAGTGTATTTGGTTTGGGATGATGAAGCAATGTCCATGGTCAGTATAGGATTTTTGCTCATTGTTTAATTATGTTGGTTAAGACTCTTTTCCTACTTCATTCTTTTCTTTTCCTCAGCCACCTTTGAACTTAATTCTCTGTACTGCACTTAACTTTTTACAGGAAGAGCGAAGGATGTCCCTTTCTAAATATCAGGTGCATGATGAGACCTCACAGGTAAGTGTCGAAAATCTCTTATTCTTTTGACAAAGATTAAGGTGGTAATTGATATTCTATAATTTTAAGTAGCATATTGTGTTTTGTACTTAGATTCTAATATTCTAAGGTTACAAAAGGGTCATTGACTGCCATCAATTGAACACTATATTGTTGTATTCACATGTCTCCTACTATTATTAGAAGCTACCTAATTTCACAGCCCTGGAAATTTTCACCCAGTGATTGGGTAAATAATGCTCTTGTAAGCTGTTTTTAAAAAGTAATAACATATTTCTGGCTGATGCAATTCTACAATGGATATTGTTTTGGACCTTGTAAAATTTGTGCTCTTACTTTTGCTGTATCACTATGGCTGGGAATTTATTAGCCAGTTTGAAACAACCTCCAATCATCAAAGCCAATTAATTTTCATGCTCGAGATTTCTCGACTTCAAGTAGGTATCCAAATCATTTCTGATGGTACTTGGTGTTCAGAAAATAAGTGCTATTAAAAGATTTATCTCAATTTTGGTGCCAATTTTATGGGAGTTGTAAACAAAGGTGTGTGCCAAAATTAATGCTTTAAAAGTTAATTTTACTTCTCGTGAACCCCTATTATTGAAGATCGAGGTAAACACTTTATACTGAAGAGATGAATGCCTTTATTTATTCACGAGCATTCTGAAGCTAACCTGGAAGTCTGGGTTCGTGAGTTAATGTTTCTATTTCGTTTTTGCTCATTCTGGCAGTGAGACTTGAAACAGGTCAGCTTCTGTTCAGATTAGAAGTAACTCATTCATATTATAGTTATGTTTTCACTTTGGCCTCTTGCTTGATTAATGTCTTACTGTCTGTAATAGACTGTATTTGGATCCTGTGAGAAGGCTTTAATAATTTTGTGATTTTGTTCTTCAGATGAACTCTGTTGATGCAGCTATTGACAGAAGGATATTAGAAAGCAGGCTTGCTGGGCGGATGGGGTTTGGCATGTGATCAAGGGTTTCATTCTGAAGGTAGCATTAACTCAACATTTTCGTGTTCTTGTGGAGTTTACCCAAATAAGATCACAGAACATGCAAGTCAGCATTTGTTTTTGCTTAAAACATTTCAGGTTACTATTTTCATACAAATATTTTTTCAGCCGAAAATTCCTTACTGGAAGATTTTTACCATGTATTTTTCATGAAGCAAGCAACAGTATTTTGATTACTACAGAAAATTAAGTCATTGTTAGTATGTCTCTATTGCACCCAATCGTAATTTATTTATTGTTTTTTAAACACTATTTGCAAGCGGTTATAGTACGTCATTGTATGAATATTTTGCAAATTTGAGTTTTTGTCAGTCCAAAAATTCACAAATGTACTTATGGTAACCTATGCCAAAGTTAACATGATGCTCAAATCCTACAGACCCCTCAGAATAGATGGGTGGATGAATGAACTGCAAATAATATATATATGCCAATGACAACATAATTTAAAAAAAACAAGTTTGATAACTCACTGAAAATTATTTGCAATCTTGAATTGGTTCACAATAGTACTGGAAACTTAACATATTTGCTGAGTCAAAAACAGTTGTAGATTTGTATTTTATATGTGATTCTAGTAGCCAATTTTCACCTGACATGTTTGCCATTTGTTGGTCATACATGTGAGAATTTTTGAAAGATGATGCATTTATAAAGTTGACTGAATCCTCGCAAAAAAAACAACACGGATAATTTTAATTTGGTAGTTCTTGGTTTGGCCTACTTGGGGATGGCATGTGTGTATATCTTATATAGCTATTTCATTATAGAAAACTTATATTCTATTGATGCTAGAGTCCAAGAATATGAACATTCAACATTGAAACATTTTAAAGTCCAAACTTATGAAGTGAAATATGAAACAAACAAAAGTTGAACATTTAAATGAAACCTGAAATTAGAAACTGCAGGAAAGGACAAGGAGTTTCAAAAAGCTATTAGAATAGTATTAAATTATTAAAAGATAAGGCTTACAGTTGTAATAAAGGCACCTTAGTGGCAAGTGTTTTCTTTCTGTTTCTTTCTAGTTTCATTTTTTAGTTTTTAGTAAGTCTTGTAATGTTTATCCATTCTCTATATAAGGAGATGAACCTCTTTGTAATCGTATCCTGTTATTTAATAGAATATTAAAATATTGTGCTCTATTAATTTTTACAATATGATATCAGAGCAAGGAATTACTTGAAATTTTTTCATGAGGGTTTCAATAGGGAGATTCATTGCTTCTTCATGAACTAATCATGGGGTTTTTTGTCTGAAAATTTGTCTCCATTTTCAGATGAAATTGCTTTGCCAAAGCTGATAAAATTGTGTCTATTTTTTTACCACAGCAAGTAAAATCGTGACTAGAAAAATCAAAGGTTTTGTCAGTAGAAATAGTTTTATTATTTGGGCAGATTTTCTACAATTTGCAACCAAGGTGGTTTTTGAAATGTGTGTTATGGTTTGAAGATTTTCAATTTTATCTGCTTTCCCTATATTTTTTTGGAAATGGAATATTCTAGTTTCAACTTTCACACTTGTTAAGTAAAAATCTAGATGCAGTTGATGCACAAGAATCTATGGAGAATAGTTGATGGAAATGAGACACTTCCTATAGATTTTAGTAAAGAACTGGAATTGCAAAGCAGAGATGATAAAGCCAAAGCCGTTATTGGTCTTTCCCTCTCCGATTCAGAGTTACATCATGTAGATTTGGCAAAATCGTCTAAGGAAATTTGGGAGAGTTTGAATACACTATTCAGAGCAGCAGCAGTTAATGCAAAATTCTCTTTAAAACTTAAACTGTTAAAGTTCAAGATGGTTAATGGAATCACTATGTCAAGCCACGTGAACAATCTGAGGTCTCTTTTTCGACAACTAGCAGAGGTCAATGCAGTAGTAGATGATGAAGATGCTAAAGCTATTTTACTTAACAGTTTGCCTTCAAAATTCAGCAATGTAATCTTTACTCTTAGTCAAATTTCTTCTAAAAGTTTGGAAGACATGATTTCAGCTCTCCTAGTTGAAGAAAAGAGAACTATTGAAGAAGATACAACAGATGATCCTGAACCCAAGGTAGCATTATACTCAAATAGTAGGAAGATTTGATAAGGACAAGAGAGGGACAAAAGGCTATTGTTGCTAGAAAATGGGCCACACAACTTGGAATTGTAGACTTAAAGCAAATGATGTTCTACAAATAAGCTCAAAGGAGCTAATTTAGCCATTGTTGAAGATCCTTTGGATGTTGACATTGGTGAAGGAGAAGTTGCTTTTTATGCATTTTAAAGAAGTCCAGTTCTTTGAAGACAGGTAAGAAGCTTGTGTAGACAACTCAAAATGGATGGTTGCCTAGTTAGCTTGGGAGTCTGTGATTTTGGGAGTCATACCCTTACAAGGGTTATTAGTTTTTAGTAAGTCTTATAATGTTTATCCGTTTGGGTGGTTTCTTCTCCATTCTCTATATAAGGAGATGAACCTCTTTGTAACTGTATCCTGTTATTTAATATAATATTAAAATATTGTGTTATATTATTTTTTACGATAAAAATTGTACAAAAAACTTGGGGGAAATTTCCAAAATGTCTCCTAAAGTATTTTTCATATTGTCTAGGGTACCTTTCAAAAACAATGATTCGGGATGACTAGGAAACTTTTCCTAGTCATGCTCAAGTATTGGGAATAGGTAAACATGGAACATGGGCGATAGAGATTTTTGGCAAGCTTGGCATATGTTTTTGAAATGTCCTCCTGACTGTTTTCCATATCTGGTACGGCACCCTTATAAACTAAGTTACCGGGTTCGGCCCTGGGGGGCCCGGGTTCGATCCAGGTTCGATCCGGGTTCGAAATTCGGGTCCGGTTCGCCCTAATTCGCCCAGGGTCCGAAAAAATGCACTGTGGGTTCGAACCGGGTTCGGAACCCGGACTGTGGGTCCGACCAATTCGAACCCGGTTCGAACCCGGGTAGAATTTCGTGCCCAGGCGGACTTCAAAGCATGAATGACTTTTTTTTATAATTTTTTAAGTCTTTGTTGACTTTTAAATATTTTTTTATTCTTTCCAACCCTAATATGTGCCTCTAAAACATGAAATAGGTAAAGTGATAGTCATTTACCAATTTGTGAATGAAAAAAAAGGATTTTTTGCCTCCATTGCTGAACTTTCTCTTTTGCTTGCACAAGCTTGAATAGACTTGAAGGTTGATTGTAGATTGTTCGAAGTTGGTTGTTGTGCTATTCCTAAGCACTTGCAAGTGCCTATTCGTTGCCAAGAAGATCATTGAGCAAGATTTCTTCAAAAGAGGTAGGTTTTTTGAAGTTTTTTGATTATTTTTTTACATTTTTTTTAAACAAATGGACTTCAACTCTTTTGTTTTGTTTTTTAGTTTTAGTTTTGTTTTACTTTTCATTCCTCTAAATGTCTATAACACATGTTCAATTTTTTCATTTTTTGAAATTAATTAAGTCTGTTAGTTTCAAATTCAATCAATCAATACCAAAATTTCAATATGTTGTGCCTTAGGTATTCCATATTACAATGGCAACCGGTACCTCCTCAGGCTCAAGCCAATCTCGTTTCAAAACAAACCCAAACTCTCCCCTTTGGAAATATGTAGAAATGGTTCAACAACTTCCAGGTGGTGGAGGATATGTTTGGATTTGTAGTCATTGCCATGTTCAGTATTCAAGCTCATACAGTCGAGTGAAAGGGCACTTGTGTGGGATCTCTGAAACAGGCATAAAAAATTGTCCAGGTGAAGATGAGAAAGGCATTCCAGATAATATAGTGTTGAAATATATTGCTGAGCAAGAAAAGGCAGACCAAAGAGCAGCCAGTGGTAAAACAAGCCATCCTTTGAAGAAAGGATCTCGTTTCATGAAACCCCCTACACCGCCTTCTTATTTTCCACCTACAGGAAGCCATCCATTTATGGACATCCCTCAAGAGCAAACCACGCCCTCTTCAAATAAAAGATCTAAGGGACCGTTGGAAGCTTCATTTCAGAATGAGGCAAGAGAGATTGCTGATCAAGACATAGCAAGATGTGTCTATGCCAATGGATTGGCATTCAATGTTGTTCGTTCACCATATTGGCAAAAAATGGTGAAATCTATTAATGAGGCTCCAAAGGGGTATAAGGGCCCAGGTTTTGAGAAGGTTCGTTGCACCTTATTGGAGAAAGAGGTGAAACATGTAGCAGACTCTTTGAAGCCCATAAGGGATTCGTGGATCGAAACAGGGGTGACCATCGTTTCTGATGGATGGAAAGATGCAAAAAATCGCCCATTGATCAATGTTATTGCTGTGTCCCCTAAAGGGGCAATGTTTTTGAGAGCAGTGGATTGTGAAGGACAGGTGAAGGATGGTCCATTTATTGCTAACATCATTTGCCAAGCTATTGAAGAAGTGGGCCATAAAAATGTTGTGCAAGTTGTAACTGATAATGCCAAAAATTGTAGGGCTGCTGGGTTATTGGTTGAGGAGAAGTATCCACACATTTTTTGGACACCTTGTGCTGTCCACTCCCTTAATCTAATGCTACAAAAAATTGGATCCAAAATTGAATGGATCAAACAGGTGTATGCTGAGGGCGAAGACATTCAAATGTTTGTCACCAACCACCATATGACACAAGGAATATTTAGACAATTCTCAAAATTGGAGTTGTTGAAGGTAAGTTAATTCTCAATATTTTTAATTTTTTTAATTTTTTGTTAATTTTAAATTTTGATTTTGTAAATTTAAATTATATTTTAGTTTTAATTTTGATTTTCAAACAGGTTGCCGAGACTCGTTTTGCCTCCAACACAATTGTGTTGAGACGCCTTATAAAGGTTCGTGAGGCACTCTCTGCAATGGTAATCAGCCCTAATTGGGCCATATGGAGGCAATCTACCAGTGAAAGGGCAAATAGGATCAAGCAAAGGATCCTAGATGATAGTTGGTGGGACCTTGTTGAGTATCTCGTCAGTTTCACTGAGCCCATATTGAGCATGATCCGTTACACTGACATGGATAGACCTTGTTTGGGTGAAGTATATGATGGTATCGACTCAATGATTGAGAAGATGAAAATCATCATCAATGCAAAAGAGGAAGATCCCGAAGAAAAGTTCTTCAAAGAGCTACAAGAAATCATTGTTGATAGATGGAACAAAATGACCACTCCGTTGCATCTTCTTGCTTTTGCATTGAGTCCCAAATATTATAGTCCAGAGATACTTTCTGCTTCAGCAAGAGTTGCTCCATATAGGGATGTTGAAGTGGGTCAAGGGTACAAGGCAGCAATTCGTAGACTCTTCACTGATCGTGACCAACGTGATCGAGTGAGGGCTGAGTTCATGGCTTTTGCATGCTCTGGTACTGTTGATCATAATCTTGATGCTGTTCGAGACAAGGTTAGGGTGGATGCTCATAGTTGGTGGTACTTCCATGGGCAAGAATACAGGCACCTCCAACCTATTGCAATAAATTTTTTATCCCAAGTAAGTTTTATATTTTGTAATTTTAATTTTAATTTTAAATTTATATTTATATTAAATTATTAATTAATATTTTTGTTTAGTTAAATCAACTTAAATTTTGTAACTCCTAACTATTTAATTTGGTCTTAATAGGTTGCTAGTTCATCTTCTTCTGAGAGGAATTGGAGCACATACTCCTTCATCCACTCAATAAAACGCAATAGGCTACATTCGAAAAAGGCAGAGGACTTGGTGTATGTGCATTCAAACTTGCGCCTCCTTACACACAAGCAAGTTTCCTACAAAGAAGGAGACACAAGGAGGTGGGATATTGAGCCAGAGCAGCTTGACTTGGATGCTTCCACAAGTCACTTAGCTGCACTTGATATTGATGATGACTATGAGCCTGAAGCAACCGCTGAGCATGAGAGTGGTAGTGTTAGTGCTAGTGGCAGTGCTTGTGCGAGTGCAACTAATGCTATTTGTGGTTCTACACATAATGTAGCATCTAATGATGATGATGATGCTGCTTTTTTTGATGACCCATATGACTCAGATTGATCAATGATCAATAATTATTAATTATTAATGGCTGATTGTAAACACTTTACATTTTTATGTTTGAACTTTGATGATTTGAGTATAAAATGGTGGTGTATTTTTCATTTTTGCTATGTTATTTAACTATTAATATGGTGGTGTATTCTGAACTTAATTACTGCTGCAAATCTGTATATATTTCTGATTTTTATATGTTTTTGTATTACCGAACCCAAAACGAACCCAAATCCCAAATCAAAAAAAAAAAAATCCCGAACCGGCGAACCGGGTTCTCGAACCCGAACCTGAACCCAAAACCAAACCGGTAACTTAGCTTATAAAAAATGATTGGGGATGGCTGGTAAACATTTATTAGCCATCCACAGTATTGGAAACAAGGAAACAAGGGATGTGGAGGGAGGGGAAGGGGCAATTTTTGTTCTGGAAATGTGTTTCCAGAAAACAAAGATTTGAATCCAAGAAAAAGTGCAAACCTGGGTGATTCCACAATTTCCATGCATTTTGTTTGACTTCTGACGATATAAAATGTGCCATGAACCCTAATAGATCATATTCACTTGCAGCAGAAGATGAGGAAGAAGGGGGCATTTGATATCCAGATTTTTATGGGGTGGTTACAGATTACAAGGTGGTTTCACTAGGAGCAGTAAACAAGAACAAAGTGGTGATATAGAAAGCAAATTGGTATTTCTTTGGTGTGTCCACAGATTGCTTTCAAGTATTTCTTTGGTGTGTAAACAGATTGCTGTAATTATGCAAAGAGCAGGCACATCCAACCTCGTGGGCCTTCATGGAGTCAATGTGCAGGGCGAAGATCAGAAGAAGCTCGACATTGTCTTAGATGAGGTTCTATGCACTTTGACACATTGTTTGTTTGTTTTTTAACCATCTAAATCTCCGAATACTTGAGCAGCAATCTGAAAGTGTTAAAATTCTAACCAATTACCAGGACTGTAAACCAATACTTGAATTTTAATACTGTCTCAATTATTTGAACAATCTAAAGCTGTTAAAACTCATACAAATTACTTGATTAGTAGGCATCTAAAACTCTAAATACTCGAGGATAGATTGGAACCCTTAATCTGTTTTAATACAGCAGAGGAGGAGATAAGGAGTGGTTCAGCATACTGTTAAACTCTCTTTTGATCTTGTTGCTTCTGTATTTCGATCTTGTAGCTTGCAGTTGCTTCTGTATTACAAGGACATCTTCTTCTAGCACTTCTGGTCAACCCTGCTTCAAAATTGACCCAAGTTCACCTTTGTGGAGACATGTAGAAATGATAGAGCAGATTCTAGAAGGTAGGAGATTTGTTTAGATACGGAATGGGTGTGATCGAAGGTATACAAATTCATACTGTTGGGTTAAAGCCCATTTGTGTGCAATTCTTGGCTTGGGAATCAAAGCGTCTAGGGAAGAATGTTGTAACTGTGCCAATTCATAAATTAACAGAATATATCAGAGAGTTGGAGGAAGCATGCAGCACTTGATTTTAAAACAGGTCATCCTTTGAGGGGAGGAAGTGGTTCATGAAGGCCCATTTCTTCTCCATCTTGTAGTGTTGTCCTTGATGTTTGGCAGAAAGCCACCGATTTTTTTGTAGGAATTTTAGAAGAGCCAGCTATTGTGAAGAGAATGAAGGGGTCATTTGAAAGGGCATTTCAAAATGATGCTAGAGAGATTGTTATTCAAACTGTTGCAAGATGCTTCTATGCAAATGGTTTGTCCTTTAATGTTGTTTGGTCACCATATTGGCAAGATAATTTGATAAAAATAATTCAGGCTTCAAAAGGGTACATAGGCCTAAGTTATAAGAAGGTCCATAATATATTAATATATTAATATATTAATATCAAAGGAGGTAAAAAATATAGAAACTTAATTGGCTTTCCACTAGGCATTTGTGGAAACAAATAGGGGTGTCCTCCATTTCTAATGGACAGGATACTAGAAATTGGCCACTGCTTAATGTGGTTGCAGTGTGCCCTAAAGGGACAATGTTTTTGAAAGGTGTGGATTGTGAGTGGCAGGTGGAAGATGCACAGTTTTTTGCTAACATTTTTATATATTACAACATTTCTATCTGGAGTACTTTCTTTAAATAAGTCTCACATTAATTTATATCTTGAAACATAAGATATAATACAACATATTACATGGCACAGTATCTAGAATATCCTTATAACAGGAAACAAAGCCCTTAAGATTATTTATAGACTCATTAAATCTAATCCATCTTTTTTCTATAGCTTGCAAGTTTATGGAGGATAGCTGAGCCACTGTTAAGGATGAAAAAGTCATTATTGTAGAAGCAAACAGATGTTGATTTCTTAAAAGAGTTTTCGGAAACCCTTGCGTACCAGTTATAGACAAGCAGTAATAGGGAAATCTGATTGTTCTTATTTTTGGAAAGTAATTCTTCGATGTTGAAACATGGCAATTTAAATCTTCAATCACATGGTTTCAGAACCTCGTGGCCTTATACCCAGACTGTCAATTGTATCCTGGCCATGTTTAAGAACTGATTTTTAACATATTGGAATGATTTTAATGGCCCTTCAAAGGAACTTTATTAATGGCTTTGTGACTGATGATCTCTTCAGCATATCCACATAATCCATTAAACATCTGTTTTGATGATTAAGATCTTGTTAGGAACAGTAATAGTTCTGAGGTTATATGCTTTTACTGCTAGTTTTAAGGTTATATGCTTTTACTTCTCTGCAATCTACTGAAGCAGTATCTCTTAAAATGTGGTAAGTAATTAGTTTCAAATAATGAACAGCACTTGTGAATGGCCAATTGTATATGCCAACCATCCGAATGTAGGCACTGCTATAATCATGGAAGGGTAGCAAGATCAATATGACACAGGACGGATATTTGTTATGTAATTTTGTCATAATCATGCAACTCTCTGTGGTAAAACTAATCAGGATCAAGACTTGCAGATGGCTGTAAATGTTCCATGTGCTCCTTGTAGAGGTAGGATTGTCAGTATAGGATCAAACAATCTAAGGAATAAATAGATATAAATAAAATCTGTTCTTGTAGACAAAGATTTTAAAGAAACTCCTTTTTGTGAAGTGGCAAGAAATTCAAGCTATTTTACCTGCAACTGCTTTTGGTGAACTGTAGCTATTAGAAATGACAATGCTCTTAAAGGAATAGAGAGTCCTTGCTGAGAAATAGTGGCAACATGCCATTTAACGTTTTCTTATATATACTAGATAATTTAAGTGATAGTGGCTTCAGAAGATACTGCAAATTCACACTGGTTGCATTTATCCCATTCTAAAGCTCCAGCACCATTGTTGCAAGAATCACCCTTCAAGGCTAAGCACTTTTATATCCATTTGTTGATTTCTCCTGGATCAAGTATTTGGAAAAGAAGCCCAAATTTCTATCTAGTAGAAAATGCTTTATTGTTAAGAGTCTATCAAGTCTTAGTGACTGGTTGTGAACACAATGCCATTGGGTTGGCTGTGACTGAGGCAGAGATTGTCAATCGCTTGTGCTTATGGTTTGATTTGTTTGTATGTTGTGGCCTTATTATCCAACAGTCTTCTTTTTATTTATTTCCTGTGGTACATGCTCATCATGAACTTTAATCTATGGCCTTCGACCTGACCTAAAAAATTACAATACAAAACATCTACTTATTTAGAAAGTCATTAACATGCCCATCATAGTTATACCAGTTCTTGGTGTATGCTATATTCATGAGAGGAACAGAAGCCTTACTTTGCAGATTGTTATAAGGTTCATCTAGAATTTTGCTTTGTCCATGGTAACAAGGAGGTAGCATTTATAAACAAGTTGGTGGAAGTCACTTTTTTGAAAAAGCAAGGTAATACGGTGGAAGGTGGTTTTTATTAACAAGATGTCTGAGGTAGCAAAAAGAAGTTGCTCTAGTGCATTTTTATGTAATAATTAAAAAACATCTCAGCAAGATTCAGATACATTGATTCTGCTTGTGTCAGCTTTGGATGTGCTATATCCACAATGGGAGGAACAGGGATATCCGAATGTTGATGAAAACAGGAGCGGTTAGGCAGTTGCAATGCATTTGAGCCTGTTCATGGTTTACAATTGGGGGGAAGCTACAAATCTAAAATATCAATCAAGAAAATGAAGACAGGAGCAGTTAGGCAGTTGCAATGCTTTTGAACCCATTTATGGTTTGCAATTGAGTGTAAGCTACAAAACTAAAAGATCTATTGAGAAAATGAAGTCAAATTTAGAAAAAGCAAGCATCAGTAAACTTGTGCATACCACTTCGAAGTAAGCAATGTTATTTCATGTAATCAAACATTCCACACAATTCAACTAAAGAATATTTAAAATTTGAGAACACTCTGAAAGCCTTATAAATGGCTTCTTGTACTTTGTTTTTTGTGGGAGTATTAATGACATACTCTTTTCAGTTGTGAAACAGTATGAGTCCATTTGATACCTGTCTGGACAGCTTACTCCATTATTAAAAAGTTCATTGGAGCTATTGAATTACATATTTTCCCATTAAGAATTTTATGTTAGTTAACATAAACCACTTGTAATATGTGGCATGAAGAGATAAGATTGCTAAGTAATTCAATCTAGCATCCCTATGTTCATCTCATATTTATTATGACATTATCGTAAACAAGCCTCCTATTTTTTGTGTACTAGAGTGTCTTGCATAATCACCCTCTTATCTTAATTTGAGATAGGTAAAGTTGATTTAGATGTGTATTGGTACTTGCACCAAGCCGTGGATGTATGCTGCCCATTTATTAATTGTTTATTCATGGGTATTTTTGCAACCTCAAAGGGAGGGTTGAAGCAGATTTGTAGATGAGAATAGAAGGGAATGCAATATTAGAACTTAAAAGAATTTAATTGAAACAACATGAACAATCCAAATCAATGATGATTACAATTTATCAATGCATTAAGGCCTTTAATTTATCAATGCTAATTTTGCCTGTCTTCATCAAGGGCACAGTCAAATTCACAAATGGAGACCTAGATTTTTAAAATTTTTTTTCTTAGAGGCAATCCAACAGGGGTTTTACATCTCAATGCTTGTAATATGTCACTGGCCGGAGATAGAGACTCAAGGCAAGGATGTCGATTCAGATGTCGTCATAAATCTTTGAAGATGCTTTTTTTTCTGAGTGATTGGATATTTTGATTAAAGTGATACAATGTTATAAATACAATCAATTAAATTTCAAGAAACCTATTCATTTTAGGGAGTGCAATTGAGATGATTGATGAATAGCAAGTTGTTTAATAGTAAGTGAAATTAATTTGATCACAAACAAATATTGTGTGCTTAGATACGTTTGGTAAAATTAATTTTCTTCATAACATGGATTGCATGCTTGGGTATTTCTGGCTCTTTCACGTTGACAAATTTTGAGAACACTATATGTATTAGTGACCTATTTCTATTACTTCCAAGTTGAAGTTTGACAACGCTATATATAGTAGTGATCCAAGTGTAGTTATCTTGAGCGTAATTTTTGAGCAATTAGCTACTTATAGTGCTGGTTATCATATTCTAGATAACGGGTTAATCAGGTTGTTAGCACTCAAGGTCATGGTTGATTGCTTCTATCAAAATCAGACATGCACAGGATAAAACTTTTTGAGCCAAATTTCAGTGCTCATCAACGAAACCTATAAAAATATGTTTTATGAAATCAGATCTAAAATCTAATCTAAATCAGCCTTACTTGTAAACTAATGACGGGTTAAAAGAAGCAGCAAAAGATAGAAAAGAAGGGAGAAAAGGTGACGAAGAGGTGTTGGTAACCTTGCTGCAACATCAATTGTTGATTCCTGTAAATTCACAAAAGAAAAGTTATGAAGTGATCAATTTTACACAATTTGCAACGTAACTGGTGCTATCATCTAAGAAAATAGCCAAAATTACAAGTCATATGAATGAAAAATCGATGCCTTTGAATTCAATAGAGTTTACAATATAAGATTTATATTGATTTAGATGTCTTCTCTGGTAAACTAAACTACTGTATAACTAGTAAGAATGGGTCATGATTGTGTGCACCATTCCTCTCTTTTAGTTGTGACTTTTACAACTGAGAACTAATTAGAATCTGACACAAGTGTCTGGACCATTCTCCCTTTTCAGGCCCCATACAACTGAGAAATATAGGGATCCCTCGGGAGACTTCATATCTAGTTCGCTACAAATACGCAAGAAGTCAGATTTCATCCTATATAACATTCCACTAGAAATAAATTGCACTCTTAGTGAATGAATAATTGTAGATCTAACCCATGCACATTAATTCCGGTTTTTTGTTATTGGATTGGGATTTTGACGGTTTGTGAGACTTTTTTGATCATTGAAGAGCAAGTCAAATGAGAAGGATGTAATCCACAACTTTGTAGGTTTTTCTATAGTGAACAATAAGGGCGCCATCACCTTAGCACGGTCTGGTACCTTAGTTTGCGTGTTCAAGGGAAAACATTAAACACACGTCTAATAAGGGTAATGCACCTTGTAGTACATACCAATAATTTAAGGGAAACTTCTTTGAGAGCTCATGGAAGGTATAAATGAGATTGATGAGACACGTTTGGTGGTGGTAGACAAAGGGAGGTGACATTAGGAGGAATGTTGGAAACAAATGAACAAGTGATGCTTTGTTTGAAGTAAAAAGGAAATAAAATAATAACCTTTCATTAATAAGGCATGTTTTGCATAGACCAAAAGGGAAGGAAGGTTGCATGAAGAGACAAAAAGCCTATGGACACCATTGAAGAAGGGTATGGCATCCATATGTTTCCTTTAATCTAGAATTGGTAGGTGTTTGACTCACCCAACATGGAGCTGATAAGTTTGAACCTTGCCAATGGGTTGTCTCACCTAGTGGTGGACAACTTTCTTGTAGGGTTAGCCTTGGCTTTGGGATTGCAGGAGAGGGGAACAATAGTATCTAGACTAGACCTTAGATCTATCACTTATATTAGTGAGAATGGTAGTAAAGTTATGGAAGATATTTCACATGACCTTAGTACAACCATTGTTGAAATAGGAATTTATGCAACTAGAAAGAAGTTAAATTTGTTGAGAAATGGGGAGGGGTCAACCAAGAAAACGAAGTTTGTGGGATTTTTTTTGCAATGTCAATTGCATGAAAGAGAGTGCAACAAACTCTAAAGAAATTTGTAGATGTTGGCGTCATCCATTTATCACATTGTTTGCTTTATTATGTGGGACACTAGATGGAATATGGTCTATTGAAACAAAGCATATGGATATACTACCTTTGAATAGTTGGAGTGATTTAGATGGACACTTTCTAATTGGTGATGTGACACATGCTAGTTCATTGGATTTGGAGAATGTGTAAGAACAACTTTTCTCATTAGCTATCAAGTTTTCTTGAGGAGGCTAGTCATTAAATTTTCTTTGAGGAAAGTATTAAGACTACAATTAGGTGTGTAGTTTATTTTAGTTTGATGGCACATTGGTATGCCATGTCACATTAGGGTATGATATTTGATATCTATGAGAAATAAATGCATGTGTTAGCATGCATTTGAGCCTCTTATGCTTGTCACACTAGTTGAAGGAAAGTCAATCGACATGATTCTTATATAACTTCAATTATGGCTAGTCATGTTATGTGCAACTAATTAATAAATACATTTCACAACCCCAAATAATTTTCATCTTGTTAGATTTGACAATTTAAATTCAAGTTTCTTTAAATAGTTGTTTCACATGTTCAAGGTCAATAAATTGCTTGAATCTATATGCTAAACACAATTGCCATGACAAATTGATCTTCTTGTACTTGAAACACAATCTCAAACATGATTGTAAAAGAAACAATTACAATTAGCATATCAATGGCGGATGAGGCTAGAGGCTGAAAATCCCAAAGTTGTTGATCATGTTTACTATTCGTCTCTCTGTACTTAAAAGTATGTGTGCCAAATAAGTACCCATGTCTTGAACTATTACTAACATATATGAGGGATATTTGTCAATAGTGGAAACTTGGGATGACTAATTATGGATATCATCTTGAGATGACTTAAAACACACAATAATTAAAAAAGTGTCTATAGTGTTTTGTTAGAAATTAGGCTCTTAGGTTACTAATCAATACAAAATAAATATAATATAAATAAAATGACAATTACAAGATACACAAATTAAAAACATTACACAAATAAATACATGGGAAAACCCTTCTAGGTAAAAAATCCCATAAAGCATTATTCCATCATAAATCATTTACATAATGGTCTATTAAAACATAATTGGACTTGTAGAAACACTCCTTCTACATGGCCAATAATAACTCTTGTGCATAGTGATAGACTTCAATGTTAATCTCCAAACTTCCATCCCTCTCAATGAGAGAAGTTTCTTAAATATAGGATAAAAGGTGGCAAAATACTTGAAGGTATTAGTCACCCCTATTCAAAATTATTATTGATAAATAATTAATAATCTAATTGTTTATTAGATTATTAATTACTTAAATGGTATATGCTTTATAAAACATAATATACATAAGGTTTTATAATCTTGTATTATAACAATATATACATATTATAAAGGTATGACTCTTAACATTATATTCTATCATTTCTGCTTAATTTTAGTAGGGCATAACTTGTCAATTTCTATAAAAGAAAAATTACAGTACCCTAGCGATGTAGGTCTCTTTTGACAATGATAAATATGGGCACAAATATACACTAAAATGAAGATCATGTATTTTGGACTTGAAAGCTATCTTGTTATATTTTATAATCTTAGTGTGTTAAAAATGATGCTTCACACAAGGTCCTTTAAAGTTTTTATTGAAGATTGAGACTATTCAAACCAACCTCCCCTAGGTTCGTTATACGTTGTCCGTGGGCCCTATATAATACAATGCCTTTAGTGGAAGATTTACAAAGAGATGAATTTACATATGTTTGAATGACATACATATAATGCCTAGAGGTCTTATGTTATGCTTGTGAGGTCTTACATCCATGATTTAACCACTAGGAGGTGTTATTGACATGCACACTCCCCATCAATGTCAACTCCCAAGGCCAAGCATTGGTTTGGATTTGGTGAATTTGGTACTATAGAAAGGTTAGGTATGTTGGGATTCTAACGTAGTTCTTCTTCATCATACTATATCTTCCACATGATAATCAAATGAATAAACTTAAATTTTATGATAAAAAACCTTCTCTTGAATGAAGTGCACATGATCTTCAATGTACTTTTCTTTTTGGAAATACAAAGTTTTTAGTAAGAGTAAAATAACTTTGGTTATCATAAAATAAAGTGACTTTTACTAGTGCCCAAAATGAAAACTCTTTTCTTAATCTTCTAAGCCACATTGGTTCTTCTAGATCTACTTTTATATTCAACTTTTTGATTGAAGAGCCATATAAGGTAGTTTGCTTAAGTATGTCTATCCATGAGACAACATTTACACCATTTATGTTCAAGACAAAGTTAGTGGCAGACTACCTATAAATAGGATCATCAACATAGTAACACAATTATTAACTGATTTTATTTATGGAGTGGGAGTAATAAAGACCATAATTAATGATACTTCTATTATACATTTATCATTTTTTAATGATTATATAGTATTCTTAAGATGTAATACCTATTGTATAGGTAATATCTAGTCTAAATATGGTAAGATAAATCAAACTAATTACAAAGTAAGATTGGTCTTTCTATATGGTAGATTTGAAGTTTAAATAAATACTAGTTGTAATAAATAGTTTGATCATATCATATTTTTAATAGTACCACACACACTTTGGTTTGAAATATTTGTAATTGATCTTACAATATAGTCATTTTGGATGACAACATAGAGAGGCTTGTTATCTCTAATATTTAATTCAATAATAAGTCAATTGTGTATAGCATGACTTAAAAAATGAAGACGATGAGATGATCTTTATCGAGGAGATCTTATAAGAATTTTAGAAATAAAAGGATGTAAGATTTTCTATTATTCTTAAAAAAAGTCATTCCATTAAACATCTAGTAATGGGTGAGCTATCCTTTTCAGGTTTGCTCCCTAGATAGTTTCTAAGGGCAATAACAACCCGCTACAAATAGGTGCTTTAGAGGTAGGAATTTTAGAGGATTTTTTCAATACAAGCTCATAAAAAATGCATGGTAGAGTAACCATTTTTGGTGGGAATGAAGTATATAATCATTTTATGTCCTTTTCACACTCTATCTAAATGTTGCAACTACTAGATTTTGGCATTACTAAAAGACATTATAATATCCATTACGCCAATTACAAGAGCATCCTAATGTTACTAATGTTTAAACAAGAAAAGATAAAATGACTAGACCAATTATGCCCTTCATTTTTAGGGTGAATGGAATTCCAATGAAATTGAAGCATTAAATCCAACAAGGATTTATAAACAATTTGATTTCTCATCCGACACATAATTACGTTGAAGGTGTCTCTTTTATTTGAGATTGTCGAGAAAATTTTGTTTGTCAATGGTTGGAAAGCCCTAATAGCCCTTGCAAGACGATTAAACGAATCTCAGTCGTTCATTTTCTGCCATTTTTTCGATTGCTTTTTGTCGCTTTTTACTGCTTTCCTCGTTGCTATTGGTTTTCGCTCCTCCAAGCTCGTCCTTGCTGGTATTGACCTTTCATTCCTCCAATTTGGCAAGTTGCAACCTGGAAAGATCGTTTCAACAAGGGTTTTAGAGTATGTTTATTAAAATGAAAATTACGACCAAGATCCTAATAATGAGCACATTTAGGTTTTAACATTATGACATCCTTTATCCTACGTTGTTAAGTATATATTAGCATAAGTAATATATAATGTAAATTTTATATAATGAAAAAAATGATAAATATATAATTATATTATTTATTATTATTATTATATATTATATTCTCTAACAAAACTATATATATATCATTTTTTATAATTACTATATTCTTATTTAATACAAAATATAATTAATGTATTATATATTTTATATAATATAGTTTAAATTATATATAATAATTATATTTATAAATATATATAATAGTATATATAGGTTATATTATTATTATATATTATATTCTAGAATACAAAATATTAAATATAAGTATGAAATTATTATAATTAGTAATTAATATATTTCTATATAGATCAAATTAAATTAATTTATAAAAAAACTCATAGTTTAATTGATCTTTGGATAGGTTAGGAAAAAGAGAACTATATGATGTTAATATAAAATAAAATAAATAATATAATAATAATAACAATAAAAATAAAACTATAGGTTCGGTGGACTTGGATTTTGAGTCTTCTTGGTCTGTTGTGTTGAGAAAGAAGAAGGAACTCCCTTGATCTGTTGCTTCTTCGCGGGCTAGGGTCAAGGGAGTCAGATTAGTCCCCTTAGATTCTGGGGTTGTCTAGTCCTCGTCTATGGTTCGACGACTGTCTGTCAACTGTTTTTGTGTGTGGTCTGTCCTCTTTTCCTAGTTCATTCTTGGTTTGAACTAGCTTCTTTTTGGGCCCTTTGGGCTTTCTGTGTAAAGGGTACAACACCCTGAAAATGCTACTTACTTTATCAAAAAAATAACAACAATAATAATATATAAACAATATCATTTTAAAAATGACCTATCAATTGAACTCATGTATTACACAAATGTATGCAAAAAATAAACCACATTTTTTCCTAATTGACTTTCCACACCTCTTTGACGTACCCATTGCATACCAAGGTGCGATTGCTAGTCATACTTCTAGTAGGATAACGACTACACCTACAATCTAGATAAGGTAATAAAGAGACAAAAGGTTGAAGGTTTCAAATATTAAGCATGTATATTCTATTGTTTGTATGCCACTTCTATGGCAAACTATGGTCTTATTTGCCATAATGAAAATTATAAGTTAATATTGTTTTAACTTCGTTACAAAGAAGGATTTATGAAAATACTCAAAACACGAGTACTTTTCCTTATTATTTAAGTTTCACCTCTATGTCATAAAAGAAATTGAATATGTCAAAGAGAAAACCTTACTCACTTAAATATATATTTTTTAACATATGTTGCACTTGCTTTGGTAAGGATTACTCAATAAAATCTTTTCATGGATGATTTAAAAAATAAAATAAATAAACATGAGATGATCTCATACAACTATTATCATTATATCCATTATCTTAATTTCCTTTTATGGTTACTATTTTTGTATAATGATGGAAAGAGAGTGTTTGGGCTAAGTATGTGTTTAAGTTAGATATTTAGAATACACTTACACATCAATGCTTGTGACTTTTTAAAAATGGCTTCCAATGTGGTTTTCAATCTTAGTCAGAGAGCCATCTCTAATCATTAACTAGGTAGATTTCTTACAAATTTTACAAGTATAGCTTAAGTTGAAATCAATCATCTTCTATCCTTCAACAAAATTCAAGATTGTAACATAATAAGTTTGATTTTTTTTTTGCAAGAAAATATACTCAAGAAACTCATAAATTAACTATGAGGATTCAAGAGATAGGTTATGAACCAAGGTTCTTTTAATTGATTTGTTATTTTTAGTGTTTCCTTAAGATGGTAACTTAGATCATAAGTATTTTCCCTTAAGAATTTATGATTGAAATCATGTTTTATGATACACTTGAAACCTTGACTAAATTTTAGATATTTAGATCATACTCACATAAAAAGGTATTAAAGAGACTTCTACTTAGTTTTTGGGCCATTTTCACATCATTTTCAAGGTAACCAACGATCAATTATGCAGACTTAAACCTTTTACATATCCTTTAATGATTTTTGTTCTTTAGTGCATTATCCACATTCATTTTCTTTGTTCACCATATATTTAATGGACGTACAATCCTTCAATTAAAGGCTAATATCATATTTTTATTATTTTATTTGAATAAAATATTTTTTATATAATTAATCAAAGCCATAGTAATATGTTTGACATATAGAGTTAGAAATTGTTATTTAGTTGGTTAAGGAAGAATGATAATTGTAGAAGAATTTATTGTGTGTGAGAAAGGGAAGATGGTTGTTGAAGGAACACCATTTATAGTCACTCATATCCACCCTTTTAAAGAAGTTAAGGGAGAGGAGTAGGGAGAAGTGACATATCCTACATGTTAATTGAAATATCTAACAAATATCTTCCCTTAATTTCTAAACAAATTCATTTTGCATGGCTACATTACTTACACTTCTTTTTTTTCTTATTTATTCTGTAATGCTATAATAAATCTAGAGGGTAACATTATGAACCTACTACCATTCGATTCATAATACATACCATGCAACTTAATGTTTCCTCCTTAATCACATGAGCTCAATCTAAGTGGTTAACATATTCTTTTATCACAATATGAATGTTTAATATATTTATACAATCATTCATAGTCCCTTTTGACCAGTAATTTTTTATAATATAACATGAATATCATAAATTTGAGCCTTAATATTCTAGTTCCAATGATAACCAAAATTGCCCATTAATAGAAGCAAATAAAATGGGTATAAAATCCATTTTTATCCTCACGCCTTTGTGATTCACTAGTACCAACAATGACACTAATCAATAAGGATATAATGTTGAATTTACAAGATATATTGTCTTTTGAAATTGTTTTATATACTCATATAGCCTAGGGTGTGAAAATAATACCGAAACTAATCAACATGGAGGCTCACTCCCTTCTCATAAGGTTTCTAAGAGTGATAATAAATAACACTTAATTCCATGGTTATGTATACCTCATAGCCATATAAGGGCTTGCAAATAGAATCTAGATAAATATAAAAAAGATTGTTTAAATAAGCTTTAGAAACATTTAAAGAAATACAAATAGTGGGTAAAATCTATACCCTCAACCCATTTGAATGTTTGCCCCACCTATACCAAAATGGATTTTTCTTCACAAATACTTAAGAATAAAAAATATTGCAATTAACATCATATGAACATATCTTTTCTTGTGGTCAACATCCTTATAACATGTATACCATTCTTTTTAAACATGTGACCAATGAAAAAAATCTAAGAGGCATTGTTTTAATTTGAAATTGTATCATTATTATTTATTTATAGTTTCAATCATGTTGGAGGACAAAAGTAAGTAGCATTTTAATTGTCAATTCCAATCTTGCAGTAAGAACTATTTTATTTATCACAAGTAAATGTTTGATTACATAATTTATTTTTCAACTCAAGGTAATCTAATGGTGTATGTTGCACCCAGGTAGCCTTACCAAACCTTCGCTTCCTAGCACCCATCCCACAAGTTGGAAATATTTTTCATAGCATAGGTAACGATCTTGCTTAAAGTTTTAGCTAAGGTGGATCCTTCCCATTTGCATGCCAGTCAATAATCAAGAGCTCCTTGTCTAGGATGATTAGTGGTCTCATTTGTTAGCTTAATAGGTCTTTGCTTTCTCAAATGTTAATCCCTCAGGTTTCCTTCACCATGGTCTAGGTTATTTGGAGAAATTGGCCATCTTTGGGGATAATTGTGCTCAAGAAACTTGTAGGAGAATATGGATTGTGATGGTGATGGTATGTGAGATGAAAATTATGAGCAATAATACTATCATTAAGGTTAACATGATATATAAATAAATTTCCCTATAGTTTATTCTACTCCAAGTGCTACTTGTTTGGAATGTTGCATCTTTTTATTGCAATAATAGTTGCTAACATTGCGTTTCTATTAATCTAAAGATGATAATGACTTGTAAGCTCATGAAGTAGTGGACATAGAAGTGTAGCAACAAAAGGGAACCTTGATATGTTTATGTAAGGCTCATACATATTTATCCAAATATACAAGCTTAATTTGCAACATGTAAAAAAAAAATGTTTGAGTAGAAAGATAGAAGGGAAAGGAACATTTAATTATATAGAAATATAAAATCCAATTAAAAGAGTCCCTTAGTTTTTATTTCTTGAATGCTTATATTCTCAATTAAATGATTAAAAATCAATGAGAATAGGCTTGATAACATTTGGGGAGATCATGAAGAGGAGGCGATTTGCTCTTGACAAAACATACCATATCAAATCTAAATTCTAAATGTGATTCAAAATGACAATACAATGAATAATAATTTAATTAAATGATTGCACCTTGTGTCTATTACAACCACACCCTTTTTCATCTGAAATCATACCCTTTCATATCTCAAAATATGCCTTTTCATATCTTGAGGTGTATTATTTCATCTCTAAGAGACCTACGATTTTATCATATTGATATCTATATTGGGATCTTTTCATCTACTTTGATGTGTTATATTAAAGTAATTTGATTACTAGAGATAATTCTCATCACAATTTATAGATTGTAGTGATATTTGAAAGTTGAAGTTTTTCATGGAGGGAGAAGCATGAACATATTATTTTTGTTTATAAATATAAAAGATGGATTGAGTAGGTCAAAACCCTAGTTATGTAAATATAAACAAAATAAAAATTTGTGTCAAATTTTTTAATTACCTCTCATTTGTTACTTGTAAAAAATGATTAGTGTTTCTTAACTTGCTCTAATACTATGTTAGAAATTAAGAACATATGGTACTAATCATTATAAAATAAATAAAATGAGAATTACAAGATACACATATTAAACACATCACACAATAAATACATGGGGAAAACCTTTCCAAGTAAAAAATCCTACATATTAAACACGTTGCACAATATATACATGAGAAAACCTTTCTGGGTAAAAATCCCATACATATTAAACACATTACACAATATATACATGGGGAAAACCCTTCTAGATAAAAAATTCCATAAAACATCATTCCATTATAACAAACTTAAAAAATGATCTATTAAAACATATACTAAATGTGGGGAAACACTTCCCCTTACTTGTACATGACCAATAATACCTTTTGCACGCATAGTGATAGAATTCACTATTAATCTCCAAATTCTCATCTTTTACAATGAGAGAGAAGCTCCTTAAATATATGACATGGGGTAGTAAAGTATTTGAATATATTAGTTATGCCTATTGAAAACTACCATTTATAAATAATTAATAATCTAATTACTTGTATCTTAACCTACTTTAATACCATGTTATAAATTAGAATCTTAAGTTACTAATCGTTACAAAATAAATGTAAAATAAATAAAATAAGAATTACAAGATACATATATTAAACACATTACATAATATACATGGGGAAAATCCTTTTGGGTAAAAACCCCCATATAATATCATTGCATTATAAAGCACTTATAGAATGGCCTATTTAATTATAGACTAAATTTGGGGGAACACTTCTCTTTACTTTCACATAGCCAATAATACCTCTTCTACATAGTGATAGAATTCACTATTAATCTCTAGATTTCCATCCCTTTGGAGAAGCTCCTTAAATAGATAAGGGGTGACAAAATATTTGAAGAGGTGTTGGTCACACCTATTCACGACTACCATTTATAAATAATAATAATCTAAGATTTAATTGGATTGTTAATTATTTAAATGGTATAAAAATGTATCATTTATATTTTAATCATTATATTCTAATAGTTTTAACTTGGAATTGACCACTCACACAATTAGCTAAATATTACAACCTTTCCATGATGATAAATCCCTAGAACAATAAGCATGAACTATTATAAATATTGTGTAAAGCCTATCTTTATCATTCTGTAAACTATCAAATGTTGTACAAAGCCTATCTTTATCATTATGTGTAAAGCATGCAAATCATGTAAAGCCTATCTTTATCATTATGCGTAAAGCATGCAAACCATGCAAATCCTATCTTTATCATTATGTGATCATTCTCATCAAGGTCCTCACTCATAGTAAGGAAGAACTCTTTCAAAAAGTGAGTAATTAACATCCATGTCGGTATCATTTCTTTGCCTTGTCTATTTTTTATAGTTAAAATACAATGTTTCAAGTAATAAGTCCCAAATCTTAAATCACACACTTATAAGGTGGAAGGAACACACTAAATTTGTACAACTTGTTCAGAACTTAGACCTTTCGAACAAATTTGTATGTATTTTAAAGGGAATTAATGAATGGTTTTAAATGTTTGTACTAGATTGTGGTATGAATGCATACTAAATAGAAGGCAATTATCATTTAAGTGGACTATGTTGAGATTTTAAGAGATAAACCATATATAGTCAATTGTATAACATTTGTTTAAATTATGAGAGAAAACCAAGTTTTGAAAGGACCTGAAACCCTTAAACAAATAGGTTTTGACGGGACCTGAAACCTAGACCAAGAACAATCAGCTACAATAAAAATACAACAATGACCATCACCAACCCAACAACAACAACATCAAATAGAAATTACAAGACAACTCCAACTGCAAAAAGGATAAGAAGGGACCTTGAAATCAATCCAAAAAGGTTTTGATCGGGACCTTAAACCTAAGAAAAGAAGGGACCTAACACCCTAACATGACATAAGAACCTCCTGAGACAACCAAACAACCATAAGACTGTAACAACCATATTGCAACATCACTCTTATCAGCAACACCCAATGAATCCAAACTCCCCACCTCAAAAAGAGAGTAATAAATCAGAATTAAACAATGAAGAGCCCTAACTTTCTCACAACACCAATCAACCCAAAACACCAACCCAATCTCCACCTCAATAGAAGAGGGATCCCCTCTATAGGAGAGGATGAAGTGAAGATCTTTACCACATAACATAGAACTTACCATTAGATCCACAACACTCCTCTCCACCTCAATAGAAGAGAGCTCCACCTCCGAAGGAGCAGTCTCCACCTCAATAGAAGAGCTTAACTATAAAAACTGAAGGAAACAACTACACCCATAGAAAGGAACAACATAAAATCCTTTGGCATAGTAGTAAACTGGAACACCGAAGAAAAAATAGAGCACTCCTCAACCAACAACCATGAGAGAAGATACTTCTGAGCCTTAATCATAAACATTTGAAGGACCTCAACCATATGGAAAAACACACCCCCATCTCGCAAATCAAACTTTAGAGACCAAAAGGGGGTGAACACAAAGCTCAACATATAAGACTGGCAGTCAAAATACCAACCTCCCAGAAGGAAAAAACAAGAAACCATGACAGCCACAACAACCATGAACCACTTCAAAACACCAAGAAAGTTTTCCAACATAGTAGAAATAGGGAGGGTAGAGAATCACTCCACCAAGGCCTCCATAAACTCACAACACCAAGAGAAACACTCCCCATGGGAGCCAAAAAAAGAAACATCTTTGCAATATAGCAGATCCCAAAGAAGAGCAACCTCATGACCAAGCAAAGAAAACAACACCAAAGAAGAGCCACTAGGACTTGAGAGAAGTAGGACAAGGTAAGTAAAGTCCCCAAGCAAAGAGAGTAGAAAGAAGACAAGACCATGAAGAACAATCTCTGACCCCACATGCCAATTAGGGTCTAAAACATGCCAAAAAATCTCCATAGACAACTCCACCAAAGGCAAACCAAAACCCACATTCCACATCAAAGAGGAAGTCCCACAGAAGCACAACCCCAAAGCCACAACAAAAGAAAGCTCCAACAAAGAGGCACTGAAACCCACAAAAAACAAGACAAGGCTAGGAGAGCCCGCAAGTGGAAATAGTAGCGAGAAGGCAAAACTATTAAAAAGAACATCCCACCCTACATGCCAATCAGGGTCTAAAAAATTCTAGAATCTCTCCACAATCAAACCCACTATAGGCACCCCAAAAACCATACCTAGTGCCAGAGCAGGAGCCACATAAAAGTACAACACCAAAGGCATCAAGGCAGCCAAGCCCACAAGAAGAAGTAGATAGGCACCCAACCACACACCCAACAAAGAAGAACTGTGAAAAACCCCACAAGGCCAATGCAACAGCCAAACCTGAAACATGGCTCCCCAACAAGAAAATGACAGTAACCAACACCAAACCACAACTTCCTAGAAGGACGAAAGCAACAAATAGAGCCACAACAATGTATCCTTGGCCAAAGACAACAATCAACACCACTTCTCAGTAGCCCCACAAAGCAGCACCAAAAACCTGCCTAGCAGTAAACCATTTGCATCTGCAGAATCATCACCTTCCTCTCTAGAATCATCCCCAAATTTCAAATTCCCTCCCTGCTCCTCTTCCTAGTCCCTCTTCGCTCCATATGAATTCAACGAATTATAACATTTGTTGATATCATGCTAGGATATAATTTGTGTAGTTGTTGTAGACACTGGAAATTGGTCTAGGCCTACAAGTACCATTTTTGACATAATTTTCTAATGTCCGTGGTCACGATTAAATAATGTTAATTATTTAATTATTTCCTGTACACATCTTTCTTCTATTAATTAAATAACTTTAATTATTTAATTAATTCTTTATGACCTTTATTCAATCTTGATTAATTAAATAAATCTTATTTATTTAATTATGTCGCTAATTAATTAATTCTTTTTCTGAATTAAATAATTTATTATTTAATTTACCCTTTATCATATTTCGACTATAATTAAATATTCATTTCGAAATATTTAATTATTCAATTAACCTTTTCGACAATCAATTAAATAAATCATTATTTATGTAATTTAATCTTCAAAATTCAAATGTTGAATTAAATAAACATTTAATTCATAAAAATAGTTATTCCTGTCACATTCTTCTATCGCCTACTTAACTAATTATTCACTCATCATTTGAATCAAGATCTATTTGAATCAATCAATTATCTCCTGATTCGGTGTCTGATCGTTTCTGCGAAGAGACTCTCTATCATAACCAACCAGTTATCTAGTTCTAACTCTTATGCATGAACTTATTTATTAATTAAATATCTTTATTTAATTAATTAATTCATGTGTGCATTCAAACAAAATGTTATCCAAATTCTATCTTTATCCTTTTCATTCAAAGTCTTATTCTTCTATTTTTCAAATACTTTTAACTAAAGATTAAAATCGTTTATTTAATCTTGAACTCTTATTCTTTCAATTTTCGAAGTCTTAAACATCTGATTAAATTATTATTAAATTTTAATCTTTTATCCTGCAGAATTTTCCAACTCACATTGTAACTGACACACATCCCGATCGCATGGCATTCATTAATCTCGATCGTTGATCTCTCCTTTGAATCTGAGCCAATCGTTCGAAAACCAATTTTCTATAAATTGACTTGGCATTGTCATTATTCCTCCTCCCGAAATCGATATACTTTTGGAAGAAGAGCTCGTAATATTTGATATTTTTCTATAATCACATACATACAATGGCTATACTTGCACACTTCTTAAATTTTTTTTGAGGGTAATTATACTGCAAAAGGCAAAATGGAGAAGGACAACAAAGATAACTCGAAGAAGTGGACATATATTCGGTGAGACTATTTCATGTTTATTGTTTAATGTGCTTTGTGCTTTGTTGTTTAATGTAGGTTAGATTAATGTTAACATGCTTTAACCAGTTTATTTCCAGCATTTTTCCTACGTTACAATTGGTGAACCTGACGTGAAGACATCCATCTTCGTAAATTCGTAGACTTTTTTTGATTTTTTTGCAAGTATCGTATGGAACGACGCATCTGACTGATGAAACGACACAACTGTAATCGTGAACTGCAACTAACAAATCTTGAGACGCATCTGATGAAACCCAATACATCTATGGCTTTTTGTGACGCAAGTGACTGATGAAAACCGCGACGCATCTGCAACTTTAAACAATGCATTTGCTTGGTAACATTTCGAGTTCGAATTTTCCGTTTTACGATTTTTTTTCTTTTTGATTTTATTTTAGCTAATGTTTGATTTGTAGTGTGTGTTTAGGAGGATAACATAGTGTTTGCAGGATGTAGCATAGAAGACATAAATAGTCAAAACTTATTTTTTGTAGGACGAGCGACGAAGACAGATTGAAAAACTACTAAAATCATTTTCTTGCAGAACCTTTAACGAAGACAGATGATTAAAACTACTGAAAATTTGTATGCAGAACCTAGGTCGAAGGCTTTTAATTCAAAAAAAACTTCTTGTTTGGTAGATTAGAAAACTTGTATTTTGGGCTTAAAAATTAACTACTGTCTTTTGTGTCTGTAAATGTTTAGATTAGAACCCTGATTCGGTATATTGTTGTGTCCTCTCCCCTTGTGCATTTGTGCGATCCTGGGTGTAAGAGAACCAATTACTAACTCTAGAAATTTGGGCTTGTGTTGGTAGTTAAGAGTAACTAGCATGACTCAAAACCGATGATGGGCATTTTCGCTGAGCTACTCCCAACTAGTATACAAATTTTAATAGTTGAGGAAAGCTCAGTATTACGAGGATTCCAACAGAAAAGCATTTGATTCCCCAGTACCCTTGAAGTGTGTTGAAACCTACAAAGCCTAACCTCTGCAGACTGGGATGATATTGCCCCTCGCATGGCTCTTTTGAACGGGTGTCCAAACTAAAAAACCTATTTGTTTGTAGTTAAGCTAAAATCCTTCTATTTATTGGTGTAGCAGGTCAAACTTGTGAAGCCGTCTCATATCTATACGGTTCATTGTAGAGATGAAAAGTATGCCATGGGGAGTTCATGGGTACTGTAGCTTGGCTGCCCCAAGAAGTGTGTACCGTGGAGGGGAGCTAGTGGGGTTAGGCTACTAGTCATCCGCCTTGAATATACATAGCTGGGGAAACCCAATTGAGAACTTAGTAAATATTGTCACTACCAGCCTTAGGAATTGTACATGTCTTCTGGTTTTAACAGATTCATACACATCAAAACTGAAAGCACTTTGTCTTCTGTGATTGTATTCTTTATTTTCCAAAAACGTGGTCATGAAATAGAGTCAGTTTATACTATCATTCACCATAAAATCGCAACTGAAAATTGAGTTGCATTTGATCAATAGGAAATTGCATGTGTCATTATGAGTCACAATTGGTAAACAAAAAACCACATATGTCTATCAACAATGTTAGTCTTCACAATGATTAGATTTTGAGTCGCATCTAATTAGTGAGTCACATCTAAATAAGTGAGTCACATCTGTTATAAGTTAAACCGCAGCTGCCCATGAAAGTCGCAATTGTTTGTCAACAATCAAGACTAGATTTCATCAGTTAGCCGCATCTGAAACCTGCAACGTATCTATCAAATTTAACAATGCATCTGCAAGCTGAACCATAATTGACTGTCAACAAATATCTCAAAATTGCAATCTTGATCTGAAAGAAAATTGTCATTTTCACTCTATTTCTTACGATCAACCTTAGACAAAAACTAGAAAATTTCTCAGAAACCTTGCATTGTTTAGGTGTCATTTAAGTTTTAGTCATAATTGTCTTAGTTGCAAAAATTAGTTACCTCATAGGAATTTGCATATCTTAGAATAGGACAAATTTTTGCACTATTGGATAAGTTCATGCTTATATCATTATCATTGAACCTAGTCACTTTTGTCCTACTAGTGAATCCTTCCAGCTCATTAGTCTAGTTTGGAGATTCACCTAATCAGTCTGTCCTTGTCCTACATCAGGTTCCTTGGTAAAGTTAGGTCATAGCTTTGGATTATTCCATAGGTGGTAGGTAATATCCACTTAGAATCATTTACTGTCATAGTCTACTCGAAATTTTGCATATTGTCATCCTAGCATACATCATCCTAGCATACATCACTTTAGAAATCCATAATTTTAGTGACATTCTTTATATTAAAAAAATACCAAAAACATAGACTAGATGATATCATTTTAGGCATAGTTCGCATCACCTCATCTTGAGCAACATTTTCATGGTCGAAACAAGGTCTAGAAAGAAACAAAAAGAGATGGAAGACTCACATGACTTCATCAATCCTTTCGAAAACCAACCATCGGGGACAAAGAGACCATACAAAACTTTGCTTGAAAAACATGTCACTAGAGACACACATGGAAAAATTTATGTAGAAGACATAGATGTTGCAGTTCAAGATCCTGAATTCACATCCTTTATGGATGAGTGTTTGGAAAATGATCCTCAAAGATATCTGACAAATCTTCTAGTAGAAGGTGCCACACTACTAGTTGGATTTGACATACACACCTTGAAAACAACATCTGCTCAACCAACACAAGAAGTGACATCAAGTGTTTCCATCCCTCAATTTACCGCAACAATACCAACAGGCATACCTACTCAAACATCCTCAATTGTAAACACAACCCCATTCAACATAACACAAGGTTTACAATTTACTGCGAGAGCATCCTCATCAAACCCCTTTGGCACAAACACCACTGGTAAAAGAGACAAAGTTGGCATGGGCACAACACAAGCTATACCCCATATCAGCACTAGTACTGCCATTCCACAAATAGGGGCTACACAAATAGGACATATTCCTATACCAAATCAAAACATTTAGACAGGACATATTCCTACACCAAATCAGAACATTGAAACATGATATATACCCTCACCAAATCACAATCGGTCGCAGAATATTGCATTTTAGAACACTTACATTGATCCTAATAATGCAAACAACATGTCATTGACACAGGTAGATGTTCTCCAAAACCAAATGCAAGCTCTCCAACAACAAATGGACACTATGTCAATGTTAGAAAAACGAACTATCTCAGCGCAAGATTTATGTCCATGTCCTTTTGACAAAGCACTATACATGACACCCTTCCCACACAGATACACTATACCAAATTTACCTAAGTACAATGGGAAGAGGAATCCTCTAGAACACATCAGATAATTTTCCACAACATGCATGGACATATCGTATGACCCCACATACCTTGTGAGACTCTTTCCATGAACTCTTGTTGGGATAACATTGGAATGGTTCTCTAAACTTCCGTATGACATAAGATCATGGGGTGAATTAGTTGAGAAGTTTGTCGAACACTTTGCCTTTGAAATAGAAAATGAAATCACGATAGCTACCTTGTGTCATACCACACAAAAAGACGGAGAAAAATTCACCACCTTTTTCTAGAGATGGAGGAGTTTAGCTAGTTACTATCCCATTGAGATACCAGAGAAACAAAAAGTCACAATATTCCTTGAAAATATTCATCCAAAATTGCGAAGTGACTTATGAGTACATTACTGTACCTCATTCCTAGACTTGGTGCAAAAGGAAATTATACTTGAAAAAGGCCTCATTGACAAAGGCGACATTAAGGTACCAGGCAGGAACCCAGTTGTTCAACATCAAAATTCTTCCAATGATAGAAACAAGTTCTGGTCTAGAAACAAAAATGTGACAAATGACAAAATTGTTGATGCTAAGACCCTACATACGAGACCTTCCATCACACTTAGAGGTTACAACCCCTCTCATGACATGCTTAATGATGCTGATCAAACCGCCAATTTTGTCCAAAAATCGCAACAAAAACGACCACAAAGGAGATTTCCTAAACGTGAATTTACCCCTTTGGGGGAACCAATCAAGACAATTTTCAAAGAACTGATTAAACATAACCTCATAAAACCTCTGGAACCAAAAAATTATGATCCAAGACAATTTAAACCCTCATGGTGAGATGATAATGCCTATTGTTAGTACCATCAAATGAAGGGACATAACCTAAAACAATGCCGACAACTGAAGAACATCATACAAGATTTTGTTGAAGATGGAACCATAGAAGTCAATGGGCAGAAACATACCAAAAACAGTGATCACAAGGTCTTCACAAATCCATTACATGACCATGGGAAAGGAAAGGCCTCTAGTTCGGGAACTAAGAATAATACCTTGGCCAATTATAACAGTGCTAAGTACGATTATAAACCAAGTACCATCATCAATCATATTCGAGTTGCTGATGAAAATATCAATACCATTACCATAAAGAAGCATCCTGAATGTGTGGTCAATACACACAGAACTAAGATAACCCTTCTAGGTCCTTTGTCAGAACCACAAACATAGTCTTCCAAGCTTAAGTATAATTTGGTTGACCAGTTGGGGAAGACCCCAACACAAATATCCATCTTGGAACTATTGATTATATCACTAGATCACCGAGCCATTCTTGACAAAGCCTTGCAAAGCACAATGGTCCCTACCAATATCGATGTCAATCGTTTTGAAGAAATGGTAGGATACTTAACCAATTCCCATCATACCACATTATCTCAACAAGATTATTCAACTGAGAAAACCAATCATAATGATCCATTGTACCTTGAAGTTCTTGTTCATCAAACCAAAGTCAGATGAGTCCTAGTAGACGAAGGAGCAGGGTTGAACCTTTGCACCTTGAAATTGGTTAAGGCATTAGGTTTCTCAGAAGCATGCGTGGACACCACTAAGAGTATAGTCATTAAAGCATATGAAGATGAGGAAAGATCATCTAAAGGAGTTGTCACACTCCCTATCAGGATTGGCCCTGCAATTATGGACACTAGTTTGGGTGTTGCCACAATAATGGTTTACAATTTCTGAGAGATTCTAATTTTTGCTGAAATCACATATTTTTAGAAAATATAATGATTTAAGCCATAAAAAGTTCCATTTTAAGGATTCCAATTGAAGAGGGTTTGATCAAACCATCTTAGATCAAACCCCCTTGGATAGAACCTCGCTAGTTTTAAACAATACCTATCAATGAGTCTCCTTTACACCTATCAAAATCTTGATAAAAAATAACTTTTGATTTACCTTTTGGGGGATCAAATGAATTAATTTAAAATTTATTTGAAATGATTATAGTATTCCTCAGAATGATCTATCCAATGAATATAATTTTAATATGTTCTAGTTTTATTATGTATTTGTTTTTTAGTTTTATTAAACATAGGTTTTTCATCGAAAATGAAGGTCTTTGTTCTGCACATGTGGAAAAATAGCAGATTGTCAATTTTTTTTTTGAAAAATATGAGTGCACCAGATATTGAAGTCCTTGATCCAACAAAAAAATAAAATTGAATTTCGATATATACAAAAAAAGTTATGCGTTATATGGTCGCGCTATGTCTGAGTTGTAATTGGTTTGACTTCGAAACTTGATTGAAGAAAAAAATATTCAATAAAAAACTATCTAACCAAGTGGAAGAATTAGCTATCGGAGTTACAAATCTAAATTCAAAATAATTCGAATTTTATTCTTCATGGAAAAATTTTTTATGCGTTATACGGTGTGCGTCACTTTTTTAAAATGTTGTTTTATGAAAAAACCAGTTTTCATGGGAGATGGAAAAAGAAGTGCAATCTAATTCCAAAAAAAAGAAAAGAAATATTTTTAGAATCTAAAAACAAAATGTGACGAGACTCTAGTTTTCATCATCTTCAAATTTATCATGGTTTAGCCGCTATAGGTGCCCAAATGTGAAAATTTAGTTAAAAATAATAATTTCAGTGTCCAGTTTGGCCAAAAAATGTAAACCACGATTGTGGGATCACCCGTTTCCAAGTCTTGGATCTCACCCTTCCCTACAACCTTTTGTTGGGTAGACCTTGGATACACGCTATGAAATCCACCCCCTCCACATATCATCAGTGTCTTAAATTCCCATACAATGGTACAAAGATCACAATCGATGGTGATCCAGATCCTTTTCAATATGGCACAAGCCTACGTGAAATACCACAATGAGAAGTGCCAGTCAATCAAGAGGATTCATCCTCCACCTTATCTATATATATTGATCCATGAAATCTTACCAAGTCCATTGCATCACAACCACCTTCATCCACTCCTAAGGTCAAGATCCAAGACAAGGGCTGTGGAAAATATCACATGAAAGCATCCTATTGTGTCAGTCAAATGGTTCCTCCTAAGTCATATGGTCTACCCACAACATATAGGAGATAATCCATAGTCACATTCCATGTCCCTCCTACAATGACATTGACAAAATGGGGAGAGTTAAGTAAAGAAGCCGTGAACCAATAAGATGTCACCTCTTGGTTGTATACTAAAGACAATGAAAACCCTCCACCGTCTATACAAATATCTAAGGATCAATATGGAAAGGGCTTCACGATCATGCAAACCAAAGGATATGACAGGAATAGTGGTTTAGGGCTACATCAGAATGGAAGGAATGAACTAATCATTGTCTCACCACAACCAAAAGGACTCGGCCTAGGGTTTCAACTGATTAGAATTGGTATTTTGAGTACTTCATTATCATCACAAGAGGAAGTAAGTGCTTCTGAAGACATCGAGATATCCCACAAACCATTTGACCCAACTTATGATGACCCCACTGACTTGAACGAATATGAATGGGATTCCCTTTCCTCTACCAACATGATGGACCTAGATAAGCTATTTGGCAAACTTGATAAAATGCTACAACCCGCACCAACTCCATCTAGCCCTCGTCCTAAAAAGTCATTGTCTAAAGAAGAATGGCTTAAAATTTATTATTGGGAAACCCTTGATCATGAATCTTGGGCACCTAACGAACCATCTTCTGATGACCTAGCCCTTACAGTGCTCCCACCCCAAAGTCTACTTGTCCATAGAAAGAAGAACAAAAAGGAGTTAGTCCAAAAATTCTATGACCATGTCAACCATTCTATATTCACTTTGTCAGCCTCCACATTTGACAACTCCGATGATGACATTCCCCTCGTATATCCCCAACTTATTGATTGGGATCAACAAGGTACACCCATCTTAGATATATTCGAGAATGATGAAGTGATAGATGAGTTCATGGGACTTCGAGAAGGCATACCAAGAGGTGATCATAAAGCTAGTTTTACCATAGACTTGGATGACATGGCATATTTTGGGGAGTTTGTTCACACCTCCAATCGTAAAAGTGAAAACAAAAAGAAAAACAATGAAAATGATGAAAATGACAAGTCCCTAGGTGAAAACTGAAAGGCGCCTTTGGACAAAGAAATAGTAAAAATAAAGGACGCATCCGAGGGCGAAAAAATACCTGAGGCACCCAAGGATGGAGGTTTGAACATTCTCCTAGTTGCTCAGAAAAAATCACTAACGTTAGTAGAAGAGTCTATCGAGATCAACATAAACACTGAAGAAAACCCTTGGGTATTATATTTTGCAGCATCTTTGACAGAGACAGAGCAACCAACGTTTCAAGACTTTTTCACAAAAAGACAGATAAAATTTGCATGGTCATATGCTGACATGCCCGGGCTGGATCCAGAACTTATATTGCATCATCTACCATTGCAACTAGGTGTTAATCCTATCAAACAAAAACTAAGAAAGATGCATCCACAAATCGCCCTATTAGTCAAAGCCGAACTTAAGAAGCTATTGGATGTCGGATTCATTAGAACCATAGACTATGCAGAATGGATATCAAATCTTGTGCCAATAACCAAACTATCTGGGGGCATCCACATTTGTATAGATTTCAGAGATATGAACAAGGCATGTCCTAAGGATGACTTCCCTTTACCAAAAATTGACATGATAGTAGACCTTACAACAAGATATGAGATGCTATCCCTCATGGATGGTTTCTCTGGGTATAATCAAATCAAAATCGCAACAGAGGACCAATACAAGACTGCTTTTACATGTCCATGTGGAACATATTGCTGGAATGTTATGCCTTTTGGGCTCAAAAATGATGGAGCTACATATCAACGTGCAATGATGACTATTTTCCATGACCTTGTACATACTGTCATGGAAGACTATGTCGATGACATAATAGCCAAATAATTGACAAGAGCAAATAATTTGAAATTCTTAGACAAGATATTCTAGAGACTAGAAAATTACAAAGTAAGGCTCAATCCAAAAAAATGTGTCTTTGGTGTTAAATCAAGAAAATCTCTAGGATATATCATTTCTAGAAGAGGCATTGAAGTGGACCCTGCAAAAGTAAGAGCTATAATGGACATGCCTCCACCAACCAACATCGGTCAGCTAAGAACACTACAAGGGAGATTACAGTCTATTAGATGCTTCATAGTACAGTTAGCAAACAAGATACATCCATTCCAACATTTTCTCAAGAAGGGGGTACCGTTTGTATGGACACCCAAATGTCAAGAAGCTTTCCAAAAGATCAAGGATTACCTGCTCACACCACCTGTGTTAATGCTGCCTATAGTTGATAGAACTTTGATACTTTACATTTCAACAACTCAGTCAACATTAGGAGCCTTAATTGCACAAAATGATGATGAAGGTCATGAAAGGGCAGTGTACTACATCAGCCGCACTTTGGTGGGATATGAACTACACTACAGTAACATAGAACGTGTCTGTCTTGCAATAGTATTTGCTACTCAAAAACTTAAGCACTATATGCTAAACCACCAAACCATGCTGGTCGCTAAGATAGATCCTCTAAAATAGATCGTAAGTAAAGCAACACTAATACGCCGATTGGCTAAATGGGTAATGATACTTAGTGAATATGACATTTAGTATGTGGAACGAAAAGCTATAAAAAGGCAGGTTATTGTAGATCACTTAGTAGATGCACCAATTAAGGCCGACCATCCTTTAGTGGCAGATTTTCCCGATGAGTTCATCTTCAAAGTCAACACTAGAACCACATGGAAATTATACTTTGATGGGTCACATACTAATTGTGGTTCAGGAGCAGGCATACTGTTTGTTACACCTCAAGGCGATACTATCCCTAAGTCATTCATAACTGATTTCCCTTGCACCAACAACATAGCGGGATATGAAGCCCTTGTGACATGATTAAAAATGGTAGTCCAATGGAAGATTAAGCATTTACATGTTTATGGAGATTCTCAGCTAGTAGTCCGGCAAGTCAATAATGAGTATGAAACTAAAGATGAGAAACTTGCTCCCTACAAGCGCATGACCAATAGTTTCAAGCAGTACTTTGATAACATCCTTTCAACTGTTGGAAAACGTGCCTCTACTTTCTAGCTTGAAATCTCTTGAAGACTTGGCATTTTCTCTTCAGTCCTAGCCTTTACCACTTTACCACGGGGAACAGTTAATAGAGGCGCGATTGAGCGGTTTACCGCTTTACCGCGAGCCTCTGTTGTTCGGTCCATGGTTGGGCGGTGTTACCGCTATACCGTGACAGTCTCCTCACTATTCGGCAGTTGCACGGTGAAGGTTTGACGGTCTGGCGAAGCGGTTATCTCCCTACTGCGGGGGTTGCTTGGAGAAGGCGTGGTGGCGTGGTGAAACCGTGGTGGTCGGTGCAGGCGGTTACCTCCTTACCGCAGAGGCCTTTGGGTCATGGCGCGACTGCATGGTGTGCTTGGTGGTCGGCTTGGGTGTTAACCGCCATATCATTGGTGGCTTTGCTCTACCTCGCGATTGGGCGGTGGCACCGCCATACTGCGAGGGCCTTTTGGCCCTAGCGCGATGATGCGGTGTGAGTACTGCCATACCATGAGGGTCTCATGGTTGCCAAGTAGTTGCACGATGGACATGGCGATCAATAGTAGATGCTTACTGCTATACCACAAAGGATTGTTCTTTAAGCCGCAGTGGCATGGTTGATGACGATAGTTTGGCGAGCGGGTTGTCACCGCTATACTATGGGTGTCTTCTTGCTAGGGCATGGTAGTGTGGTGTATACCACCTGTGATCCTAATAAAATGTTGCTTTCTAAATGTGAGATGTTAAATAAAACTAATAGTGCAATAAAGAGAAACAACAAGATAATAGGGCACCTCAATGATTAGCCTAAGAAAATGAACAATATGAAAGCAAGATAAACAAATAAATTGCTATTATACCTTCATGTTGTTGCTTCCTTGGTTGGCCCTTGATGTTGAAGTCTTGTGTGCTCCTTGGATGGCAATGCAAATGAAGTGGATGCAAGATGAATTGATGCAATATGGATGCTAAAATGGATGAGAGATTGAATGAAAATTTTGCAAGAGTTTATTTGCAAAAGACTTGATCCCCTTAAAATGAAGGAATTGAAGGGGTATTTATAGGCCAAATTGAATTCTCTAGAGAATTCAACGGTTGGGATTGATCCAACAAAGATCAAGATGAAGGGCTATGGTGAGTTGAGGACTCACAAGCCCTCACATCTTGACATGTGGAAGGTGAGATGTCTTAGGGTGGAGTGATGTGGAAATGAGGTGGACCTTGGGGGATGAGAAGATTCCTTGGAGGAATAAAAGTGAATTAAAAATTCACAATGATTGGAAGAATCTAGTGGATAAGAAAGGGTCTCCAAAAAGCTGGAGATTTGTCACATGTGGGTGATGTGACAAGTCCAAGGTTCTAGAAGCCCTTGGCACATATGAAGTGACAAGTCAAGGCTTCTAGAATCTTGCATGGGGGATGGGGAAGACCTTGGGAAGATAAAAGTGAATTAAAAATTCACATGGGGAAGAGGGGAACCTTGGTTGAATAAATGTGAATTAAAAATTCACATAGGGAAGGGAGTCCATACCAAAAATGGTAAGTGGGAAGGTTGACCAGAAAAGGTAAGCCAAATGTGGCTAATGATTCTGATTAAGGTTGTGCAAACACAAAATTAGGATAATTAATGAAATATTAGAGGCAAGTGGGAGATTATGGAAGATGTGACACTTAATCAAGATTAAGTGATGCACATCCTAATCACAGATTAATTAATTTAATCTAGATTAAAAGAGGGTTATGGAGAATGTGACAAGGAGAGAGAAAAGAGGAATTAAAAATTGGTTTTAATCCAAATGGGTTAAATGACTAAATTAAATAATTTGTCATGTTTATTTAATTTAGAGAAGAGAAGACAAGGGGGTAAGGTAAAGTATTTAATTTATTTAATTAGATACTTTAGGAACCTTAGGCAGAAAATAAAATAGTGATTAAATAAATTATTTAATCACTATTAATGGAATAGATGAATGTAATAGACGATTTTGATCATATGGAAGTGATCAAATTTGGATGTCTATATTTTTCCCCTCTTCGAAGTATCGTTAGAATAACAGTGCTTCGAAGAAAAGAAAGTGCAGATGACTAGAAGAAGTGACCGAAAGAGGATTCCCCAGCGTGGGGAAGAGGATCTGAGTCATTCAATTAATGAGGAATGGATGAAGATGCTCCAATCGTGGAAGGTGTTGATTATGGTCGAAAAAAATGGTAAATGTGAAGGGTATGCTCCCTTGAGAGGGCGACAGGGGAAAAGAGAGGGGTCCCGGGTGACCTCTCGATAGGAAGAAATGGATGGTATGGTTGGAAAGAGGGCAAAAAATTAGGCAAGTTTTCCTTTTGAACGAAGTCAATCGGACAAACGGGGTGCAAATGGCGGCACCAGGAAGGGAAGGTATTAGTCAGAGGAATAAAACGGTAAATAAAAGGTTAAAATACCTTTTAAAAGGGGAGAGAAAAGAGAGGGGTCCCAAAAAAAATCTCTTAATAGAAAGAAATGGAGGGTATGGTTGGAAAGAGCTAGAAAAAATAAGCAACTTTTCCTTTTGAACGAAGTCGATCCGACGCATGGTTTGCAAATGGCGGCTCCAGGAAGAAAAAGGAGAAAAAGTGTTGTAGAGGGGTGAATGTGCCCCATTGCAGAAGGGGTGAGGTCACCCCGGGAGGGCGGGTACGCCCTGGGAAGGGGCGAGTTCACCCCAGGAGGGTGGGCATGCCCCGGGATGGGGCGAGTTTGCCCCGGGATGGGGCGTGTTCACCTCGGGAAGGGGCGTGTTTGCCTCGGGAGGGCGGGTACGCCCCGGGATGGGGCGAGTTCACCCCGGGAGGGCGGGTACACCACGGGATGGGGTGAGTTCGCCCTGGGAGGGTGTGTACGCCCCGGGATGGGGCGAGTTCACCCCGGGAGGGCGTGTACGCCACGGGATGGGGTGAGTTCGCCCCGGGAGGGCGTGTATGCCCCGGGACGGGGCGAGTTTGCCCTGGGAGGGTGGATCCGCCCCGGCCGGCCGAGGGCGGGTCCACCCCGCTGCAGGGGGCTGATCCGCCCCGCTGCAGGTCGAGGGCGGGTTCACCCCGGCAAGCCCTCACATCATTATGAGTTTATTTGCAAAAGACTTGATCCTTTTAAAATGAGGGAATTAAAGGGGTATTTATACGCTAAAATGAATTCTCTAGAGAATTCAACGGTTGGGATTGATCCAACAAAGATCAAGATGAAGGGCTATGGTGAGTTGAGGACTCACAAGCCCTCACATCTTGACATGTGGAAGGTGAGATGTCTTAGGGTGGAGTGATGTGGAAATGAGGTGGATCTTGGGGGATGAGAAGATTCCTTGTTGGAATAAAAGTGAATTAAAAATTCACAATGATTGGAAGAATCTAGTGGATAAGAGAGGGTCTCCAAAAAGCTGGAGATTTGTCACATGTGGGTGATGTGACAAGTCCAAGGTTCTAGAAGCCCTTGGCACATGTGAAGTGACAAGTCAAGGCTTCTAGAATCTTGCATGGGGGATGGGGAAGACCTTGGGAAGATAAAAGTGAATTAAAAATTCACATGGGGAAGAGGGGAACCTTGGTTGAATAAATGTGAATTAAAAATTCACATGGGGAAGGGAGTCCATACCAAAAATGGTAAGTGGGAAGGTTGACCAGAAAAGGTAAGCCAAATGTGGCTAATGATTCTGATTAAGGTTGTGCAAACACAAAATTAGGATAATTAATGAAAGATTAGAGGCAAGTGAGAGATTATGGAGGATGTGACACTTAATCAAGATTAAGTGATGCACATCCTAATCACAGATTAATTAATTTAATTTGGATTAAAAGAGGGTTATGGAGAATGTGACAATGAGAGAGAAAAAAGAAGAATTAAAAATTGATTTTAATTCAAATGGTTAAATGACTAAATTAAATAATTTGTCATGTTTATTTAATTTAGAGAAGACAAGGGGGTAAGGTAAAGTATTTAATTTACTTTAGGAACCTTAGGTAGAAAATGAAATAATGATTAAATAAATTATTTAATCACTATTAATGAAATAGATGAATAAAGTAGACAATTTTGATCATATGGAAGTGATCAAATTTGGATGTCTACACCACCTTACCGCGAGCATATGATGGATGGCGAGCGGTGGTGCGATAGAAGGAGCTCGGGTTTTGTTGACTATTTGGGTGACAGTCAAAGTGGTGGACGAATAATGCGATGACACGTGGCATGATGATATTCGTTGATTTTACATCGGTGTTGTAAATCAACGTTGATTGGCTGAAAGTATTATTCTTTGGAAGCGATATATTTTTGCATTAAATGAATGAGAGGTTGACGATGTGTAGATATGTCTTTGTATCCTGATTTAATGCTAGGCGACTCGATGTGTGCTGCATAGCGGTGCACGTTATCAGAGAATGATGGAAGGCTTGTTGGTGGGGTAATTAAATACACCCTGATGGTTGTTGATTGAGAGGACTAAGGGGTCAATCGGTGAAGTGTCAAGAAGATCAGATCATGCAGTGAGAGTGTTCTAGCAGTATGCTAAGGCATTGTAACTGTGAACACTGAGTGGCACAGAACCGAGAAGATGTGAACCTGAGTGGCTATGAGCCTGTGCTAGCTGAAAGACTGGCTAGACGAATGGGCTGGTGAGATGAAATGAATCTGCACTGTATGTCATGTAAGGACATTGTAACAGTGCAAGGATTCTGAATAATGGTGTTGCCTATATTCTCTAGATGGATAAGATGTAAACTTCTGAAGAGCATAGCTCTAAGATTGTATTGTAACTATTTTTTTGCTGATTAATACAATTGAGCTGAGTGTTTTGGAGGGTGGGGTTTTCCCCATGTAAATCTGTGTGTCCATAAGTTTTTCTTTCATGTTGTTTGATTTTGGAATTTGAATCTATGCATGTGTTGAATCTGTTATTTGTTTGCATGTACTTTTCTCAGAAGGATTAATGGGGGAAACCACTATGCCTGTTTCTGCTTTATGGCATAGTAGTTTGTGTCTTTGAGGTGATTTAAATTAAAGTCACTAAGGCAATGTTGTTCTTAGATGTCTCATTCTAAGTTGACCCATCTCATCCCCAACATCAAAAAATTCCCCACATTCAGAACAGGGTAGTAGATGCTATGGCAACCGTTGGTTCATTATTGGATATTCCTAGCAACGTGCCTAAATTCAAGTTTTTGGTCGAACAACTTTTGGTCCCTGCCTATGACATCCCTAATTCCACGATGGTGTGTACAATTGTTGGTCCTACTTCCCCATGGTACAAGGACATATATGATTAGCTCCATGCCGAAATTCTACCCTTAGACTTGTCAAATAACCAACGTAGAACCTTTATCTGAAAGTCTTCCAAATATACCATCATCGGAGATACCCTTTATAGACGTGCCATAGATAATACCATATTGAGATGTCTCAATGCTGAAGAAGCACAAGCAACCTTACATGCGATACATGAAGGTATATATGGATCCCATTCTAGCGGTCCTTCCTTAGCTAAGAAGATTACGAGATTAGGTTATTATTGGCCTACAATGGAAAAAGACTCATATATCTTTATCAAGAAATGTTGACAATGTCAGGTATACAAAGACTTGATACACGCGCCAACACAGGAGCTCCGACCAATAGCTTCACCATGGCCCTTTGCCTAATGGGGACTTGACCTCATAGGTAAGATACATCCTCCATCTTCCAATGGCCATAAGTTCATCATAACCGTTACCAAATACTTCACCAAATGGATTGAGGCTATTCCTATGACCTTTATTACCGGCACACAAATTTCCAAGTTTATCCTAAACTACATAATCTGTTTGTATGGTGTTCCTCAATCCATTGTCACAATAATGGCTATCCATTCAAAAACCAAGAAGTCCGCCATCTCTGTGAATAATTTCATATCCAACATCACTTTTCCACACCATATTATCCACAAGGTAACGACCAAGCAGAGGTGTCTAATAAAACAATCATCAAAATCCTCAAAAAAATTGTCAATGATGTTGGTCGTGACTGACATTTACAACTAAATCTTGCCTTATGGGATTACTGCACAAGCATTCGTACTCCCACAGGCGCCACTCTATACTCCCTTGTATTCAGTTATGAAGCAATCTTACCTATTGAGGTTGAAATTCCTTCCCTAAGGGTATCATATTGATGATGAAGAATACCGTGTGTCACGACTACATGAGTTAGAATTCCTAGATGAATGAAGATAAAAGGCATTAGATCATCTTCAAGCATATCAAAACCGTCTTCATCAAAACTATAATAGGAAAGTTTTGAATCGACACTTTGACATTGGTGATTTGGTGTTAATGGAGAACCCTAAGAATCAAGTTGAAAGAGAAAAACTAGGCAAGTTTGAACCAAATTGGTTATGACCTTATATTGTTATAGAAACCTTTGGATGAAGAGTATATCAACTCTCTACCCCTGAAGAAGAACCGCTCTTGTCACCAATCAATAGCCTTCATATGAAGAGGTTCTATGCATAGCTTCTAGGAACCATGTCTTAATCATAAAAATACAAAAAAAAAAAAACTAAATAAAATTGTTACCTCGATTGAAACCTAGCAAACAGGCATCCTTGTAACACCAAAAAAATTTAAAAATCAATAAAACAGTAAAGATAAATAATCCGTCCAATAGTGAAAACCACTTCGGTGGCGCTATGGATAAGTACCATGGTGAAAAATTGACAAACAGGCACCATGTGTAGTTGACTTCGCTCCTTCGTCTACCATTATTCCAATCAAACATTTCACCATCACCCATAATAAATGGTTGTCTTATCCATTACTTGGAACGATTGACATCAAGTCCACTCTGTATTCCCACTTCATCCTATATGTCTTATTCCCGACTGGGGGAAAATCCTTGACCTGTGTCATGTGGACCTTGTACATAGCAACCCAACATTAGAAAATGTCCCCAAAAAAAAACTCAAAAACATCAGAAAATGTCTCGAAAAAATCTAAAAATATCAAAAACTCCAAATAGACAATTAAAAACCAAAACATATCAAAAATCCGAAAAACAGAGTTAGAGTCAATTGTGTCAAGTCAGTCGTAGACATAGTCGAACTATGTTGCCTCTGCGATTGGACGTAGGAAAGGCCATCACTTGATGTGCCCCCGAGGCATTAGGTCTGTCTTTCTAGGTTTCTCACATATCACACATGTGGAAATCATGACTCATTCTTTGTATATGTCAAAGTCATTGGTCGTGTCGAACTATGAGGTCTCTGCGTGTACAACATAGGCAAGGCCATCAATCGATGAGTCTTCGAGGCTGCACTAGGTTAGTCCACTAGGGTTTATCACACTCACTACCACACACGTCACAAAATCATCAAGTTAAGTTCATATTTTTTCAATCAGTCATGTCAGTCAAAGTCTAAGTCGAACTATGAGGTCTCTGCGTGTATAACATAGGCAAGGCCATCAATCGATGAGCCCCCAAGGCCGCACTAGGTCAGTCCTTTAGGGTACATCATGTCAAGTCCAAATTGTCACACACACACACTCATAACAGTAAAAACATCAAGATAAGGTCACACATCAACAAGGCAGAGAATTCAAAATTGTCATCAAGTCAAAATCAAACAAATTGCCAATACAATCAAACTACGTCTTATGCAAGATATGTCTCTCTTGACAATGGTCATCATCAATCATCATAGCCTTATGCAACTTGTCGCATCAACGTCATCAGACTTAATGTCTTATATGGTACGTGTCTTTCTGAAACCAAGCTTTGTCATGCCTTACACAGATAGTCGCAAAGTCGAAACTAGACTCAATGTCTTATACGGCATGTGTCATCCCCGACATCAGGCTATGTCCAACAATCAAACAACCACACGAGATCAAATTTTGGAAAATACTTCTATTGATTTTTTTGACATTTATGGTTTATTTGGTTTTATCTTATTGGCTTTGTCTTTGAGTTCGGTTACTAGCTTTCTCAAGGATATCTCAGAACTCTTTTTCTTTGACTATTTTTTGTCAATTGTCTTTTAATTTTGGTTTTTGAGTCATGTTACTAGTTTCCTTGAGGATGTCCCATAAAGGATTTAGAGGAGCAATGACGTCTCATGACCTGTCTTTTCTTTGTTTGTTGTCTGTGGTTTGTCTTGACAAAAAGACTGGGGCAGCTGTGCCCTTAGTATGAGTTAAGATAATCCTTGTCTGCGACTGTCTGTTGTTAGCAAGTGGATGACCGTGCGCACCTTGATCTATGTCATATCCTGGCATTTCTCTCCATTTGTGTTAGTTACTGCCCAATGATGATAAAGTGCAAAACCTTTTGTGATTCAACAAAATATCAAAGATTTCTAATACTAACATCAATATCTTTTTTTTTCCATATTTCTTTCCACATTAACATTCAACTCCACACCTAACACCTAACACCTCTAAATTCATTTCCGTCAACTCCATTGCATTTCTGGCTATCCAATTGACTTATTGGGACTATTTCTAGTTTTTTTTTGGATTTTTTTTAAAATTCGTCAATTTTTCCGAGGGGGCATACCCTAACCTATTTCATACTAGGGCAAGAATGGGGCATGTTTTGAATGATTTTGTTTGACACAAAAGCCGAAATGACATTGTATCAAAGAGGGGCAAACTGTAGACACTGAAAAATTGGTCTAGGCCTGTGAGTACCATTTTTGACATAATTTTCTAATGTCCATGGTGACGATTAAATAATGTTAATTATTTAATTATTTCCTATACACATCTTTCTTCTATTAATTAAATAACTTTAATTATTTAATTAATTCATTATGACCTTTATTTAACCTTGATTAATTAAATAAATCTTTAAATACGTCGCTAATTAATTAATTCTTTTTCTGAATTAAATAATTTATTATTTAATTTACCCTTTATCATATTTCGACTATAATTAAATATTCATTTCGAATTATTTAATTATTCAGTTAACCTTTTCGACAATCAATTAAATAAATCATTATTTATTTAATTTAATCTTCAAAATTCGAATGTTGAATTAAATAAATATTTAATTCATAAAAATAGTTATTCTTGTCAAATTCTTCTATCGCCTACTTAACTAATTATTCACTCATCATTTGACTCGAGATCTATTTGAATCAATCAATTATCTCTTGATTCGATGTCTGATTGTTTCTGCAAAGAGACTCTCTGTCATAACCAACCAGTTATCTAGTTCTAACTCTTATGCGTGAACTTATTTATTAATTAAATATCTTTATTTAATTAATTAATTCATGGGTGCATTCAAACAAAATGTTATCCAAATTCTATCTTTATCCTTTTCATTCAAAATCTTATTCTTCTATTTTTCGAATACTTTTAACTAAAGATTAAAATCATTTATTTAATCTTGAACTCTTATTCTTTCAATTTTCGAATAGTCTTAAACATCAAATTAAATTATTATTTAATTTAATATTTTATCCTACAGACTTTTCCAACTCACATTGTAACTGATACAAATCCCAATCACATGGCATTCATCAATCTCGATCATTGATCTTTGCTTTGAATTTGAGCCAATCGTTCGAAAACCAATTTTCTATAAATTGACCTAGCATTTGTCATTATTCCTCCTCCCGAAATTGATATACTTTTGGAAGCAGAGCTCGTAATCTTTGATATTTTCTATAATCACATACATACAATGGCTATACTTGCACACTTATTGAAAATCTGAGGGCAATTATACTACAAAAGGCAAAATGAAGAAGGACAACAAAAATAATTCAAAGAAGTGGACAAATATTCGGTGAGACTGTTTCATGTTTATTGTTTATTGTGCTTTGTGATTTTTTGTTTAATGTAGGTTAGATTATTGTTAACATGCTTTAACCAGTTTCTTTCTAGCATTTTTCCTACATTACAGTTGTCAATGTTAATAACACTAAATCATATCAAAGGATGATATCAACCAATTGGGGAATTACACTAGAGTTTGAGAGAGTTAAGCTATCTTAGTTCTTGTAAGTTTATTAGATCTGTATTTAGCTTTGATCCCATTTGAAAGTTGTTATGAAATATTCCTTAGGCAAATGATATCCCAATGAATTAAATTTGCAAGAGGTGTTTAGGGAATAAATCCAAGTTTTAGGGTTTTCCCTATGCTTGATCTTGTGTTATACCTTTTATTCATTGTTCTTATTGTATGAATTATAAATGTATGAAGTAAAGTTGGACCTATATATAAAATTTACTAATAATTTGCGGGACTTGTAAAATGACTAAAAAAACATTGTTGGTTTATGAATGGTGGGGTGCAAAATTGAGGATTGAATATGCGAACTATCTATAGTTCTCCTATTTTCTTAGAAAAGTTGAATGGGGCACATCTAGTTCTTTCTTTGTATGACCTTTGATAGGTCCTGAATTCTAATCCTAATGAATATTTTTACTAGAATACATGAACGATCCTATAAATGTATAGTCCTTAGGATACATGCAATGATATACGAGTTACTTTTTTGGTAGTATTGTAAGCTAGTTAATGACCATTGAGATTATGTATTTTACAATATTATATTGGTTTATGTATACACCCCCAACAAACAAGCAATAGGACTACAACCAAGAGGCACAAAGGAGAACCAATGCATAGACAAGCCATATCCAGAGCATGTGGATCAGAAATGGAGGGCGACTTTCCGTCTTTCACTTAGATTGCAAAGCCTCACTCTAGCCTTCATTTACATCCCAAGTTTCCTTCCATATGCTAGAATAGTAATATATTTCTTTAGACATTATTTATATTATTATGTTCACGTTATTAAGTTTTATTATGATTCTCAAGTCTCAAACACATTTAAGCTAAGTGAAAACATAATTTTCCATTCCATCTTCATGGAATTCAAAAGGCTTAAATATGATTTTGACCACCTTGGAAATCTTCTAAGTATTCTTAGCTCATTTCCTTGTCTTAATGGTAAATTTATTTCATGTATCTATCTTTCTAGATTTGGAATTCTATTTTATGATATCATATCTTTATCCTTTCCTTTTTAATTTAATTCTTTGGTTTAATTTTATAGATTAGAATATTTGATTTTTTTCTTTGTGTTTTTTTAATATTTGTCTTGTAAATTATTAACCATTGTCTGATCTAGGTAGTGCATTCTATGTATGTATGGAGACTTTCATAATTGGATAGATGTTGGTGTACTTGCAATAGTATTCCTATTATATAGTAATATTTGTTTCATCTTTTGCAATCCACTCTTTATTTGATTTTTGAAATATGTTTTTTCTTTTTATTTTGGTTTAAATACATTTTTTATATAGAATTAACCCAACACTCATATTTAATTGGATTAGTTATTTTAATTAAACACATCAATTTTTTTTAAAAGGGAATGAATAACAAAACATATATTGAATTATGCTATCCAATAATTATGGTTTGTTTACTTTAGTATTGTTTAATTAATTTTTGGCAGATAGTGGTTATTCCTTTCCTTTGAATGTAATAGTGTTAAAGTAGGTTAAATACTTAACACTTTAATAAGACAATTTACTTTTACACACTATAGCTGTCTATAAAGAACTATATTTTGGAACTATTATAAATCATGACAAATAATATAATTTAGTGTTTTGAAAAGCCTAAAAATTGTAGATGTGTGATAGTTTAAATCTAGAGTTGCATAAGAGAAATTTTGTAAGTAATTATTGTAGTGCTTTGATTTTATAAACTATACTTGTAAGTCTAGTTAAATATCAAGATGAAATGGAAGCAACAAAATTTAAGGAAGCAAAAATACCCCTAAAAAATATTTTTGAAACTATTAATAAGATGAGATTCATAATCGAGGGATGTAATTATAGTTTTCTTCATGTTGGGTTGTTCTAAGTAAGACTAGAATAAAACATCAAAAGAAAAAGTTGAGAAATAATAATAAATACAAAATAACATGCATGTTCTCCTATTTTAGTAGTAATCCAATTGTTATAGTGAATTTAATTCATTAGGGTGCTCATGTAATATCTTTGAGAAAACTAACGGTTAAAAAGGGGAATACATCATTTCAAATGAAAAGCTTATTTTTGATAAGCAACAAGGTACACACATTAATAAATTACCAATAAACACAAAATAGAGAGAAAGTAGAGTCCTAGCAGTCAACTATACACTTCAACCATGAAGTGTAGATTCTAAAATGGAAAAAAATGACCTTGCATCCAAGAAGACTTGTGAAAATAGTGTACAAGCAGGTCTATTTATAAATTGAATTGATGATTGATCAAGGGTTGAGATTGATACAAGATATCAATGTTTGATGATAATTGAGAGGATTGGAGAGAGGAGAATCCTCCAAGTGACACCTTTTGATTGGTAAAAATCAAGAGGGTCAAGATTAAAGGAATTCATGGTCAAAATTATCTTGGAAAGAGATAAAGGGTGAGGATATGAAGGACAATTTTAGAAATCTAAAAAAATATTTTTGGAGATATGTGAAGGGTTAATATTTTCTTGGAGAAATGGATGGAGGATATTGAATGATATGATTTTTTGACAAGTGGGATGGATGAAACATATACTTGGATTCCATTCACAAGTTTGAGCATAGATTAAGCATACTTATGAATGCGAAATAGGCTTTATTAGTTAAATTGGTCAAGTAGTTGCTTGAGGGAGAATTTATGGGGAATTAAATAAATGATTTATACTCCTTTAATTTTTAGGATAGTGATATGAAGGTAAACTTAATTAAATAAATATTATTTCAAAGAAGAATAAAATATAGTGACTTTGGAAGAGATGGGACTAGTGGGAGAATGCCAAAATTAGTGGAAGGATGGGAGTGATGAAGATGAAGGAGGTAGATATGCCCCCTCTAGAGGAAAAGTGGATTTGAAGAACACAACTTTTCTTTTGAAATAAATGAAGGGATCGGAGTATATCAAATATAAGGATGAATGAGTGAAACAATTTAGATGAGAGATGAAGAAAAGTGATAAAAAGGATGGATGATGGGATAGTCATATTGATTTAGTTGAAAAACATTTTATTTGATATAACACTTGATTTTATGCATAAAATAAGGATCAAGGTGATTATGTGCCTAGTATGTAAAGGGGTTAAGATAAAAGAAAAGATCGTATACAAGAATATGTCATATAGAAACATGATATATAAGACCATTATGTCATTGTGGAAATATGTTGCAAGGATGATGGTAGAAGTAAACAACATGATAATACACACAAGTAGACAAGAAAGCATACAAAAATAAGTCAAAGACAAAAAATGATGTTTCCTTGATCTAAGATAAAAATAATTGATTAATTGATGATGAGTTGAATGTGAGGATTGGGAATGATATATCTCAATGATGATAAATTAAGTAAAATGGATCAAGGTTTGTAGCAAGGATAATAAAAAATCTAATAGATTCCTTTGAGGTTGTACAAGATGGTTTGAAAATGTTGCATGGATTAGGATTGTGTGCATTTGGAAAGACTATTTTGGGATTTCATTGGATGTGGAGGCTTAGAAAAAATGATAAGGGGGAACCCTTTCAAGATACAAGGATGAAATAATGGAGGGATTATGAAGATAGGGGGTTAAGGATGGATGCTTGAATGAAGCACAAGTATAAATAGTATAATAGGAAATAAATTTCCATTACATGGATAAAGAAGATATGAATGATTGTGGGTGAGATGAAGTGGTTTCAAGATATGATATCCAAGGAATATGCCATAGAGGAATAAAATTCCCTTTGGATATATTGTGGTAGATATGTTGAAACCAATGTAGGAAAATCTACCGATATTCATGCAAGATGGTAGAATGAGGTTTGCATGCTAGAGAGGATAGTTTGATTGCTCAAGGTAAAGGAAGATTCATGGAATGGAAGGATACATGAGTAGTTAATTATAGAGAAATTAAGTCTTATACTATCCAAAAAATTCTTTGATATTATGCCCTTATCCTTATCAAGGTTGAAAGTGGGAAGGAAGGATAGATTGGATAACAGGGATTTTTTTAGTGGTGAATTTTCTCTAATTGGTGAATAGTACATATTGGCCAAGTCAAAATTGGCGAATAAATTGCAACCAATGAGGTGGCCAAATCACCCGGGTTTTATGAATTATCGGTCCAATGCATTTCCATTCACCATCAATTTATTTTATGAGGCATATGTAATTAATATTTTTTCCACAACAAACTACGTGTTTCAAACTAACTGATTAATATTTTTGCTTGGAATCTTAAGAGCATGTATTAAATCACCTACATATTTTCCAATACTATTAAAGCAAGATTGTGTATCAAGACACATTTTTCCAACACTATTAAATGTTCACTACGCGTGAGGACCCATTTCACCAATATAATTTACAAATAATTGCTTATGAGGACCCATTTCACCAATAACATTCAAAAATAATTATGTTTGAGGGAAAAATTCACCAATTACTATGACACCTCGATGCTAATCGTAGGGCCATAATCGCCTTGAAAATTACAACATATGTGTTTGTTGAGGTTTGGTTTTCCCAACATGTAGATGTATCATTGTATAATCATGTGGGATTTGCCAAATTTTTACTATACCATTTAAAAATCCTACAAAATTTTCCAAATATGGATTGATATAAATACAATCGAAACTCTGATTTATTCTTACACATTTTGTTCAGTTCTGAAGTTGTGAGCTCTTGATTAGGAAGTTAGACTTGGAACCTTGATCATAGGCAAGTTATAAACTTACAACTACAGGCATTCCTACATTAATGAATAGCAAGTCAATGAAAGCCTAAAGGTAAGTGATTATTTCTTCATAGTGTTATAATATTTTTTTATCTCTTTTCCATTCTTGCTTTTATCTTAAAGATTATATTGAGTAGGATATGGGATCTATATTCTATGTCCTTAAACAAGAAGACATTTTTTTCTAGCTTTTATTCAAAGTGAGATATAAAGATGTTGATCAAAAAGTGCAACAAGGGTAAGAATCCTCAAGGTGGTGAAGGGATTAGGAGGCCATCAAAATGCCCAAAACGTAGAGTTACCATAAAGTCTTACTTTGGAATTGGTAATGTTTCTGATCCATCAGATCAAGATGGAGCTACATCATCAACTCTTACACCAAATATTAATGAAGGCATTCACAATACCTCACAAGATATTAGAATGATTTAATTGAGTCAAATGAGGATGACAATGCCACAAAAGATGTTCCAAGGGATACTGAGGGTAGCTAGAATGAGTTAATTGACCTGGATGGAAATGTTGGCATCGTAGATTGTAATAACCCATTCTTAATTATTCCTTAATTAATATTATTGTAAATGACACATGAATATACTCTAAATTAAAAGACATAAATAGTGGCTAAATTCAATCATAGCTACACATGTCCATTTAAAATGAGTCAAAGATTCTTATATTCACTTGAAAAATCAAATTACAATACCAGGTTTGACTTGGATCCTAAGGCCACAAATTCATTACATTGTACACATTGCATCAAGTAAAAGAATGAATTACATCAAGTTAAATATTAGACTATAATAGTTTTGTAAACAACTAAGGTTCTTCTTGACACTTTCCTCCACTGGTGGACTTGAACATGGTTGAAGCGCTTTACTGCCCAACCTGAAGCTTACACTTTCCCGGTATTCTTTCGACTTGAAGAATGTCCGACCCTACATGAAAAGTTTAGCAAGAGAACAATCTACAAGGTGGAATTTGGTACGTTCCCAAACATCAACATGCAATTTCTATCTACAAGTTAGAAAAGAAAGTGCAAGATCTATGCTAGGAATGTCAGAGAGTGAAATCACAAAGTTCATTCATACATACATAATGAACTGTATTGCTTGGCCAATCATAATAAATGTGTTGCAAAAAAAACAAATAATAGGTTATGGTAAAACAAACCTATACTCTCTGTACTCTATTTTGGCACCCGTATTGAAAGGTAACTTTCTATTATAACAACTATCTACCCTCTAATAACATCTACCCATAGGTGCTCTAGTCAACTAAGGAACCACTGTTATGTTCAAGTGTTTAAAATATATTTTCACAAATGTCTTCAAAAGAAGAAACATAATACTAAATTATACTCTAAACATAAATCAGATTTATGATTCACAGAGTAATACAACAATATGTCATATCATTCTTATGACTATTATCTACTTATCATCTTAAGCATTTTCCTTTTTAAAATGTACTAAAAACAAAAGAAAGTATGTCACAAGTATGTGT
>CM021104.1:677096397-677121397 GCA_007115665.2 Sequoiadendron giganteum | reverse complement strand
GTTCCCTTCCTTTGGAGTGAGGTAATAGGAGACACAATCTGAGAGAACCCTTGCAAAAAATTCCCATAGTATCCTGTGGGGCTCATGAAGCTATTGAGTTCTGCTACATTCTAAGGCACTGGCCATTCCATGATTGCCTTGATCTTCTTAAGGTCCACAAAGACTCCTTTAGCTAAAGTGATATGGCCCAAATAGTGCACTCTGTCTTTGATAGAATGAACACTTGGACAACTTCCCAAAGAGCTTCCTTTATCTCATTAATTGGAAAATTATTCTTAAATGTCTGTCATGCTCTTCGACAGTCTTTGAGTAAACTAGAATGTCAATGAAAATCAAGATAAATTCATCCAAGCAATCTCTGAATACACTATTCATGAGGTTCATAAAGGTTTTTGGTGCATTAGTTAAACCGAAAGGTACCACTATGAACTTGTAATGTCCATACCGAGTTCTAAATGCAGTCTTCGAAATATCTTCTTCCTTAATCCTCAATTGATGGTACCCCAAACTGAGATCTATCTTGGAGAACACTGTCACTCCCTTCATTTGATCAAACAATTCATCAATCCTCAAGAGTGGATACTGGTTCTTGATGGTAACCTTTTTCAACATCTGATAAGGTTCCTTGGATTGAGGCTTAGCTCTTGGAACTAGGTTGATAGAGAAATCGAATTCCTGCTTCAAAGGAAATTCTGTAAGTTCTTCAGGGAATATGTCTTAGAACTCCTTGAGAATAGGATAGTCATCTAAATAAGGCTCCTTGCTATTAGGATTACTAACATGCACTACATAAATTGCACACCCCTTTTGATGAGCCTTCTTGAGATACATCACAAAAATCTATCTAATCTCTAAGGGTCTCTACATTCCACAAACCTCAATTGGGTTTCCATAATCATCTAGATAGTTGACCACCTTATCCTCACAATTCAGTAAATCTTTATGTTCAATTAACCAATTTATTCCCAAAATTACATCATATGACCCTAAGGGTGCCACATACAGGTTGAACTAAGTTTGAAAGGTTGGAAGCTCTAACTCACTACAAAAGAGATAGGTATCTACCCTCTGCTCTACTCGATTACTATACTGGACTATCCATGAATTTTCCATGTATCTAGGTCAAATGGGTATCTTAGATATTATTCTAGGATCTATAAAACATTCAGTAGCTCCAATATCAATTAAGATAGAGTCAGATTGGCCATAAAGATTACCCGTTAGCTGAATTGGCGAAACCTGATACTCTGCCTGTCTATTATCCACTACAGATTTGGATCTGGTGATGCTAATTCTGCTGATAGATTCCTTCCTTCAGTGAATTAGATTGTTGAGGATAATTTGAGGCATAATGGTAGATTCCATAAGTATAACACCCATCTTGAGGCCCTTTGCGACCTCCTGGCTTGTCCTCTCTAAAGCCCTTCTACTTATGGTCATCCTTTCCCTTGCCTTTGTTTGCTCTCTTGTTCTTTCCACCATTACCATCTTCACCCTTCTCCTATGATTCACTTCCCCTCTTGAGATTATAGATCTGATGGCTCTTGTCTCCCTTATGAAATTTATTCTTCCCATAACGAGACTTAGAACTTGAATCACTGTGAAGATTGGATAACTATTGCAACTTCTATTCATGTTTGGTGGATTTTTGAAAGACTTCATTCATGGTTTGAGGTTCGTGCATATCCAATTCAGCTCCTATGTGAGGTCTAAGTCCCATTATAAACTTTTAGATACATAACCATTCATCTCCCTGATACCAAGGCTTATATTTTAACAGGTTAGTGAACTTTTCCCAACATTGAATCACAGTCATATTTCCTTGGGTTAAGTTATGAAATTCCATCACTTTCTTGTCAAAGAAAAGCTATGGTAACCATCTCTTCCCAAAATCTTGGAGGAAGAGTTCCCAAGTGATCTCAGAAGGTTGTAGGTTTCATTATAACTTCTCATTATCCCACTATCGTTGCTTCACTTGAGAGCTGGTACATAGCCCATGCTTCCTTATTTATTCAAAAAGGTTATAGAGCCCAAAGTATTTTTCCATTTTTATAATCCAAGCCTCAGCTCTTGTTCCGATAGCCTTTCCATCGAACTTGGGAGGTGCTACTCTTTTGTGGTCTTTCCCAAGCTTTTCCTTAATTCACCCTCGTCGACCTACCCCTGGACCACCATCTCCTTGATTGCCTTCTGCATTCTTGTGGTCCTGGTCCTCACGTGCCAATTAGACTTCTTACTCTATAAGATCCATGCGAGACTCTTTCCAATTCAAAAGCTCTAGAATTTGCTCCAGTCTCTTATTTGGTTTGTTATCGGAACCATTACCACCCCTGTCTTGCCTGGTGGTCACCATGTTGTCCCACACTTATCCTGCAACACAGTCACGTTCATCGCATCTCAACACAAGGTTGTATGAATAAATGTTCTTATGCTACATCTCATAATTTTCATATGCATACATCTCTCAATATATAAGTCATACACATTCATGTAACACACATTTTAGAGTCCCTCATTGATCACACCAAAAAAATATCATTTGATTTTATTTATATTTAAGATGAGTCAATAGACCCTTATTTAGAATAGGCTTCGAGATACATCATTCTAATTTCTTGACATCAAAAAGAGGACATTCCTCTGGGTCATCAACCGAGTTTACATCAAACTTAACAAAAGAGGATGGTTGAGCACGCAGGCTCTCCTTTTCCTCTCTAGTCAACAAGGGTACATTGGGTCCACACCCTAGAGGCCAATTCTGGATTGCGGAAAGATTTTTGATCTTAGGTGTTCGCTTCTCCTGAATCTTCAAACCTCTCTCTAGCTTGAGTTGTGTAAGAGCTTGAGCTAGATTTTCATCATCGAGAATTTTCGATTGAACCTCCGTCTTGGTGTTTCCTTCCTAAATGTCATTATTACGTAGGGTACTAACAATTTTCCCTTTCCTTCATCTTGCCTTTGACCTTCCCATTCTTGCATTCAATTCAAGTCCAGTCAATGCTCAGGACTTCCAATTTTGGCTCAAGGTTCAACTTCCCTAGTCAACTATGGTAGAATCAAAAGGCCTAGAGATGAACCCTAAGTTCTGATACCAAATGTAAAAACCCATTCCTAATTATTACTTAATTAATATTATTGTAAATGAAACGAATATACTCCAAATTAAAAGACATAATTAGTGGTTAAAGTCAATCATAGCTACACATGTCCATTTAAAATGAGTCAAATATTCTTATATTCACTTCAAAAGTCAAATTACAATATCAGGTTTGACTTGGCTCCTAAGGCCACAAAGTCATTACATTGTACACATTGCATCAAGTACAAGAATTAATTACATCAAGTTACATCTTAGGGTATAATAGTCTTGTGAACAACTAAGGTTCTCCTTGACACTCGCCTCTATTGGTGGACGAGAACATGGTTAAAGCGCTTTACCACCCAACCACAAAGCTTATGCTTCCTCAATATTCTTCCGACTTGAAGAATGCTCGACCCTGCACAAAAAGTTTAGCAAGAGAACAATCTGCAAGGTGGAATCTGGTACGTGCCCAAACATCAACTTGCAATTTTTATCTACAAGTTAGAAAAGAAAGTGCAAGATCTATGCTAGGAATGGAAAAGAGTTAAATCACAGAGTTTGTTCATACATACATAATGAACTATATTGCTTGGTCAAGCATAATAAATGTGTTGTAACAATAAAAAATAATAGGTTTTGGTAAAACAAACCTATACTCTCTGTACTTCATTTTGACACCCGTCTCAGAAGCTAACTTTCTACTGTAACAACTATCTACCATCTAGCAACATCTACCCATAGCTTCTCTAGTCAACTAAGGTATCACTGTTCTGTTCAAGTGTTTAAAATATTCTTTCACAAATGTCTTCAAAAGAAGCAAAAAAATACTAAATTATAATCTAAACAGAAATCGGATTTATGATTCACAGAGTAATACTATAATCGGTCACATCATTCTTATGACTATTATCTACTTATCATCTTAAGAGTTTTCCTTTTTAAAATGCACTAAAAAAAAAAGAAGGTATGAAACACGTATGTATATGTACATAGATAAAGTCTATGTGCATACCCATATATGTGCCTACTAATGCTAAAGTTTGTGAATACATTTTGAAATAATCATTAATTTAGATTGCAATCTTAAAATAGTATTCCAATTGACGTTTCTTTGTCAAAATAAAGAAAATGAAACAAGTATATGGTAATAGTTTCACACATATTGTTATTGCATTCTCACTACTATGTTTCTCTAACATTGTTATTTACATAAGAAAATTCATTGTTTGAAAAAAATAAATACTGTTTACTACTAGATAGTTATAAAACAAGCTGTTTATATATGAACATTCATTGTTTGAATAAAATAAATACTGTTTCCTACTAAACAGTTATAAAAAAAGTTTTTTACATATGAACATTCATTGTTTGAACATAATAAATATTGTTTCCTACTAAACAATTATAAAAAAAGCTGTTTACATATGAACATTCATTGTTTGAACATAATAAATACTGTTTCCTACTAAATAGTTATAAAACAAGCTGTTTACATATGAAAATTAATTATTTGAACAAAATAAATACTATTTCCTACTAAACAACTATAAAATAAGCAATTTACATATGAACATTTATTGTTTAACAAAACAAGTACTGTTTCCTACTAAATAGTTTAATGTGCAAGGTTGTTTCAACTACAAAGTTAACTTTATACAACAAACATTGTCGTTTATAAAATATTATTCACTGTTTACATCATTTCAACATTGTTTCAGACTAAACAGTTACATTTAAAGATGAAAAATATCATTTTCTTCCAATAGAACATACACTCTTTACAATTTCTTATTGCTATTCCAAGCTGTTTAGATGCTAAATGGAAATTTTACCTTTAATTGTTCACTATTTTAAAAATAGAATGGGTTGTTCCCCAATGAACTAAAAGAAAATGATAATGTTGTTTTGCCAGTAACAATATTATCTACAACTTCCTTTATTCCAAATTTTCAAGCAAGCCAAGATATTTCTCTAACAATCATATAGCACTGTTTATACACAAAACAAAATGTCTAATATTCATATTTGAACAACTTTCATCCCTGAGAAGCATTTTGTAGCTTAATAATGTAAAGGATCTAAGTTAGTCATGCTTGTTGAGATAAAACTTAGACAAGTATTTAGTCATTAAAAAGTCATGAAAGTTTCAAGTTCTAGCAGAACTCATGCCTTTCGAGTTTATACTTACATTCTCAAATCATTCTAATCAACTGTTTATATTGGTCTGGTGCATTCGTCTAGCAACAATAACATGCACAGATTTGACCATAAAGACATGCTAGTTTTACTATAAAAATTCGACATGCAAGAGTCTTGGTATTAATGAAATCTATCCTTTGATCTCACTGATCGAACCATACTTGGGTTTATTGGATTTAAGCCAAGATTTTGCCATCTTTCCTCTTCGAAGAGGTGAAATTATATTACAGAAGTTGCAATTTAAGCCTTAGTTTAACCAACCATATATTTGCATAGCCGATATAATGAAAGCAACACATATAAACAACAAAACACAGGGTGATTACCCCTGTTCAAGGGATCGATGGTCGATCCTCCATATTATAAAAAAATCATAAAAATACAAAGATTCAAATTTAAAGATTCTAAATAGCCATCACATGGCTTGCACGAAGGTGCGAACTAAAGAACATACATACTTAAGAGATCCTAAGGCTCAGCCTAGCTATGGAAGCTAGCCACAAGGCTTCAAAATAAAACTTGTATAACACTGGCCATAGGTCAAGTGAACCAAGACTATGGTCGATACCACACAAATCAGCTGAAGGCCATGATATTTCAACAAGAATTCACATTATAATAAAATAAGGAATCGATAGAATGGAAAACTTTCATTCAAACAATAATAGAAGGAAAATCGAGTCTTCTTTCTATGAGATCGATTTACTTGATAAATCAATGCTTTGTGAGAGTTTTCCTATTGATTTTTCCCTCTCCCACAAGCTCTTTCTCTCCTTTTTCCTTCCCCAAACAAACTTCTTCATTGTGCTTTTTCACCCACTACTTGTGTATTCGAAATGAAACAACATATTCTTTTTGCATGTCTCTATTGGAGGCATTATTGCCTTACCGCCAACCACTACATGTTTGACTATTACTATTAATTTAGTGGTAGACCACGTCCTCCAATATCTTATTTAATTTTCAACAATTCGATATTAGAGCATTATCGGTTATCGAATTGAATATGCATTCTTATATATGTATATGTATGTATGTATATATACATATATATACATATATATACATATATATACATATATATACATATATATACATATATATACATATATACATATATACATATATATACATATATACACACACACATATATATGTTTATATGTGTATTTAAGTGGTTTCATTCACATTTACCATGTATTCGATTAATGTGTATATTTATACATTTATATATATATGCATTCATTTTCAAACACTAAAATAATTCAAACCAAAAAATTACATTCTTCTATATATTCAAAAATAGTTCTAATGCTAGTCATCATGCCATTGTGGTGTGTGCACCTAGATTCCAACTGGCTTACCGTTCAATCCGGTTAAACAATCCTTCTTCAATCATGTTCTCGTCCTTCAACCTATCACCCTGCAACTACACACACTTGCACTTTCAAATTGATTAGTAACATTCAATTCTTGGTAACATACAAAATAAATTTTCAAAAGTTCACAAAGTCAACATCAGTCAACTTCTTTCATTCAATTTTTGAATATTCCAGGATCTCCATTAGATATTTAATTGAATTTCTTCAATAATTTAATTTACCATATTATAATAAATATGTAATAAAATTGGGTTATGACATCTTTCCCCTCTTGGAAGAGACATCGTTTTGATGTATGGTAAGTCGAATAAAAGAACATCACATCAAAAATATATGTCTATTTCAACATCACATCAAAAATATATGTCTATTCCAACATCACATCAAAAATATATGTCTATTCCAACATCACATCAAAAATAAAAGTCTATTTCAACATAACATCAAAAATATATGTCTATTTCAACATCATATAAAAAATATATGTCTATTTCAACATCAGATAAAAAATATATGTCTATTTCAACATCAGATAAAAAATATATGTCTATTTCAACATCAAAATTATAAATAAGAGGAATTATAAATGAAATTAAGCTTAGAGAACAAAATCCAATGGAACAAAAATAGGAGGAATTATAAATGAAATTCAGCTTAGAGAACAAGCTAAGAATTTTACAGTAAGTATGATTGACTAGGTTGACTCCATGGAGAATGCCATGAAAGTGAGATCAATAAAAAGGGTTTGGAAAAACTTAGGTCAGAGTGAAATATTGTGTGTTATCAAAACATTTCAAACTTGCTGACTTATGTCAAACAATGATATTGAGGTCGATGTAGGATGAGAGAGTTTTTAGTGTATTGGGGTTTTTAAAATAAAATATAAGAAACAAACTAGAGAAGAATTTGTAAAATTACTTGAGGGTGTTTGTAACTAGGTACAATGTCTAAATTTTTCCTTTTGAAAGGGCACTCACAATTTGGAAGTCCATATGTGAAAGAAGAGGGTTGTGCAACACTTCAAACGTTGGTGGCAGTGGCACAAATGATAGTGACACAATGAATTTTTAACTTGAGATGCAATTAAGAGGACGTACACAAGGTGAAGAAAATGAAGACTTGACTTAGAGTCAAGATGGCTCTCAATCTCATTGTTAGAGTGATGACTAGGATGTGATTTGGAAAATGGAAGTGATTTAGCAGTTTTTAGGTATTTATACCACATTTCATGAATATATTCCAAACTCTAGATGATGATATTTTATATTGTACTCCATGAAATTTAAAATTATGAATTAGATTGAATAAATTAACATACTATTAGAAATTTTATATTTTAATTGTGGGATATTGATAAGTTTTACATGTACCTAACGATTCATCATTCAACTCAATTCTTAATAACATATTAACAATAATAGTGTTGGTGTTTCCAACTGATTATCTTTGATGAACAACTGAAAGCAATATTAATCCATTCCTTGAATAGAAGCTAATAGTTCAACATCCATAACACATGATGTGATATGAGAAATTATAAATAACCCTTGATTATTTTGAGTCAAAATATTATGAATACAATATTGGAGAGAAACATAGGTCAATATTCAAAATTAAAGAAATACACTGAGTATTTGAGCCATTTGTTGTTATTAAAGAGAAAAATTACAACATTTCCTATCCATGCTATCAAATAGAAAAATTACAAAATCTCCAAGAGTTACTTGGCACCATGTCTAGTTAGGACCTTTCTGACAACCAAAATCTCAGACAGGAGGCATAGGAATAAATACATGAAACAACTCATAGGCCAGGTAAACAATTATAATTTTCATTCCATGCCTTAAAAATACTCTTATAAGGCCAGTCATGAGCTAAGAGCACTTCCACATCCTACAAATATTGATGATACTTGGCATCAAGTATTACACTGGCCTCTCTATAGAAAATTTCTATACTTTGATCTACATTTATCAACCTTTCTGAATAGGAATTAAGTTCATTCATATCAAATTTCTTGTCTTTGCAAATCACATGGAGAAATGTAGGGATTACAATACTAAAACTATCCTTGCACTTTCCTAAGGTCTTTAACTCCCCATTATCTTCTAACTGGCGGGGTACAACCCTGCTATCAATATTTTAAAAATGGGCCAGCTTTGATTATGCAACCTCAATTACACCTTTTGTATACCCTTGCATATTTCTTCCATCTTGAAACCATTATAGGTAAGAAGGATACCAGGTAGGGAATCAGATGTGTTTGCAGATCCCTTATATATACCTTCCAAAGATGTAAATCTAGGATTCCATTGATCAAATATACACTTGAGTCGATCTTGATCCCCATTTACTCTGCCAATGCCACCTCTCAAATTCACTTATATCACATGGAAAGTTTCCAACCTTCTTATGATCTTAGACAGTATGTGTTCCAGGATACATGTTGCTATGCATACATTCTTGTTTTGTTGAATCTCTTGAGCATTTTTCAAATGCTCTTCCAACACTTGAATCTTTTCTTTAATCTCTTTATTCTCAATCATCACATGAGTAGGGGGGACTATAGAGGAGGATATTTATTCCTACACACTTGTGAGAATGGATGTTTTTGAGAAAAAAATACCTACTGCTAGTTGCAAGCTTCCATGAGATTAGTATGTTTTTTCAAAAATGCATTAAGTCTATCTCTGAACCTTTGAACATTAGCTTCATTAAAATTGGCAACATCTACCACTAATGCAACAAATTTAGGGGTAGAGTTGTTAGACATCCTCTTTACAATCAAACTTCTTTTAATATCCTTTAATGCTTCAATAACCATAGTCTTATTTGTATTTTGGGCTAGTGCCTAGATTGCAAGGGCTTCCAAATGTCGTTTGAACCTTGATCCTAACAATGCCATTTCTACTTCCTCTTCTGTGGAGAAATCTTCTCCTTCTTGTTTTCTAATAGTATCAAAAATAATTGCTAAAGCAATGTCCCATTCAAGGAGCAACAACAAGCCACTATCCTACACCATTCTTATCCCTTCTTTAGGAGATATGTTCTTAGTCTCAAAATTCATTTTTCCCCTCATCTTTGTGGCTACTTCATCATACTTTTCTCTAGGAACATCTACTTGTGCCGATTGAACTCTATAGTACTCCTCTCTCTTGCTCTATAGTTCTCTCACATCATTGAGGCTATCTCTCTTTATGGCCACATCCAATCCGAATCTTTGTTGGAGAAGGCCAACAATATTTGGTCATGGGAGATGGAACATATTTTTGAATTTCATCCTTGGTAACATGAACATCTTCACTTTCATCTTGACTGATAGGATAGTCAACCAAAAATGGTGGTTGTTCAATTTTCATCCTCTTCTGTGGTTGCTCCCTTCAGGAGAATCCACAGTGATTATTTGAGGGGAGGGAGATGGAGTGATCTGTGGTGGGTCTGTTTGCATATTTTCCTTAATAAGAGGTGCTTGGGGCCTTTTGCTAGAAAGGTTAGGTCTAGGCCTCTTTACTGGTTTTTCCCTTAGGGTGGGGGACTTACCTACAAGTCTATTAAAATTCTTCAAAACCACTTCAGTCATGGAATTTGGCTTACCAATATCGGACAATGCCCCAGGATAGTCCTTATCCTTCTTTTTCTTGGCATCCTCTACCTTGATGAATACAATCCATTTCACTTTCCTTTTGGCTGCCTCATAATCATCCTTATAGTTTCTTATGATATATTCAACCTCATAAATTTTATGGACGAAAGTGAACATTTTGATATCCATTTTGACTTGGTGTATGAAATCTTCAGGGTCAAAATCCCTAACCTTTCCCTGATATAACTTGTATTCCCCAAGATTTTTTATCCTCCCTAAGTTGTCTCTAGTTGAAGTGAAATTTGAAAAGGTAGTAGTATAAGGGAAAAATGACCCCTTCTTTTGTTTCCTTAAATGAAATTGATCAGCCTCATTCAGTTTCCATATAATTTCTAATGGCCATGAATGCCAATATAGGTGGCACATACTTGGGAAACACATGGGATGCTTCAAGGCACCCATATATTCTAATAATTGAGATTCCATAGAGGTAATAATATCCCTAATTGTGTCGTACTCCTAACTCTAGACTCCTATCTTTAGGCCTAAGGAAATCCAAAATTTCCTTGTGCAATCTGATTCCAGGTAGAACCAACCTTGAAAAGACCTCCCTTACAAAAGAGTTGTAAAAAACAACATAGTTGGACTCACTACAATGTTTGTCCCAAATAGGGGTTCAACACTGCACTGGGAGATTGTTTCCCTCTTTATCTTTCACACTCAATTATAAACATTTTCTCCAATGAAATTTCCCCTTGTACAAAATTATATGACATAAGAGAGAATACCACCTGAAACTCGCTTCCTTACTATTTCTCTTAATGTCCACCAATTGCTTGTGTATAGCCTTGGCTATAAAGATGGCATAGTCAAAGTCACTATTGATGAAAGGATGTTGGATGTCAACAACCATATACATGATAGGTATCTACATTTTTGATTGTGAATCTTCCCCTAATACTTGGCATAATTCCCAATATGTTCTTCTGAAATAGTCTTCAAAATACTTGATGTCAAAAGGCCTATATTTGTTATCAGGGATTCTCAAGGACTTTCTTGTGTAGCCCTTCTATTTGAATCTAGGGAGCCATTGAACCCTAAAGCTACTTATATCTTGTTGGTATTTTTGTCTAAAAGAGATAAGGTCTATAACCTTACTTGCAACCACATGGAGTCCAAAAAATTCAGCAACAAATTCCCTAGTTATACCCATAAGAACACATCCATCCAATGCCCTAAATACTCTTATATTTCTAGCATATTCAAAAGCAAGGTGTATAATAAGTTCCAAATTTATGAAGACATTAGGGGCAACCAACTTCCCAAAATCATAGGTCCATGCATTGGAGATAGGGGCATGAAAGTTTATTTTTCCATATTAGTGTAGGAATATTTCCCATCCTGTGAGTGTGTCATCCCAGTTCTTCAACTCAACATCTCTAGAATTTCTAGCCTTGGATATTTTGAGGAACCCAACAACTGGGCCATAATATCCTCCTCAAAGGATCTTTTAGATGTAGAGGGTTGGGTGACTAACTCATAATTCTAAATTACTTTTAAAACATATTTCTATACTATTCTATTGGGAATTTACAATCTTACACAACAGATTTTGCAGACTTGATTATAAGCTTCAAGACTTTAACAATGGTGAATTTTTCCAAGAAGTGCATATCTATTTTTTAATTGTTGAGAGCTCAATTTGATGTGGAACAGGTGCACCTCTATGGGTTTTTATACTATGTTGGACCAAAAAAATGAGATGAATAGCTACATTGAACCAAAAATTTATGAAGGAAATTAACTTAAAAGATGATCCATCATCTATCACATCCGCCATTACTTCTTGTTCTTGTGACTATAATTCATTCATCTACCCATTTATCAATTTTGAATGTGGGTTGTCCATCTGGAAGGGAAGTAGAAATATCAATGATGAGTAAAGCCTTGATTTTATTGAAAAGGATGTAGCCATACCCTTTGTCCAATAGGATTCTCCCACATGAAAATATCGTCATATATTGTCCTTTCGTGGTTTCACAACCAAGAAAAGGACATGCCACTATGGGCTTACAAACTTGCAGAATCCTTTAATCTTCCACCACATGCCAACATTCTGTGGAGCCTATACACAACACTCTCTAGGAGTTCTCTCATGCCCCATAATTATTCTCCACTTGTGACACTTGTACACCTTCTGCAATTCCACAAGCCTTTTTCTCTTCATAAAAAATATCTAATTTTATGCTCAAAAACCCTAGGTCAGTGGCCAATGAACAAGAGACAAATTTATAATTTCTCCTCTACTCTTTAGGCTCTACAAAACCAAGGTGGGTTCCCCTATAACATCATACAATAATAACAACTTACACTGATGCCTTTGCTAATAAATTCTTTATACAAATTTTTAAGGGGTGTGTTTGATGGGCTAAATCATCTCCAGAATCCTCTATATGAATTGTTATGATTTGTAGTGTGGGATTGATCATAACATAATGAAAATTATAATATAGTAAATATTTTTTAGATTTTATATCTGATTCTATCTCATACTTAAAATTTAAGAGTTAGGTTGACCAGTGCCTTATCCACACAAATTCTAGAAATGAAGAAAACTCCTACAATAGACCAACCTTTGTCTTCTAATAACCTTACTACCTTACAACAAGAAACCAAAAAATGGACAATATTATAAAGCTACTTAAAGATCCATATTATAATAACACAACCCTAGATAAATGAACTAAAAGAAAAGTTACTCCATTCCTTGAATAGAAGCAAACAATTCATGCATCCATAACACAAAAGATGAAATGAGAACCAAAATATAATCCTTTATTATATTGATTCAAAGTTAGTGTGTATAATAGTGGAGAGAATGAAAAATTGATATCAATACTTAGTGCAATACAATGAGTATTTAGGTCATTTGTTGTTTTTACAAAGCAAAATTGCAACATTTACTCTCTTAGTTTTAGAGGAATTACCTATTCAACCTAAAACCTATACAAAGATTTACAAAACCTAAGAAGTAAAATCCTTTGAATGAGTCCCAAAATTACCTTTTATAAACACAAGGGAAGAAATAAGTGAAAGGCCTCATTCAACTGCCTAGTCACTAGAAGACAAAAATCTAGGCAATGCAATATCTATAAAGGACAAATTTAGTTCAAAAGAAACTGACTACAACTCAATATTGGCTGGAGATCTTTAGTAGCCTTAAAGTCAGTGTATAGAAGAAGATATCCCCAAAATTACTCTTTGGAGTAGATAGGATGCCTCTGACATTCCCCATCTGACAGGCCCATACAATAATTATACCTGGTTGTTGGAGACCGATTTAAACACAACTAAAGTTGCATCATCCTATTCTTCCATTTCCTCCACTTGTAAAACTGAAGTGTCAGTCCTAGGTTGCAAAAAATTGTTCTCTTTCTCTAGATGTGACTTGTTGCGTGGTGGTAGGGGTGGGAATTGGCTTAGGTAAAATTCAAATACATGCATAGGCCCTTTCCCCTCTGAGTTATGTAAGAGGTTTTCCCCACTCTGCAGGCCCCCACCCAAGGTCACCCTCATCCTATTTGCCTTGGGTAGGGTAGGGTCGAGCCCCCAGGTGGGGGGAATTATAGCTATAGAAAGGTCCCTATAGATAATAGGGGTCATGCTGTAGGGGGATCAAATGATGACCTACTATAGAAAGGAGCCTCGGGCGCAAGCCCCTCTCTATAGTTGGGGGGAGAGTGCCTTTACTTTAGGCACTCGACTCCCCACCCCTTGAGAGGCAGAGCCCTATATCCATAACTCGATGGCCTCCCCATTATAGAGAGTCCACTATAGTGTCAGGTAGTGCCAGGGGGGTTGAGGAGTGTGAGCATGAATAACCTCAGAGTGAGGGGTGGGTTTGGATTGGGTAGGTAGTATGGGCCCTCTAACTTCCTATGTAGTCTTCTCCGATCAAAATGTGCACTAGGTCAGGGAAACCTAAAAAACTGTATTCTGATTTGGTTAGTGAATCAATACATGCATTAAGCTGATCAAAATCAACTTCACCCTCTTTATTTATCTTGATATACACAAGAGTGAGAAGATTGGAAATTTTTTATTTTCATTCCCCAAATTCCATGACCTCCCCATCTTCAGTCAAAATTGGAGGCATGCATAACTCCTCAAAGCCCTCAAAAGAATTGATCTCCCTCTTTATCATATCTCTATATTTAATATGATGACTAATTATGTCATCCAATATATCTAACTTATCTAAAATGTCAGATACCATGCTACTATCAAAATTTTAATTGTTGATAAGAAATATCAACACCTCAACTCCCTGGGGCCACTTGATTTGCATGCACCTTAGCCTCATCCAAATTTGATTGTGGATAGAAAATGCATCCTTCAAAATTTTATAACTGTCCCAAACTTTGTTCAATTGGGAGACGATCTTGGATAAATTGCACCCCTAAATGTTATCTACCAAATCAGAGACCTTCACCAATGCCTCCTTTATTGTCCTGGCCTTTGTAGTACACTGCTTCAACTTCTCCCTCAATTCCATTATTTCAACCTCCAACTTATTCTTATCAAATGAAACTTGTGCCTCATTTACCTATTGTGGAGGGGGCAATAACCCTTGTACTATATTGAGCCTTTGCTCTAGTCTCTAGTTTGAGAATTTTTCTTTATCAAGGTCTACTTGCAATTTATTAATAGGTGCCTTTGTGAAGAGGGTTGCATTAACACATTAACTATTAAGGATACCACTTGGGTTGGACTTGTGTATCCAACCCTCTTAAAAATGAGATAGGTATTAAACTCATTAGGGTTGATTATTATTTGGGGCTTATTGGTCTCAGGGAAAATTGACCATATAGCCAAAGTCTCATGCCTAAAGTGGAATCTAGAACCAAAGTATAAATCCCCTGCCTACTCTTCTAATCCCAAAATTGGGTCCCCACCCTCATTACTTCTTATGGTATCAAATGTAATGGCTGGAGAGATGTCCCAAATAGGTAGCAAAAAACACCCTACTCTTTTCACCAATTATCTTCCCCTTTTAGGGGTCATGGGCTCCATCTCCTCCTTCACCTTCTGCTAAATTTTTCAATGGTTTCCTTTCTCTCTCTTTCAAATAAGCTACTTTACATGAGGGTTAATATCAACTCCTCCCCCTTATTTTTAAGGACAAAATCCTTAAAATATCGGGTGGTGGTGAATTTTTCATCTTGTAGAAACTCCTCATAGGCCTTAGCCCTAACATCATCAACCACCTACCCACCAATTTCAAAATTGATGACCAACCTGTCATTAGTGGCTTCTCAATAAACATCCTAGGAGGGGGGAGAATTTGTTGTATAATGAGGGAATCCCCATTCATATCCTCCAGATCAAGTGGATAATCCACTAAAGGTACAACCATTGGAGAGTTTTTTTGTAGGGGAGTAACTGGCTGGGGACTTGCTAGCAACCCTATTTTGGAAGAAGAAGAACCTGGTGTGCTTGGAGGCACTTGTGGTATATTATCCAAAAATTGGTTGGTATTATCCAACATAGTCATCATTCTGACTATGTGATTCCTTATTTGCATGAATGACCCCTGGAAATATGGGTCTGCTCTCTTCCTCTTGTTCTATGCAATCTAGATTCTGACCCACAAATCTCTCCTTCTTGAGGCTTGGATCTTTGAAGAGAAATTCTTGATTAGGTCCTTAATGTTGTTTGGCTAGTGAAGATAGGAAGACAACCTATAAATCCCTCTCTCCCCGTTGATGAAGCCCTCTTGGTCAAAATTCTTGACTTTATCAATCTTCATCTTGTATGGGAGCAACTTCTTCTTAATCAATTCCATGCCTTCCCTTGACAAGGAAATGAAATCGAAGAATGCAATTGATCCAAGGAGGAGGACATTTTTTTATTGTTTCTAAAATAAGACTTATTAGACTCATTCAATTCCCAAATTAACTCAAAAAAAAAAATCCTACCTGGGACATCCTTAGGGAGCACATGGGGTGCCACTAGAGCCCCATATACCTTGATAATAGTGGCATATGAGTAGAAAAACCACTCACCCCAATTATGATCAATCCATTTTTTAGGGGTAAGGTCCTTTGGCCTTAAAAATGTTCTTATCTCCTCTAATAATCCCCAATCTGTGGGAGGCCTAGTCCTCTCCTCAAAGACTTTAAAAATAACTCTTCAAAGGTAGAGTAATTAGACTAATTACAGTCCTTATCCTAGATATAGGTCCACTCCTAGACCAATAGTATTCTGTTGTTCTCTCCCACTGACCTAATTTGAAGTTGTGGTGGCCATACTTGCACTCCAACATGTAAAATTAAGTGCATCAGAAGGGAGTAATATTTGAAGTGCATGGCACCTAATGGATCCTTCTTAATTTCACAAAGGGACTTGTGCAATTGATCTGCTACATACCCTAGAAAATCATAGGGCCCATTTACATCCCTGCTTTGAATATCTACTACCAAAACCATTAGGCTAACATGGATACGAATATTACTATCCATTCCTAGCACCTAAAGCAAGGAAAAATATGTATTTTGGAATTATGGCTCAAAAATATCATAGGAAAAGGGTTCCAGATCATCCTTTCCAAACCCCAGTAGTTCTCTTCTTGTCCCTCTTGGCCTAAAGCATGGGAGCCACCTTACTCTGTAACTATCCCTATTTCTTTCATATTATCTACTCAATGCACCTAGCTCAATTGGTAGTTGTGCATTGGGGTCCAACTGAAAGACTATGTAGATATGATTCCTATCCAGTGGCAACAAGTTCTGACCACCCATTGTGAGCTAAGACCTAGTATCAGTGTTATAATCCATAGGCTACTATTTGACCAGTTCCACATTCAAAAATATATTGGACACCACTAATTTCCCTAACCCAAATTCTAGATATTGCAAATTTTTCTCTCTGAGTAAGATTTTCTATAAGCATGTTTGAATAATGCATACCCTTGCTTTGTGATAATGGGGTCTCTACACCCACTGTTCTTATCGATGAGTTTATCTATCAAACCCTCGACCCTCGACCCTGGACCAAACTTTGCTCTCTTTCCTGACCTTGGGAGCAATGCAATAATCTCCTCATCTAAAGGCCTTCTCTTGCCAGTTGGTGTTCCAACCATTTTAAGTGTAGGGTTTACAAAAACTATGGCTTTAACAAATTCTTCACAAACCAAAATTCTACAAAAAATTTGGTAGCATATACCCACTGCAACTCAATTTTCCTTTCCTTTGAATTGACTGTAACCACCTGTTACCAAGAAAAATCCTTCAAATTCACAACTTGATGTTTGGATTACTTGTTCTGCTTGATGCCAGAAAACCCTATAGCAAAAAAACCTTCGTTCGCTTCAGAAATTTGCAGCACTCCATTTGATTACTTTAGCATTTATGAATAAAGTGAAATTGAATAGGTAATTTATCTTATCCCTCTTGAATTCGACAAATATCAATCCTATCCATCATTACTCCTTCACATTCTTGAACACACAACTAGTAGGAGATTTTGGCTAGGTTTGAATGTAGACAAGTAATCCCAAGATTGACGATCATCACACAAATTTGAATTTTCCTTTGTGAAGTGACAACCTCCTTTTGTCATTATGCGAACATGTGTCACCATTTTGTGGATTCATGAAGGTATAATAAGACAAAAAATATACCTCATGTGAATGGTGAACCTATACTTGCATAAACATAAGAGAACAACATAAGATTAGATCAAAATGCAAGTTAGAATCAACATTACCCATGAAATTAGATTGAAACATCAAAATAGGAAATAAAATGAAGAACAACACAATAAAAGCTAATTAAATCCTATCTAATGAGCAAAATTTCAATCCCATGGGGGAATTGGTGCCATTTTGATGTGGAAAATGGCCCTTTCCCAACTCCTTGATATGTTTTGATGATATTTGATGATGACTCTTGATTCCTTGATGCAATTTGTCAATAACCTTGATAAAACTATGAAACTTGAATGAAAGTGGATGAAGTTGTAGATGAAATTGAGTATAGTAAGCTTGCATGGATTGTGGATGATCAAATGTAATAGAGGAGGTCTCTATTTATAATAAAGAAGGATGGAGGATTGAAGGATTTGGATGAATTTGGGACAAAAGACCAACCAATGAGAGAAGGCCACTTGTCCACATGTGATTGGAGGAGGAATGAGTACATTTGGATGAATGTGCACATAAATATGGTTAGATGGAATTTGAAAATGTTGAGATGAAAAGTTTAGAGGGAAAAAGAAATGGAGTTAATGCCACTTGGCTCAAGGCAAAGGAAATGTAAGAGGTCTTTAATTCCTTGTTGGATGTACTCATCTCTTTTGAGGGATTTTCAAATTTGAAGAATATTCCCTTTTCATGCCATGTTGAGGGAAAATAGAAGAATTAATAAATCAATGAAATTGATTTATTGGTGCAAGTTGTTAAATCTAGAGGATTGAAGTGATTAGGATTAGGATTAATCATGATTTCATTAATTTAAGTAGGAATTAGATGATTTGAAAATTTGACTTAGATTTTTGAATTAATTTAAATCAAAGTTGAGAGGAATATGATTTAGATTTAATTAAATAAAGATTGCTTTATTTAATTAAAAAAGGTGATGTTAGATTAAATCAAATAAGGATTAATTTATTTAATTTAAAGAGATGAATTTAGAGATTTAATTAAATAAAATGAATTATTTAATTAAAAGAGAGACTATAAGATTGATTAAATAAAATGATTTATTTAATTAGGAGGAGATGATGACTTAATCAGGATTTGATTTATTTAATTAAGAGATGAAATATGACGAATTTAATCAAATAAAGTTTATTCAATTAAATTAATTAGTAAAGGGGATGATTTAGCAAGAAACAATGTTAGTAAGATCAGGATTGAATATGTAGGATCAATCTGTATATTTTTTGTGTCTACATTTTTCCCCTCTTTGAAGCAATGCACCTGTTGTGTTGGTTCAAAGAATAAACTGCCATGATAAAAATTCTTTTTTTAAAATTTTTTTCAGATGCCCCACTATTGCTCTAGTGAGAGGATTGTGTTGGTATACTGCCCCCTTGAGAGATCGGATGAAAATTTGGATTTTTGGGTGATCTTGTGAAAAGAGAGGACAAGCTGCTTGATAGGTCCAGAAAGGGTCCAGGATGCCAAAAATGTGCCAAAACGTGAAAAAAATGAAAAACGGCCCTTGATTGGGCAAAAACAAGATCGAGGGTCCAAAAACCTAGCTACATGGCTAAACAGGGTCAAAAAACCCTAATTTCCAAGCTTAAATAGGCCCCAAGGGGTCACTTTCAATTCATTTTCACACTTAGCCTTTAGAAATTTTTGCACTTTGAGCTCTAAGCACTAATCGAGATGGCACAAAGATTGCTTCCATGACATGTGTCAGATTGAGCACGAGTGCACCAACAACTAGCCGACATAGGGCTAGTGGTATGTGATCCTCCCTCAACTTTTGATTTTAATTTTTACGTGCAATTAATAGGGTCCAAAGTCAAATTTTGGTCAAGTGGTACTATATAGCGTCATTAAGGGTGCAGATTCGATGTTGGGTGGCCTCAAAGTGTGCTGCATATGCGAAGTGCGCCACAGTGACACAATTTAATATTTAGGGTTTGGGGGTGTAGAAAAACTGTGCTACGACGGTGCAATTTGGAATTTGCAAATTGCACCGCAACTGCAAACAAAGCCACATATGTTGTTTCAATTGCGAAAACTCAGGGCGAGATCTTGATTTTGTTTGAAACTTCACATCATGGATTTTCCTACGCAGGGGGACCTTGGGATATTGCATTCACAGGAGCACAAGTGCCCAGTTCTTAATTAGTTGGATGGGTTACATGAGTTGCTCTAGGAGCACCTTGGGGCGATAGGACTTTGGTATGTCGCTTATGCACGTCTCGTTCAAACACACTTGGGGATGATGACAGCCTTAACAGAGTGATAAAATTGTGAGACATCATTGTTTCACTTGCCCATAGGAGAGGCTACAGTCACCTTAGAGGATGTCTGGTGCATCCTTCAATTTCCCATCCATGAAGAGAGTCATCTATGATGTGGATGCCAGGAGAGATGCTTGCTATGAGGTCATGGAGCTTGAGTCGATCATCTTCTCTGATGGGAAAATTGATCTTGAGCGATATAGGGGCATAGTGCCCACTTTTAGAATGATCGTTGTCGCCATCATATTAGAACTTGTGGCACTAGATCGGTGGGGCCAATACTTCAGTCTAGGATGAGGGCTTGCATGTGAGTGAATGCTCCATAGGAGAGAGTGCTTTGCATGGGGGCCAATGATGCTGGCCTCACTCTATCGAGACCTCCATGAGTTTTCTTATTTAGATAGCCGGGCCATTGGTTCTGGAGTTACATTATTTCATGTCTGGGCCTAGGAGCGCATTGTAGTGCTCTGCCCACAGGTTACAGTGGTTTCCTTAGAGTTGGATGATCTGATTGTTTGGTGATACAGAGGGGCCTAAATTACATTTACACACATAGGGGTAGGTGGTATCACCCATTGGAGGAAGGTCATTGATGAGATGGCAGTGTTCACCTGGAGGCCTTGGCCTGGTATGGGTCCATGGTATGATGATGCACAACAACTATTTTTTGCTCAGTAGGACAAAATTATGCAGGGTCAAGAGCATACGATTATAGAGAGATACCTGCCAGACAGAGTGGCTAGACAATTTGGGGACATACAGGACCATCCCAATGACCACTACGTGGCCATCTTTTCCTGTATTACGAGGGAGACTGCATGGGGCATACCCATCTCGATCGATGATGCACTAACATCTTTCAGGTAGCTGGTGGCCAGGCCGTGGCCATATGATTAGGGATAGGGGGATGTAGGGGTCACACAGACCTATACAGATTGGTTTAGACCACCCCTACGACTTACAAATATAGGTGTGACACTCCCATGGTGGAGGTCCAGAGGCAGGTCAACAGGCCGAGGTTGGGGGCAGTGAGGAAGAGGGGACGAAGATGGGGAGAGATAGATACCGAGGGACCCACAACAACAACCCCCATCACCACCACCAGTGCAACCAGATCACAAAGATGCATTGATTCAATAGTTGCAGGCACAGGTGTAGGTTCTCACGACTGAGAGGGACTAGGCTAGACAATAGGCCCAAGTGCTTACTACAGAGAGAGATCAGGCTCAATCAGAGTGGGACCAGGAGATAGGCCGAAGATGAAAACTTGAGAGCATGGCCTCTGTATCCCAGGGTAGGACAGTGTCTACATAGGTATACTGAGAGGCAGTGAGAGAGGCAGAGTATTATTGGTTGCATTACAGGCATGCAATACCAGCAGGGGCCATAGTGCTAGATTTTTCCTAGTAGACGGGCATGAGACAACTCGAGGATCTTGTCGAGAGACAGGAGGGTGAGGGGTTCAGCTAGTAGGGCTAGCCACCACATTTTGGGGTGATCCCACAATAATGGGTTACACTTTTTGGCCAAACTTGACATTTTAATCAACATTTTCACCAGATTTTCACTTTCTTACACCTATAGCAGCTAAATCATTAAGAATTTGAAGATGAAGCAAACTAGTGATTTGTGAGATTTTGTGTGTAGATTGTAAGTATTATTATTTTTTAAATAAAAATAAATTGTGAATCCTTTTATGTAATTTTTAATAGCTTATTTTTTCTACAAAACAACTTTTTAAAAAAGTGATGTTTACTTCGGCACACACAACTTTGTATATAGAAAGGATACAATTCTAATTTTTGAAATATAGATTTTTCACCCCAATATCTAGTGCATGGATATTTTTTCATAATTTTTTGTTGCATATTTTTTTATAATTAATTTTCCAAGTTAGAGTAATTATAATTTGGACAGAGGTGTACTTCAGCCCACATAACTTTTATTGTATGCATTTGAATTAACTTATTCTTTTTTTGTTGGAATAAGGACATCAATACCTAGTGCACATGTATTTTTTAGAAATTTTTTTCTCTATTTTTTTTTTCGTATGTGTGCAACGAAGACCTTGATGTTTTTTGAAATTCCTACATTCACAAGAAATAAAAAATAAATATAATAATAAAATTAAATATATTTTAAATTATACTTTTTGGGAAGCTTATAATAAGGGCTACATTCTTGCAAAATATAAATTTTGAATGAATTCATTTGATCCCCCAAAAGGTAAATCAAAAGTGGTTTTTTATCAGCATTTTGATAGGTGTAGAGGAGACTCCATTATAGGTATGGTTTAAAACTAATGGGGTTCTATCCATGGGGGTTTGATCTAAGGGGGTTTGATCAAACCCTCTTTAATTAAAATCCTTTAAATGGAACCTTTAAAGGTTTAAATCATTATATTTTCCAAAAATATGTGATTTCAGGCAAAAATCAGGATGTCCCAAGTGTAACCCATTATTGTGGCAACACCCTTTGATCAGAGATAACATTTTTTGAGATCCACGAGCTACTTTTTTGATAGCCCCGATTGTATTATATACTTGATTCATACACATTTGATCTGATCTTGTACCATAACAGTTGTATTTTTGATGATATATATGAGATGGTCCAATTTGTTCATGAGATGTCCTATTTTACTTGTGCATGATGGATGGATGCATTTTATTTCCTATGTGTTATGATTCATGATATGAAAATGTAATGTTTTCTTATGTGATGTAGTGATTATGTGGATATTTCATGGATGTACATGGTTATGAATGCATTTATTTTTGTATACTTTCTATGCAGTTTATGATGATGATGTATGGATGCAAATGTACGTATATGAGATGCTTAATGATGCTATGTGATGTGTAAATGCAATGTGTTAACGTGAAATGATAATAATAATAATGTATGATACGAGATGACCTATGATATGCAAATGTTAATATGCTTTGTGATTTATAAACATAATGCAATAATATGAATGTGATGGTACAAATGTAATCATTTAAGATGATGTGATATGTGATGCACATGATTATGAGATGGTGATGATGTGAGATGTTCACGTGATGCACTTGTTTATGAAATGTATGCAATGATATGTAATGTTTTTGTTTATTTTCCTTATGTATTTATGATGGATGATATATGGATGCAACATTGTTATGATTCATGATATGCAGATGTAATGTTTTCTTATGTGATGCAATGATGTGATGCAGTGATTAAGTGGATATTTCATGGATGTACATGGTTGTGAATGCATTTATTTTTGTATACTTTCTATGTTAGAGTAATAAGTTATATGCTTAATTAATTATATCATAGTCACTTATTCCTCTAGTTGCTTAAGCTAAACTTAGGCACATTAATAATTGATTAATTATTAATTGTGCACACTAGGGTTTCCTTTTAGGTCAACATTAGGGTTGCATACTTTGCTTTTATAAAGCAAATCATCTCATTGTAATATTGAATTCCTAAATATATCATTTTGCACATTCGCATGCAAAGCTCTGCTTTTTTATGTTTTCTCTTTTGTGGAGGGTGTTTAGGTTTGCATGTTTGATCTAGGGTTTCTAACATGGTATCAGAGCCTTGACATGCAACCCCTTCTCAAATTCTGGAGAAATTCATTGCAGAGTTCGTTCGGGGTTCCTCAAGGATTTTATGCCTTGAGTTTATTTATGCAGTGTTTTGGATTAGATCGGGCTTCACCATTGGATTCCAGGCGTTAGGAAAATCGGGGTTTAGCTTTTATTTTGGAATTGTAGCCATGATTTTCGGATGTGAGGAGTTTCAAAGGCTGTTGTTTGCAAGCTCACGGAGGTTACCATTTTTCTGGAGCATCTTGGAAAAATAGACACCTCCATCAGCGTTAGTAGCACCCAAAACCCTAAGACCTTTCGTTCGTCGATTTTGGTGAGAAGTTGATTAGAGGAAAATGTTTTTGCTAGGGACGTTGTCACGGCCTCTGACCACGCTTCCAGAGTGCATGGAATTTTGGAAAAAAGTAAAAAATTCAAGTTTTGGGAAACTTGCCAGGTGCTCCCAATTTAGAATGAAAACCGCACGCCACCAACCTTTGACATTACAGCCGGTGACCTTGGTAGAAGCGCTGCACTCCCTCTTGCTCAGGCCATGGGCTCACCTGCCTCCAGGCCTTTGTCACGCATGGGGGTAGGCATGTCATGACCCGACCCATCCCGACACTCTGTGGGTCCACATGGGTGACAGGGGCTCAGATCCCAGCCTTGTCACATAGCCCCAGTAGCATCACGGGTTGAAATAAATTCTTTTAGCCCTACTGCCGAACTTATACGGCCATTCAGGCACTTTCTGTAGTTGTTGTTGCACTGCTGCGTCTGAGTTGGTTTTCACAAACAAGATATTGTTGGAAAGTTGGTTTCAGGCTCGTCATTACAATTTGGTGTAGGTTATTTTCACGATTATATTCAGTTATGTTGCGGTCTGGAACTCGGATGTTGTTGGTTTCTCCGGATATATCTTTTATTCAGTGATCCTTTCCGCCATTCTGCGGTGTGGAAAGCTGGTTCAGTCTACAGATGGGAATATTTTTATATTTTTGTTTATGCATGTTTGAGCATTCTCTCAACACACAATCATTGGGGATTGTAATAAATGAACTGATATAAAGTTCCATCAAGGGGGTTTCTTGCATAATAATCTGATTAGAGTGTGCATGCACTTTGATCTTCATCATTCAATAATTGACTACTGCTTCATAGATTCTAGGGTTGTTCCCATTTGGAATTT
>CM021104.1:676982539-677096297 GCA_007115665.2 Sequoiadendron giganteum | reverse complement strand
CTTATTCTTATCAAATGAAACTTGTGCCTCATTTACCTATTGTGGAGGGGGCAATAACCCTTGTACTATATTGAGCCTTTGCTCTAGTCTCTAGTTTGAGAATTTTTCTTTATCAAGGTCTACTTGCAATTTATTAATAGGTGCCTTTGTGAAGAGGGTTGCATTAACACATTAACTATTAAGGATACCACTTGGGTTGGACTTGTGTATCCAACCCTCTTAAAAATGAGATAGGTATTAAACTCATTAGGGTTGATTATTATTTGGGGCTTATTGGTCTCAGGGAAAATTGACCATATAGCCAAAGTCTCATGCCTAAAGTGGAATCTAGAACCAAAGTATAAATCCCCTGCCTACTCTTCTAATCCCAAAATTGGGTCCCCACCCTCATTACTTCTTATGGTATCAAATGTAATGGCTGGAGAGATGTCCCAAATAGGTAGCAAAAAACACCCTACTCTTTTCACCAATTATCTTCCCCTTTTAGGGGTCATGGGCTCCATCTCCTCCTTCACCTTCTGCTAAATTTTTCAATGGTTTCCTTTCTCTCTCTTTCAAATAAGCTACTTTACATGAGGGTTAATATCAACTCCTCCCCCTTATTTTTAAGGACAAAATCCTTAAAATATCGGGTGGTGGTGAATTTTTCATCTTGTAGAAACTCCTCATAGGCCTTAGCCCTAACATCATCAACCACCTACCCACCAATTTCAAAATTGATGACCAACCTGTCATTAGTGGCTTCTCAATAAACATCCTAGGAGGGGGGAGAATTTGTTGTATAATGAGGGAATCCCCATTCATATCCTCCAGATCAAGTGGATAATCCACTAAAGGTACAACCATTGGAGAGTTTTTTTGTAGGGGAGTAACTGGCTGGGGACTTGCTAGCAACCCTATTTTGGAAGAAGAAGAACCTGGTGTGCTTGGAGGCACTTGTGGTATATTATCCAAAAATTGGTTGGTATTATCCAACATAGTCATCATTCTGACTATGTGATTCCTTATTTGCATGAATGACCCCTGGAAATATGGGTCTGCTCTCTTCCTCTTGTTCTATGCAATCTAGATTCTGACCCACAAATCTCTCCTTCTTGAGGCTTGGATCTTTGAAGAGAAATTCTTGATTAGGTCCTTAATGTTGTTTGGCTAGTGAAGATAGGAAGACAACCTATAAATCCCTCTCTCCCCGTTGATGAAGCCCTCTTGGTCAAAATTCTTGACTTTATCAATCTTCATCTTGTATGGGAGCAACTTCTTCTTAATCAATTCCATGCCTTCCCTTGACAAGGAAATGAAATCGAAGAATGCAATTGATCCAAGGAGGAGGACATTTTTTTATTGTTTCTAAAATAAGACTTATTAGACTCATTCAATTCCCAAATTAACTCAAAAAAAAAAATCCTACCTGGGACATCCTTAGGGAGCACATGGGGTGCCACTAGAGCCCCATATACCTTGATAATAGTGGCATATGAGTAGAAAAACCACTCACCCCAATTATGATCAATCCATTTTTTAGGGGTAAGGTCCTTTGGCCTTAAAAATGTTCTTATCTCCTCTAATAATCCCCAATCTGTGGGAGGCCTAGTCCTCTCCTCAAAGACTTTAAAAATAACTCTTCAAAGGTAGAGTAATTAGACTAATTACAGTCCTTATCCTAGATATAGGTCCACTCCTAGACCAATAGTATTCTGTTGTTCTCTCCCACTGACCTAATTTGAAGTTGTGGTGGCCATACTTGCACTCCAACATGTAAAATTAAGTGCATCAGAAGGGAGTAATATTTGAAGTGCATGGCACCTAATGGATCCTTCTTAATTTCACAAAGGGACTTGTGCAATTGATCTGCTACATACCCTAGAAAATCATAGGGCCCATTTACATCCCTGCTTTGAATATCTACTACCAAAACCATTAGGCTAACATGGATACGAATATTACTATCCATTCCTAGCACCTAAAGCAAGGAAAAATATGTATTTTGGAATTATGGCTCAAAAATATCATAGGAAAAGGGTTCCAGATCATCCTTTCCAAACCCCAGTAGTTCTCTTCTTGTCCCTCTTGGCCTAAAGCATGGGAGCCACCTTACTCTGTAACTATCCCTATTTCTTTCATATTATCTACTCAATGCACCTAGCTCAATTGGTAGTTGTGCATTGGGGTCCAACTGAAAGACTATGTAGATATGATTCCTATCCAGTGGCAACAAGTTCTGACCACCCATTGTGAGCTAAGACCTAGTATCAGTGTTATAATCCATAGGCTACTATTTGACCAGTTCCACATTCAAAAATATATTGGACACCACTAATTTCCCTAACCCAAATTCTAGATATTGCAAATTTTTCTCTCTGAGTAAGATTTTCTATAAGCATGTTTGAATAATGCATACCCTTGCTTTGTGATAATGGGGTCTCTACACCCACTGTTCTTATCGATGAGTTTATCTATCAAACCCTCGACCCTCGACCCTGGACCAAACTTTGCTCTCTTTCCTGACCTTGGGAGCAATGCAATAATCTCCTCATCTAAAGGCCTTCTCTTGCCAGTTGGTGTTCCAACCATTTTAAGTGTAGGGTTTACAAAAACTATGGCTTTAACAAATTCTTCACAAACCAAAATTCTACAAAAAATTTGGTAGCATATACCCACTGCAACTCAATTTTCCTTTCCTTTGAATTGACTGTAACCACCTGTTACCAAGAAAAATCCTTCAAATTCACAACTTGATGTTTGGATTACTTGTTCTGCTTGATGCCAGAAAACCCTATAGCAAAAAAACCTTCGTTCGCTTCAGAAATTTGCAGCACTCCATTTGATTACTTTAGCATTTATGAATAAAGTGAAATTGAATAGGTAATTTATCTTATCCCTCTTGAATTCGACAAATATCAATCCTATCCATCATTACTCCTTCACATTCTTGAACACACAACTAGTAGGAGATTTTGGCTAGGTTTGAATGTAGACAAGTAATCCCAAGATTGACGATCATCACACAAATTTGAATTTTCCTTTGTGAAGTGACAACCTCCTTTTGTCATTATGCGAACATGTGTCACCATTTTGTGGATTCATGAAGGTATAATAAGACAAAAAATATACCTCATGTGAATGGTGAACCTATACTTGCATAAACATAAGAGAACAACATAAGATTAGATCAAAATGCAAGTTAGAATCAACATTACCCATGAAATTAGATTGAAACATCAAAATAGGAAATAAAATGAAGAACAACACAATAAAAGCTAATTAAATCCTATCTAATGAGCAAAATTTCAATCCCATGGGGGAATTGGTGCCATTTTGATGTGGAAAATGGCCCTTTCCCAACTCCTTGATATGTTTTGATGATATTTGATGATGACTCTTGATTCCTTGATGCAATTTGTCAATAACCTTGATAAAACTATGAAACTTGAATGAAAGTGGATGAAGTTGTAGATGAAATTGAGTATAGTAAGCTTGCATGGATTGTGGATGATCAAATGTAATAGAGGAGGTCTCTATTTATAATAAAGAAGGATGGAGGATTGAAGGATTTGGATGAATTTGGGACAAAAGACCAACCAATGAGAGAAGGCCACTTGTCCACATGTGATTGGAGGAGGAATGAGTACATTTGGATGAATGTGCACATAAATATGGTTAGATGGAATTTGAAAATGTTGAGATGAAAAGTTTAGAGGGAAAAAGAAATGGAGTTAATGCCACTTGGCTCAAGGCAAAGGAAATGTAAGAGGTCTTTAATTCCTTGTTGGATGTACTCATCTCTTTTGAGGGATTTTCAAATTTGAAGAATATTCCCTTTTCATGCCATGTTGAGGGAAAATAGAAGAATTAATAAATCAATGAAATTGATTTATTGGTGCAAGTTGTTAAATCTAGAGGATTGAAGTGATTAGGATTAGGATTAATCATGATTTCATTAATTTAAGTAGGAATTAGATGATTTGAAAATTTGACTTAGATTTTTGAATTAATTTAAATCAAAGTTGAGAGGAATATGATTTAGATTTAATTAAATAAAGATTGCTTTATTTAATTAAAAAAGGTGATGTTAGATTAAATCAAATAAGGATTAATTTATTTAATTTAAAGAGATGAATTTAGAGATTTAATTAAATAAAATGAATTATTTAATTAAAAGAGAGACTATAAGATTGATTAAATAAAATGATTTATTTAATTAGGAGGAGATGATGACTTAATCAGGATTTGATTTATTTAATTAAGAGATGAAATATGACGAATTTAATCAAATAAAGTTTATTCAATTAAATTAATTAGTAAAGGGGATGATTTAGCAAGAAACAATGTTAGTAAGATCAGGATTGAATATGTAGGATCAATCTGTATATTTTTTGTGTCTACATTTTTCCCCTCTTTGAAGCAATGCACCTGTTGTGTTGGTTCAAAGAATAAACTGCCATGATAAAAATTCTTTTTTTAAAATTTTTTTCAGATGCCCCACTATTGCTCTAGTGAGAGGATTGTGTTGGTATACTGCCCCCTTGAGAGATCGGATGAAAATTTGGATTTTTGGGTGATCTTGTGAAAAGAGAGGACAAGCTGCTTGATAGGTCCAGAAAGGGTCCAGGATGCCAAAAATGTGCCAAAACGTGAAAAAAATGAAAAACGGCCCTTGATTGGGCAAAAACAAGATCGAGGGTCCAAAAACCTAGCTACATGGCTAAACAGGGTCAAAAAACCCTAATTTCCAAGCTTAAATAGGCCCCAAGGGGTCACTTTCAATTCATTTTCACACTTAGCCTTTAGAAATTTTTGCACTTTGAGCTCTAAGCACTAATCGAGATGGCACAAAGATTGCTTCCATGACATGTGTCAGATTGAGCACGAGTGCACCAACAACTAGCCGACATAGGGCTAGTGGTATGTGATCCTCCCTCAACTTTTGATTTTAATTTTTACGTGCAATTAATAGGGTCCAAAGTCAAATTTTGGTCAAGTGGTACTATATAGCGTCATTAAGGGTGCAGATTCGATGTTGGGTGGCCTCAAAGTGTGCTGCATATGCGAAGTGCGCCACAGTGACACAATTTAATATTTAGGGTTTGGGGGTGTAGAAAAACTGTGCTACGACGGTGCAATTTGGAATTTGCAAATTGCACCGCAACTGCAAACAAAGCCACATATGTTGTTTCAATTGCGAAAACTCAGGGCGAGATCTTGATTTTGTTTGAAACTTCACATCATGGATTTTCCTACGCAGGGGGACCTTGGGATATTGCATTCACAGGAGCACAAGTGCCCAGTTCTTAATTAGTTGGATGGGTTACATGAGTTGCTCTAGGAGCACCTTGGGGCGATAGGACTTTGGTATGTCGCTTATGCACGTCTCGTTCAAACACACTTGGGGATGATGACAGCCTTAACAGAGTGATAAAATTGTGAGACATCATTGTTTCACTTGCCCATAGGAGAGGCTACAGTCACCTTAGAGGATGTCTGGTGCATCCTTCAATTTCCCATCCATGAAGAGAGTCATCTATGATGTGGATGCCAGGAGAGATGCTTGCTATGAGGTCATGGAGCTTGAGTCGATCATCTTCTCTGATGGGAAAATTGATCTTGAGCGATATAGGGGCATAGTGCCCACTTTTAGAATGATCGTTGTCGCCATCATATTAGAACTTGTGGCACTAGATCGGTGGGGCCAATACTTCAGTCTAGGATGAGGGCTTGCATGTGAGTGAATGCTCCATAGGAGAGAGTGCTTTGCATGGGGGCCAATGATGCTGGCCTCACTCTATCGAGACCTCCATGAGTTTTCTTATTTAGATAGCCGGGCCATTGGTTCTGGAGTTACATTATTTCATGTCTGGGCCTAGGAGCGCATTGTAGTGCTCTGCCCACAGGTTACAGTGGTTTCCTTAGAGTTGGATGATCTGATTGTTTGGTGATACAGAGGGGCCTAAATTACATTTACACACATAGGGGTAGGTGGTATCACCCATTGGAGGAAGGTCATTGATGAGATGGCAGTGTTCACCTGGAGGCCTTGGCCTGGTATGGGTCCATGGTATGATGATGCACAACAACTATTTTTTGCTCAGTAGGACAAAATTATGCAGGGTCAAGAGCATACGATTATAGAGAGATACCTGCCAGACAGAGTGGCTAGACAATTTGGGGACATACAGGACCATCCCAATGACCACTACGTGGCCATCTTTTCCTGTATTACGAGGGAGACTGCATGGGGCATACCCATCTCGATCGATGATGCACTAACATCTTTCAGGTAGCTGGTGGCCAGGCCGTGGCCATATGATTAGGGATAGGGGGATGTAGGGGTCACACAGACCTATACAGATTGGTTTAGACCACCCCTACGACTTACAAATATAGGTGTGACACTCCCATGGTGGAGGTCCAGAGGCAGGTCAACAGGCCGAGGTTGGGGGCAGTGAGGAAGAGGGGACGAAGATGGGGAGAGATAGATACCGAGGGACCCACAACAACAACCCCCATCACCACCACCAGTGCAACCAGATCACAAAGATGCATTGATTCAATAGTTGCAGGCACAGGTGTAGGTTCTCACGACTGAGAGGGACTAGGCTAGACAATAGGCCCAAGTGCTTACTACAGAGAGAGATCAGGCTCAATCAGAGTGGGACCAGGAGATAGGCCGAAGATGAAAACTTGAGAGCATGGCCTCTGTATCCCAGGGTAGGACAGTGTCTACATAGGTATACTGAGAGGCAGTGAGAGAGGCAGAGTATTATTGGTTGCATTACAGGCATGCAATACCAGCAGGGGCCATAGTGCTAGATTTTTCCTAGTAGACGGGCATGAGACAACTCGAGGATCTTGTCGAGAGACAGGAGGGTGAGGGGTTCAGCTAGTAGGGCTAGCCACCACATTTTGGGGTGATCCCACAATAATGGGTTACACTTTTTGGCCAAACTTGACATTTTAATCAACATTTTCACCAGATTTTCACTTTCTTACACCTATAGCAGCTAAATCATTAAGAATTTGAAGATGAAGCAAACTAGTGATTTGTGAGATTTTGTGTGTAGATTGTAAGTATTATTATTTTTTAAATAAAAATAAATTGTGAATCCTTTTATGTAATTTTTAATAGCTTATTTTTTCTACAAAACAACTTTTTAAAAAAGTGATGTTTACTTCGGCACACACAACTTTGTATATAGAAAGGATACAATTCTAATTTTTGAAATATAGATTTTTCACCCCAATATCTAGTGCATGGATATTTTTTCATAATTTTTTGTTGCATATTTTTTTATAATTAATTTTCCAAGTTAGAGTAATTATAATTTGGACAGAGGTGTACTTCAGCCCACATAACTTTTATTGTATGCATTTGAATTAACTTATTCTTTTTTTGTTGGAATAAGGACATCAATACCTAGTGCACATGTATTTTTTAGAAATTTTTTTCTCTATTTTTTTTTTCGTATGTGTGCAACGAAGACCTTGATGTTTTTTGAAATTCCTACATTCACAAGAAATAAAAAATAAATATAATAATAAAATTAAATATATTTTAAATTATACTTTTTGGGAAGCTTATAATAAGGGCTACATTCTTGCAAAATATAAATTTTGAATGAATTCATTTGATCCCCCAAAAGGTAAATCAAAAGTGGTTTTTTATCAGCATTTTGATAGGTGTAGAGGAGACTCCATTATAGGTATGGTTTAAAACTAATGGGGTTCTATCCATGGGGGTTTGATCTAAGGGGGTTTGATCAAACCCTCTTTAATTAAAATCCTTTAAATGGAACCTTTAAAGGTTTAAATCATTATATTTTCCAAAAATATGTGATTTCAGGCAAAAATCAGGATGTCCCAAGTGTAACCCATTATTGTGGCAACACCCTTTGATCAGAGATAACATTTTTTGAGATCCACGAGCTACTTTTTTGATAGCCCCGATTGTATTATATACTTGATTCATACACATTTGATCTGATCTTGTACCATAACAGTTGTATTTTTGATGATATATATGAGATGGTCCAATTTGTTCATGAGATGTCCTATTTTACTTGTGCATGATGGATGGATGCATTTTATTTCCTATGTGTTATGATTCATGATATGAAAATGTAATGTTTTCTTATGTGATGTAGTGATTATGTGGATATTTCATGGATGTACATGGTTATGAATGCATTTATTTTTGTATACTTTCTATGCAGTTTATGATGATGATGTATGGATGCAAATGTACGTATATGAGATGCTTAATGATGCTATGTGATGTGTAAATGCAATGTGTTAACGTGAAATGATAATAATAATAATGTATGATACGAGATGACCTATGATATGCAAATGTTAATATGCTTTGTGATTTATAAACATAATGCAATAATATGAATGTGATGGTACAAATGTAATCATTTAAGATGATGTGATATGTGATGCACATGATTATGAGATGGTGATGATGTGAGATGTTCACGTGATGCACTTGTTTATGAAATGTATGCAATGATATGTAATGTTTTTGTTTATTTTCCTTATGTATTTATGATGGATGATATATGGATGCAACATTGTTATGATTCATGATATGCAGATGTAATGTTTTCTTATGTGATGCAATGATGTGATGCAGTGATTAAGTGGATATTTCATGGATGTACATGGTTGTGAATGCATTTATTTTTGTATACTTTCTATGTTAGAGTAATAAGTTATATGCTTAATTAATTATATCATAGTCACTTATTCCTCTAGTTGCTTAAGCTAAACTTAGGCACATTAATAATTGATTAATTATTAATTGTGCACACTAGGGTTTCCTTTTAGGTCAACATTAGGGTTGCATACTTTGCTTTTATAAAGCAAATCATCTCATTGTAATATTGAATTCCTAAATATATCATTTTGCACATTCGCATGCAAAGCTCTGCTTTTTTATGTTTTCTCTTTTGTGGAGGGTGTTTAGGTTTGCATGTTTGATCTAGGGTTTCTAACATGGTATCAGAGCCTTGACATGCAACCCCTTCTCAAATTCTGGAGAAATTCATTGCAGAGTTCGTTCGGGGTTCCTCAAGGATTTTATGCCTTGAGTTTATTTATGCAGTGTTTTGGATTAGATCGGGCTTCACCATTGGATTCAAAGCGCTGGGAAAAGTTAGGTTTGGCTTTTATTTTGTAGATTTTGGCCATGATTTTCCAGATCTGTGAGGGTTTCAAGCTGGGTGATTTTTTGCAAGCTCTGGAGGTTGCCATTTTTTTGGAGCATCTTGGAGCAAAACAGACACCACCATCGTGTTCGTAGCACCCCAAAACCCTAAGATCGCCTTTTGTTTCATCGATTTTGGCGAAGTTGGTTCGGAGGGCAAAATTTTTTTGCCAGGGAAGCTGTACGGCCTCCCCAGCATGCTTCCCAATGCATGATTTTTGAAATTTTTTAAAAAAAGTCAAGTTTTTGGGAAACCTACCGACGCTCCCAGTTTAGAATGAAAGGTGCCGCCATCGCGCCTTTCAGCGGCCACCAGAAGCGGCGGCCTCAGGCGGCACCACTCCACCCACTGCCAATTGGTGCAGCCCCCGCGGGCTCCTCTACTCCCAGCGTCGGTCACATGGGGGGCTGGGCGCATAGGCCGGCCTCCTAGCACTCCATCGGTCACATGGGTGACCAGGGGCTCCGTCCTAGCCCCTTGTCTACCAGCCCCTGGTCGCATGCAGGACCAGGGGCTGATTTTTTTTAGCCCCCTGGGCTGCCTGCAGGCCTTATTGGCCATTCTAGAGCACTTTCACCAAATCGGGTGTAACTTTTGCATACAGAGTTGGTTTTTCACAAACAAGATATCGTTGGAAAGCTGGTTTTGAGATCATTTTGTTGGTGCAAGTTATTTTTCCTGATTATATTCTAGAATTATGTTGCAGGTCCTGGAACTCAGATGTTGTTGGTTTCACTCCGGAGGGCATATCTTTTGACTCGGTGATCCTTTTTTCGCCATTCTTGCAGCATTGGAAAGCTGGTTCAGTCCTCTACATAGATATGAGGTCTTTTTATGTTTTTTGTTTATGCATGTTTAGGCATTCTCTCCTTTTGTAGTCATTGGGGATTGTAATAAATGAACCGATATAAAGTTCCATCGGGGGGGGGGTGTTTCTTGCATAATAATCTGATTAGAGTGTGCATGCACTTTGATCTTCATCATTCAATAATTGAATGCTGATTCATAGATTCTAGTGTTGTTCCCGTTTGGAGTTTTCGAGTGTTCCATGGCATCGGGTTTGCTGTTGCATCATTATGATTCCGATATGGTTTCTTGTAGACAAAAGTATCTTTCCTTGCTTGCCAGATTGCGGTTCCAGTGTTACTCTACAGTGTTCTTCCAGTGCTTCTTTGCAGCATGTCATATCATTGTAGGGGGGTTTTGTCCCACTGGGTTTTCCTCCTCTACCTCTTTTTTGCATTTGTAAATGGGTACCTAATCAGGCCTAGTTGTCGGGATCCATCTTTGCTTGCATGCATCTTCTTCTAGTGTTTTAGCTTCTTCCTAAGTTCATCTTAAGGGGGGGTGTTAGAGTAATAAGTTATATGCTTAATTAATTATATCATACTGGCTAATTAATTAAGTCACTTATTCCTCTAGTTGCTTAAGCTAAACTTAGGCACATTAATAATTGATTAATTATTAATTGTGCACACTAGGGTTTCCTTTTAGGTCAACATTAGGGTTGCATACTTTGATTTTATAAAGCAAATCATCTCATTGTAATATTGAATTCCTGAATATATCATTTTGCACATTCACATGCAAAGCTCTGCTTTTTTATGTTTTCTCTTCTGTGGAAGGTGTTTAGGTTTGCATGTCTGATCTAGGGTTTCTAACATTCTATGCAGTTTATGATGATGATGTATGGATGAAAATTTATGTATATGAGATGCTTAATGATGCTATGTGATGTGTAAATGCAATGTGTTAATGTGAAATGATAATAATAATGTATGATACGAGATGACCTATGATATGCAAATGTTAATATGCTTTGTGATTTTCAAACGTAATGCAATAATATGAATGTGATGGTACAAATGTAATCATTTAAGATGATGTGATATGAGATGCACATGATTATGAGACGATGATGATGTGAGATGTTCACGTGATGCACTTGTTTATAAAATGTATGCAATGATATGTAATGTTTTTGTTTATTTTCCTTATGTATTAATGATGGATGATATATGGATGCAACATTGTTACGATTCATGATATGCAGATGTAATGTTTTCTTATGTGATACAATGATGTGATGTAGTGATTATGTGGATATTTCATGGATGTACATGGTTATGAATGCATTTATTTTTGTATACTTTCTATGTAGTTTATGATGATGATGTATAGATGCAAATGTATGTATATGAGATGCTTAATGATGCTATGTGATGTGTAATTCAATGTGTTAATGTGAAATGATAATAATAATGTATGATACGAGATGACCTATGATATGAAAATGTTAATATGCTTTGTGATTTATATACGTAATGCAATAATATGAATGTGATGGTACAAATGTAATCATTTAAGATGATGTGATATGTGATGCACATGATTATGAGACAATGATGATGTGAGATGTTCACGTGATGCACTTGTTTATGAAAAGCATGCAATGATATGTAATGTTTTTGTTTCTTTTCCTTATGTATTTATGATGGATGATATATGGATGCAACATGTTATGATGATGCTTATGTGATGCTTTTATGTAATGGAATATGAATGTAATGATGTGGGATGACGTATGGTATTTATGATATATGCAATGATAAAAATGATATGATATGAATACAAATATGTATCGATTTATGATGTGATATGATATGTGATTATGCAATGGATGGGTTAATAATGCCTATGTGATAATATCTATGATGAAATACAAATAATAGTAATGAATCTATGAAAAATGAAATGCAATGCATCTATGTTCCCTATATGGTATGATATGTAGTATGTTGATAATTGGTGGATGCAGGGTGGATGCATTTTATGATATTTTTGAGTAACTGTCATGGTACCATGTTAGTATGAAAAGAAGATAGAAGAAAGAAGATCCAACAAGCCTAATTTATTAATGATGATGATGATAATGATATCAGGAATTTGGATTTTAAAAGGGCCATTTACCTTATGTTTGATAATACACATAGGTATGGTGCATCAAGGTATAAAGAACCAAGATGGTGTTGTACTTAGTGTGATGGAATTTGACTTGACAATTAGATAGGAGTATTCCTATTCACACCTAACACATGAAACCTTATTCAGAATGCAGTTTAGATATTTTAAACATCTCAGACCGAAACATAAAAAAGCAAGCCTTCTTATGTGGTCAACAAGACACCTAAAAACCCCTCCCTACAAACCAAACAAAGCACACATGCCAAAGTTATTTAACAAGAATATCCAACAAGCACAATAGATAAATAGATAATAATTGTTGCCCCATTCCTTTCTCTCTAAATATTTATGTTTAGACATCATTGAGAGGTCATTGGAATGAGCACAATAAGATAAATCAAAAGAGCAGATAAAGTAAACCGACAAACTAATGTTCTTCATACCGCTAGCCAAGAGTAAACTACAGTGTTGCTTGATGTTGATGTCCATTGTAGGAAGGATGCATCCTAGGACATGTTGTTATTAGATGATGATGAGATTGACGAGATGATAAGCTATTGATACTTTGAGTTGATTAACTTGCTAACTTACTGACCTAGACTTGAGACTTTGATGATTTAGCTTTAACTTTTAAACTTGCTAGAATTGCTTCCAACTGCTTTACCAAAGGATGAAAATGAAAATTGATTTATTATGAATGAGATTATTGCTGGTGAAAGCGAAATGGAGATGGATGGATTTTTGGGTTTTTTCAAATATTTGGATGTTTTTGGTATTTTTGAAATGTTTTGAGGCTATTTTTGGGATTTTGAGATTTTCTAATGTTTTTGGATTTTCTGAGATTTTGACCAAGAACCTAACCTAAAGACCTATCCTAGGGGTCTCATGAGCTGATCAATAGATTAGCCTTGCCTATGTTATACACGCAAAGACCACGTAGTTTGACTAACACAAACTTGATATAATGATGAGATATATGGACAAATGGATTGCCATTTTATTGTGAGAAATTTCTAATGGACTAAACCAATGTGTCTCAAGGGCTGATCAAAGATCAACCTTGCCTACGTTCAAGCTCAGAGACAATGTAGTTTGATAAGATAACTCCACTGTTTTGAATTTTTTGGATGTTTTTGGGTTTTTGATTTTTTGAAAGTTTTGGATTTTTGAAGGATTTCAAGGAAGACTTCAAGGATATAAATGAATCTGATCTAATGTAGGTACGAGAACATGCCCCAAACGTGGTGCGATATACTACTCCAATATAGGCAAGACAAACTGACCTTAGGAATATGCCAAGTAGTACTAGGGCAGAACATGATACGAACACAAGATCAAGCTATGATGCAGACACATATGGATGGATGGAAGGAGATCTGGGATGCAATGGAAGTGTGATGGATGAATGATGCAGAACAAGCCACAAAGATCTTGGTGGGTAGAGAGTGCTTGATTTACACAAGGCGCCTATTTGCTAGGTTTTCACCAAGGTACTTGCCCAAAGTGCCACTGAAGTGGTTTTCACTAGAGGATGATTTTTTTATCTTTACTGTTTTTCAATCCATTTTTTTTTTTTTTTATATTTTGATTTTTTTTGTTATTTTTGGTTTTACCCTTAAAAGATTAGGCATAATTTTTTTTGAGATGAGAGCTATTCATGGGCTCCTGCAGAGGTTCACCTTCGGGTGTTGATAGTTGATATGCCCTTGATTTGTAGCTTGTTATAATGATGAATGGTCCCAACCAGTTGGGCTCAAACTTACCCTTGCTATCTGAATTTGGTACATTCCTTTGATTTTCCTTTAGTACCAGCTTGCCAACTTGGAAGGTCTGTTATTTTGAAAGAGATAAAGGGCGAGGATTAAAAATGATCTTTATGGAAATCTAATTCTTTTTGGAGACACGTGAAGGGTCAATATTTTCTTGGAGAAATAGATGGAGGAGATTGAATGGGAGGATTTTGGAGAAGTGGGGTGGATGGGACATGTACTTTCATGACATGTGTAGATTTGACTATGGCTCAAGCATACTTAGGAATGTGCATGTGGACTTATTAGTTAACTAATTAGTTTTAGTCAAGTAATTTATTGAGGTGGAAGAAAGGAATCAAATAAATAGTTTGTATTTATTTAAATTTTTGAGAATAGGTGCTCTCTATAAGAGAGGGGGACCAACCACATCGAGGCTCTAGGTCACAGAGAGCCAAGAGCAGAGGGCTTCCCTAACTTGCCTCACTCTAAAGGACAGGGGTCAAGAATGAAGAGCACTAAATAGTACTTTTGTCACTCTTTAGACCCGAGATTCAGGTTTAGGCTAGGCGAGCTAGTTTTTGGAGTCGATACTGCACCTCAGACAACTCTCTATCTGAGGACAACAAAATAGTTTTGGGATGAAAACACAATGCATTGGCATCTCTTTGGTGCACTGGAATTTGTATGGCCAAAAAATAGGAACCACAATAAAAACTACCTAAAAGTGTACTAAAAACCTAGCTAGTTGATGTTGATGAGAAAAACATAATAAGGAAATACAAAAAGTAAAGGTGAAAATGATAAAGAAAGTAAATAAACACTAGGGTGATAAAGATTATCTCACCAAGGCACCAATTCGCCAACTAGCTTCACACACACGTATCCACCTACACACAAGCAAGAGGGAGATTTTTTGGGGTTGTATAGGGGTCTGCCTCAGTCAGACCCATATTTTGGTGTTTCCACCTCCATGGACAACCATAAAGAAACATAGTAAAATGTGCGATAAAGGAAAGAAAAGATAGATTAGTGAACACTACAACAAAATACAATGCTACTCTATCAAATCATAAAGGAGAGGAGTGAAGCATTACCACATCCACCCAAAATATCACTAGCCAATGGAAGGAGAATGCAAGGTATGGACTTGGAAAAGTCACCACAACCATAGCGGTGATGAAGGGAAGTCTCACAAGATTCCAAGCCCACACTTCTATGGACTCACACTTGTAATGTGGAGTTGATAGAGCTTCAAAGCTACTGTAATGGAGTGCTAGAATGTTGCTTGAGAGTGAAGAAGTGATTGAATGTGTGGAAAAGTTGCAAGAGAGTTCCAAAGAGAGCAAATGAAGTGAGAATGAATATTTTTGAAGGTGGGATGGGAGGGAATAAGGCATTTTCAGGTTGGTTGGTCAAAGAAGGATGTTACAAATTGACCCCAATTAGGTGTGTAACACCTCTACTAACTTCAGATGTAGGAATATGTCGATGACAATAGTGCACCACGTAGATGTCCATGCACCGCGCTTTCATCCCCAAAAAATATTATCTCATTGACACATAGGACAAATGCCAAGTGGATGGAAGGTAGGTAGGTGATGTGGAATTTCACCTTCAGATTTGATTTTCTAAGGTGGGGGTATTTGAAAGGGGAATTCTCTTAAGGGGTGCAAATTTTCTCTTATAAATTTTTCCCTCAATTTAGCAAGCATGAGTATCGATGAGTGCTCGGTAAATTAGATCAAAGAGATAGAAAATATAGTAATGTATACCTAAAATATTAAGGAAGTAGACCACAATCTAGTGAACTCAAGAGAACAAGGTAGGCAAATGACTCCATAGGTACTCTCTCTAAGGAGTTTCAAACAAAAGAACTCCATAGCTTTGCAAAACTATGAAGTTTCACAAAGTACATCGAAGGCCCTTGGACCAACGATGGATAAATCTCGCATGATGAAAGTGTCTCACAAGCCTGCAAACCTACAAGAAGGCAACCTCCAAGTTATCTCTCATGAAGGAAGCCCAGTGAAATAAGTACCTTACAGGCCTAGAGAATTGCAAGGAGGCATCCCCCAAGTTCTCTCTCATGAGGGAAACCCAATGAAAAGGGGAATACACAGAGTTGGACTCGAAAGCAAATTCACAAGCGCACCTGCAAAGAAACATGCTAATCAATAGATAAAACATGACAGAAAAAAAAGTAGTTGTGCAGACAAACACAGACACCCAAAAAAATTTAAAGTATTTCAAAGGGGTCCCTCGGGAACCCTTCAAAAGAGGAGGGGTCCACTCAAGGGACGTGCTTGTTTGGAAGTGTAAAAGAGATGTTTTTTCTCAAATCAATTCATCATCAAGGAATCCTTTCGAAAGATGTTCACTTCATCAAGGTATTCAAAAGAAAGAAAATGACCCCTTGTGAGGGGAAGGTCAAGGCTTCTCCCATAGGAAAAGATGCTCCCTCCTTAGAGGAAAGTTCTCAAGTTCTTTCTTTGCGAACCCATGATAAAGGAAAAACGTTCCATTAGGGGTCCAAGTTGAGAATGCAATATTTTGAAAAAGTGTGCAAGGGTTTTCCAGAAAAGATTCATTGGTAAAGAATACATTTTCTAAAAATCAAAGTATAATGAAAGAGACATTGTCACACATACGAGGGACAACTCAAGAAAATAAGAGAGAAAGATAAAAAAATAGCAAAAGAGAAATAACAACATCACGAACAAGAGACACAGGGGGATCTGGTTTTATGGGATCAAATTTGCTTATGCTTATATAAATAATAGGTAATAGTGGTGCAAGGAAAAAGATCATTAGTCCCCACCAGATCAAGAGGAATGCACGAAAGACAAAGTAAAAATAAAAAATTGGGTCAACATGGAAGGGAAGCCTAAATTCCCCCAACATTTTGCATCGTCCCCAATTTTCTGAAAATCAAGACACAAACATGGAAGAATGATGATACAAATAGAAGAAGGTTTATGACACAAAATCACTCCTATATCGAAGCACCAACAAGGGTGACAAGGGTCATCTAGGAACATATAAGACAAGCACAGGGAAACACATCACAACAAACACACATCTAATTTAAAGAGTAAGAAGAGGCCTCCCCCTAACACTCATTGAACAAGAGGTCATTCGCTTCCCAATATAGATAATTATAAGGGGAAGGAAGAAGAGCTTGCAGTTGTGGAATATTAAAGGGAGGAGGTTCTGACCCTTTGATAATAAGGGATAAGGAAGAATCCCCTGCAAGGTCTTCTCTTCTTGGTTCTTGTGGAGCTATGGTCAGCGATTTTATGAAGATCGCCGACAAGGTCGAGACCTCGTCTAGAGAGTTAAACATGCACTTTATAGGAGTGCCATGTTGTACCTCAACAAATGGAGAGGAAGACACCTAAGATTCACCACTTAGCTCATCGAGTGATTTGGGAGTAGTGACAAACTCAGGGGAAGCCGAAACTTGTTCCATCACTAGAACGAAACAAGCTAGCGCATGACCACTTTTCAGAGAATGTGGGCTCCTCTTATGACCTTCATTGCTGGAAGGGACAACCTCTACCTTCTGCTTCATTGAGGGATGTAAAATACCAATAGATGAGGCAAGAGGTACGAAGGAGGAGGAGAAAACTACGATGGACACCATCAAAGTGTTCGACATGTCCACACGTTTTGGGAATGACAAGATGTTTAGAAGGGACATCAAAAGAGGTGGCTCGATCGAGGGAGTGATAAATACTTGCACCTTTTTAGGATCAGGTGCACTCACAATCATTATGAGAGTCGAAAGGAGAATTGAGTTATGTTGAATAGAAATAGAGGGGAGGAGAGAGGAGGACACACCAAGAGGCCCTGGTACAGGGGTGGTCAAATCCTCTTCCCTTTTTTGCAAAATGGCTTGCTCAACTGCCAGAGCCTTTCATTAGCGCTTGCGCTCATGAGTAAGGAGGTTTATATGAATCTTTGAGCTAGAGGTTGGGAGCTATGAAGGGACATAAGGTTCCTGCTTAGCCATAGGAGTGTCCATCATAATCATTTCCGGTGGAGGGATAGAATCTTGAACGAGAGTAGGAGGAAGAGATTGAGAAAAAATGAGGGGAGTTGGCTCTAGCACCTCGATGGTGGGCCTCTTACCATTCACTACTTTAGGGGCAGGAGAAATGGGAGGTTGCAGAGGTAGAGACATAGAGGATCCCCCTCAGGGACCCTTCCTTCTACCGTATAGGTAGGGCCAAGGTCCAAGAGGTGTAGTAGGAAGATCAGATATCTGAATCTTGGGTTTGCACCAAGTTAGTATCATCAGACTCCTTAGGTAAAAGCTAGGAGTATTCATCCAAAAATCTTCTTCGAAAAGAGGAGTGGAAGAGGCACCCCAAGGATGGGAAGGCCTCTCCTTTCCCTTTTGAGAAGAGGAGGAAACCTGCTATTGCACTACTAGAAGGGTCAAATTTGGCTATCCCTTGCCCCCGGTCTTATACTTCACATAATTTTTATAAAGTAGGTCTGTTCTTGGGGGAAGTGAGCCAATTGGGGTGGGACAAAAATGATCCAATGAATAGCCCCAATGGGACACCAATGGCTGGTATCTAGTGTCACGCACTACATGCACAACACCTTCGTGGGAGAGTTTCAAGAACTTATGAATGACGAAAGTGATTCCATTCATGGAAGATAGCTAGGGTACGCCTAGCTTAACCCTGAACAAATCCAATTCTGGAATAACATCAAAGGTTGTGTCTACGACCCTAGGTCCAACTAGGATAGATAGAGTTATTAAGCCATATGGCTTAAGAGCAATACCATCGTGCGTATAGATGGTAGACTTTGTTTCTTCATACTCTTCCTTTACAATGAATTCAACCACAATGTCTCCTCTGTAATGACATTCAAATGACTTGTTGGGTCAACCAAGACCCCCGTCACAATGTTCCCATTGAGACAAGTGGGAATATAGAGGGGAGAGGGCCTTTTATTCAAGGGAATGTGCTACGCAGTGAATGTCATGTCCGACGAGCTAGTTGTAGGTTGTGTGGGAGGATTAACCGTGACCATATTAATGTACACCTCAAGATGAGTGGTAGAATCAGAGGGATCAATAATTAAGTTGGAAAAATTCAATGGAAATAAGTTTGTGTATATTTGCAACTCACTATTTGCTTTCGGTACCAACTTGTTCACATTTTGTTTACTCCCATCAAGATGAATAGTACCATCCTTGATGCAGCCCTGTATCTCATGATGCAGGCACACACAACATTTGGTATCATGTCCATTGAATTGATGATACTGATAGAAGGTATTTGCATCATACCAATTAGGGTAAGGTTCCTTGAGAGGTTTAGGGTTCTCCAAGGTTATGATATTATCCTTTAGCAAGTTCTGCAAGATGGAAGAATAGGATTCTGCTAACTTTGTGAAATTTTTGTTGCGTCTGAGGCCATTATCATTCGTTGTGGATACTACATTCAAAATAGCCTTTCCTTTTCCTGAGATTGATACAATGGATTTTCCTTCTAAACGGGAACATGAGGAGGATCCCCCAAATTGAACTACCATCTACTGATATTCTTGCAATGTTGCACAAAAAAATGCAAAAGAAGGGTATTTAATAAGGGAAAACTTTTCCTGCCATGGTCTCTACAGGCTCCCTATGAACACCTTCTGCACGTCATAATCGGGTAGTGGGTACGAGATCTAAGAAAAGAGCACCTGATATCACACTATGAAATTAGTTATCTTCTCATTATCCCCTTGCTTACATCAGACAAGATCTAAAAAGGTCATCTTCAGTCCGATGTTGGCTTGGAACTATCAAAGAAACTGATTCACAAGTTGATCGAATGAGAAGATAGAGTTGTCGATTAAGGAACAATACCACTTGAGTGCTATATCCTTGAGAGATCAAGGAAATAATTTTTCCATCAACGCATCATGATGGAAGAAGTTTGAACACATGGCATTAAAGGTGGACACATGTGTTTGCGAGTCCCCTTTGCTGCCATTCTTTTTGAATTTGGGAATCTCCATTCCTTGCGGGAAGGGAGTGCTCAAGATTGTTACCGAAAATGGACTATGCTAGAAGAAGGGATGGAAGATAGGCTGGGCAGAGGCCTGAGAGAGACTTGCCAACTGCTTCTACATGCGACCCATGTTCTAAAGTAGGGCATTCAAAATAGGGTTAGTACATGAAAGAGGACTAGTGGAACCTCTAGAACCACTTCTACCAACACCACCTCAGGAACCACTGCTGTGACCTCCACCAGTGCCACCACCATTGATAGGGCATCCACCAGAGCCACCTCCACTACCAAAGCCACCTCCATGACCTCCTCCAAATCTACCTCCACCAGTGTCACCACCACCCATTCCACTAGAGCCTTCACTGCTAGGGGTAGTAGGAGGGGTGAAACTGATCACAAAATGTGTTTTACTCACCTTGAGGGTGTGCGGCTCCTGAGGAGTAGAAGAGATACTGATTGTGGGCCTTGATTCGGCCATAAAGATAGACGTAGTGGGTATCAAAACACCTAATTGTCTTTCATAGGCATCAAGCACTTCCCTGAGTGGTACCCAATCTAGGCCTATACAAAGGGACATAAGCTTCAGTTAGATCAATGAGGCCGCATATAAATTCTACGCTCGTTTGATCTTTCCCTAGAAATTTCTCACCTTGCTTGCAGCCTAGCATCTCTCGCCATGCTTGGTGCCTTCTCTAAGTGATGCACAAGGTCTAGCAATCTATTATCTAATTCCATAAGGTTGTCTGCGGGAATATGCACCACATTATCTTCATCTATAGAAAAATTCATAGGGGATGCGAGAGGAGGAGGCACACGAGTGGTCTCTTCTATGAAACCCATCTTGTCAGCATAGTTTGTAGGAAAACTAATGGTAAATTCATTAGTTAAACTAGTGGGAATACTAGGGGTGAAACTAGAAGTGACCTTTGTCTTCACCATCGATAGGTTTCACACACTTCTCCTAAAAACATACTCGAAAGTCATGGACTGGGTTGTGATGCTCATAAACCTTCACAACACTCAGGGTTACAACAATCACAAGGTATGAGGGAAAAGTCTCAACACTGACAAATGGGTAGATGTTGCTTCATGTTGGGTTCACCAAAAATGTAAGAGAGGGGGACCAACCACGTCAAATATCTAGGTCATGGAGAGCCGAGAGAGGAGGGCTTCCCTAACTTACCTCAATCTAAAGGATGGGGGTCAAGAATGAAGAGCACTAAATCGTACTTATGTCACTCTTCAGACTTACAATTCAAGCTTAGGCTAGGCGAGTTGGTTTTTGGAGTCGGTACTGTACCTTAGACAACTCTTTATCCAAGGATGGCAGCACGGTTTTGGGATGATAGCATGGTGCATTGGCATCTCTGGTGTGCTAGCGTCCGTACGACCAGAAAATAGGAAGCACAATAAAAACTTCCTAAAAACGTACTAATAGCCTAGCTAGTTGATGTTGATGTGAAAAGCAAAATGAGGAAATATAGAAAGTAAAGGTGAAAATGATAAAGAAAGTAAATAAACACTAGGGTGATAAAGATTATCTCACCAAGGTACTAGTTCATCAGCTAGCTCCATGTGCACGTATCCACCTACACACAAGAAAGAGGCAAAATTATTGGGGCTGTATAGGGGTCTTCCTCAGTCAGACCCCTATTTGGGTGTTTCCACCTCTACAAACAACTAGAAAGAAACAAAGTAGAATATGCAATAAAGGAAAGAAAAGATAGATTATTGAACCCTACAACACAATACAATGCTACTCTATCGAATCACAAAGGAGAGGAGTCAAGTGTTACCACCTCCAACCAAAATCTCACTAGCCAATGGAAGGAGAATACAAGGTATCGACTTGGCAAAGTCAACACAACCGAATTAGTGATGAAGGGAGGTCTCGCAAGACTCCAAGCTCACACTTCTATGGCCTCACACTTGCAATGTGGAGTTGACAAAGCTTTAAAGTTGCTGTAATGGAGTGCTGGAATGCTGCTTGAGAGTGAAGAAGTGATTGAATGTGTGGAGAAGTTGCAAGAGAGTTCCAAAGAGAGAAAATGAAGTGAGAATGAATCTTTTTGAAGCTGGGATGAGAGGGAATAAGGCATTTTTGGGTCGGCTGGTCAAAGAGGGACATTACAATTTTACCCCAATCAAGTGTGTAATGCCTCTACCAAATTCAGACACATGAATCCATCAGGGATGACAACGCACCACACAAACGTCCACGCACTGCGCTTTCATCCTCGACAAATATTCTCTCACCAACACACAAGATGAATGCCAAGTGGATTGAAGACATGTAGGTGATGTGGAATTTCACCTTTGGATTTGATTTTCTAAGGTGAGGGTATGTGAAAGGGGAATTCACTTAACAGGTGCAAATTTTCTCCTATACACTCTCAATTTTAAAATTGGTTCAATTTATAGAGTGTTTATTTCTCCCTATCATTGAAAGTGCAAGACAATTTTCCCTTCTCAAGGGAGAAACTATGTTGGGTCTTCTTTTTCTAGTTTGATCAAGTTGAAATGCCTATTTGTGTGGTAGTTGAAAATGAATGATAGATCAACAACACTTCGACCCTTCCTTCTGATGTTGCTTCTATTTTTGTTTTAAATTTAATGGACGTGCTTTGCTGTGCAAAAATGGTCAAATTATTGGCTAAGAGCTATTTCTTTCCATCCATATTCTCTTTTCATGATTTGGCCAATGCCTTGGTAAATTATAACTTCTATTCTGGCATGTCTATGGTGGGTGGCTTCCTTGATAGAAATAGACTCCTAAATGGTGATATCCCATCTCTATCTTATATGCAAAGGTTAATGGTATCATTGGAGATAACCTTGTAGTTTTTAATAGTTCTTTGCTTTCTATGCATTATGTAGTTCGGGAATCAACATATGTTGTAGCTTAAAATATTTTTAATTTTGTACACTTCCTTATTAAGCATGCTAAAGAGGACCCTCATGTTTGTCTTTCTTTTCCTCCTACTTCTAATCTTGCTAGCTCTAGTGAGAATTGTAATGAATGATATTCTATTTCTCATGGATACTCAATATTCAGTTTTGGAACTATTTGTCTTTAGAAATTGTATACTTTGGCTTGATTGGACACCTTTGATGTAATCTAGTTCTCTTTTAACATAAAGCTTTTATAGTGGCTTTTCCATTTTTATTAAATTTATTTTAGAGAATGAGGATGTGAAAGGTGAACTTAAATAAATATATGTAAATTTAATTAGTTAATGTTTGATTATGGAGGAAAGGGGGATATAGGATTAAATTAATTAAAAAAAATAACTTATATTTATTTAATTAATTTTAGGAAGATGGTTGGAAAGGTTGATTAATAATTAGCAGGGGATAAAATTGGGTGTGGTTAGGATGTGGATGATTTTGTGTGTCTAAATTTTTCTTCTTTTTGAGATTTTTGACCTTGCAACTAGATGAAGCAATGCCATTTCAAAGAAGAATTAAATACAGTGGTTTGGGAATCAATGGGACTAGTGGCTAGATGTCTAAGTCAGTGTAAGTATAGATGTGATGAAGAGGAAGATGGTAAGTATGCTCCCTTGAGAGGATGTGAAGGTATGACGAACATACATGTGCTCTTGAAATGAATGAAAGGATTGAAGGATAACAAATAGAAGGAAATAAAAGTATAGATAGACTAGGATAAGAATACTATAGGTGGATGGATGGGGAAGGAGATTCATATTGAGTTTGTTTGAAAAACTGATATTTGATATAGGACTTGATGATATGCACCAATATATAAGGACCAAAGGGATAATGTGGTAAGTGCATAAAGGATTGAACTAAAACAAAAGGTCTAATGCAAACATATGTTTTATGGACAATGATATGGAAGATCATGATGTATTATAGTAGTGTGCAAAAAGGACCATCAAAGATGCAAGAGAAAAACATAAAACACACAAGAAGAAAATAAAGAGCATAGAAAATTCAAAGATAAATAAATATTTTCCCCTAGTCAAGCTAAAAATTGATTAATTGATGATGATGATGATGATGATAAAAAATGTTGAGGATGAGAACAATGCAAATATTGAGAATGATATATCCTGATGAAGATCATTTTAGTATAGTGGATCATGGTTTGCATTGAGGATGAGAATACAACCAAATGATTATTTGGATGATGCATGGGATTTCTTGGAAGGATCACATAGATTAAGAGTGTGTGCAATTATATAGATTATTTTTGGACTAAATGGGAGGGGGAGATATATGTTTGTTGGAGTAAATATATGTTTGTTGGATTAAATAGTTCATCACCTAATTAATTAATTAATTAATTAACCATTCATTAATCAATCCCCCTTTATCTTGTGGTAAGTGAGCAAGCTTTTCTTCACAAGAGAAAGGATTGTATCCTACTCCCCATCCTCTATCAAATAAAATGCATATTTTCTCAAGGCCTTTGAAATCCCATTCGATTACTCTTTCTCCTCCAACACATAAGAATTTTTATAAGAATCACTCTTTTTTTTGTATATCATCGAGTGAATGGTCATTCCACAAATGAATTCTAGTCTGTGAGTAATAAAATACAACAAATTATTGATTGTGGTGCTCTTCCATGTGTTTATGCACCTAATAATTCTAAATAATAATCTCTTCTATGGTTTTTCTCCTAACTATGTGGCATTTGTAGCTTCATGTGTTTTCTCATTTCCATTCATGGTTGTACAATCTTGTGTGCAACGATATTTATTTATATGGTAGAAACATGATAGTCTCTCATGGTTTTCCTTGCATTTACACTTGAGGGGAAAGGATGACTAGTTTTTGGAGGTGTGTATTATTTTAGAGGATACCCTCTTCCCCTTCTTTTCCTTAAAATATTGACATAGCAAGTATGCCAACATTTTAAGGGGGGGTATCTCACCCTATCCATTTCAGTGATGTCTTATGAGTTTTGACTTATTGACATACCCCTATAGTGGTGGTGTTATTTATAATGCCCCCTAAGGTGTAGTTATCAATTTATCCCTTGTGATGTTAAGCATTGATTTCTCGCCCCACAATGTTAAAATTTTATGCTCTCCTTGAAGCGTGAGTTGCATAGACCTAGCATAATGTAGCTTGTTGTTCTATGAAATTAAGCATTTTTACATGGCCACCTAGCATAACACAACTTTTTTTCCAATGGAGTCATGGGTTTCATGAGTAATCTAGAATAATGCAGCTTGCTGGTCCTTATGGGAGCACCATTTTGTCTAAAATTACATTCGATGGATGATGTTTGGTATTTGAGACAAATTTAAGATCGATGTCTCTTTATCTTATTGAATCAAATCCTTTTTAGCATACTGACCATGTGTAGCTTGTGTTTTGTTTTTATGTTATGTTTTCTATGTGTTTACTTTGTGTCTTTTATGTGTTTTCTTTGTGTCTTCATTGTGTATGCTTCATGTTTGTCATGTTGTATTGCACCTTATGTACATGTGTGTTCCTTTTTCTTTACATTGTTTTTCTATAAGATCTTGAGCTTGGGGGCTAGCACATACCTTATATTCGATGTATCCTACCTATCCAATGTTTGGATATAATAAAAAATCTTGGCTTATCCTTAATTTAGTGTGAGAATGAGCATAAGTTCATACTCCCACTAAAGTGGGGAATAAATGTAGCATTATAAATTATCACTCTTGATAATTTCACACTAGGTTTATCTCCCCCTATGTGCCTAGACCTAATTGTACTTATAATTTTCTCATTTTGTTAGATCATTTTTGAGAAATTATGATTAAATTGAGGATATCATTTAATATTCATTTACCGACTCTTATGAACCCAAAATAGGTTGGGACTAGGGCACTAGCACCCCTGTCCAACCTATTTTGGTGCCAATTTAAGTATGTTGGTGTCACTGTTTTAACATTTTAAAATCCAATTTCATTTGTTAGTTTATTTAGAAAAAAATAAAGAATTGCATATAAATAGAGGTCTTTTTCCCTATTTGAAATCCTATAAAATTTATTGAGAAAATTGAGCATCCCTATTTTGAAACATGGGTCAATGAGTTTGACTCATAAAACTACACGGTTGAATCTTGAAAGAAATATCACAATCGTAAAATTAGTCAAGGAAGATTCAAGGAAAGAATTAGTAACATTATTACAATGATTTCATCAACCAAGATCATTCTTGCAAGAAATTAGGAAGGAATTAATTATGTGAAAGAATCTATTATGGTCAATCATGCCAAATTATGAAGATGTACTGAGTTATCCTCTACATGCTAGGTAGAACAATCAATCATGTTTTGTGAGCCGAACTTTTGTAGGTCTATCAAGAAATCAAGGTATACATCAATCAATATTTGTGATAACTTGTGGTGTGGCATCACTTAATCAAGAATTTCATACCAAAGATAATATTATCATTTATCATTTATCATTTTAGTCAATTATTATTGTTTTGGCCTTTGCCTGACCTAGGGTATGCCATCTTGATCATCATAAATTATTGTATGTGGAGGTAGAAATACTAAAACGAGGTTTGACTTAGTTAAACCCCTATGCAAAACAACCTTCCCCCCTCTTTTAATGTGTGTAGTTCAGATTTGGAAGTTTCATAAGGAGGTAGTCACAAGAAACATAGAGCAAACTGCAACCTACATTTCAGAGTTTTCAGATCCCAAAAAATGGGCATCTCAAGTCTAGGGCTCCCATGTCCCTTTCCATATAATCTAGGCTCAAGATTCTATCACAAGTTCCTCTCTATATCTCATTCTTAGATATGTAATTATTTCGATAGTTTCTATTTTCATCTATACAATAAATTATAGTTTTAGATCTAGGATCTATGTCAAATAGGCTTGTTAAAACACACAAAATTCACCTTCCTTATAGCTCAAAAAAATACAAACCCTAGGAGATTGGCTCTCCCTTGTGGTAGCAAGCTAATCATCAACCCTAGTTGGTTTTGTGTCCAAATATAGAGTGAAGTGAAAAGAAGATAATCCTAGTTAGATCTAGGATCACTTTTACTACTTCATAGTTAGGAGTGAAGAAACCTATGAAAAATTGGTGCAAAATGTACCAAAAACCCAATAAATGAGAGAAAACTGATGTTAGGGTTGTTAGAGGGAAGGGTTCTTATCATGGAAGCACACATGCCAAATTGAGAAGTAGATATTACAGTTTGTAAGAAAAAATTCCAATGTATGTTTCCCCATAATATAAATACCACTCTATAGGCATAAATATCAATCTATGTAGAATATATGTTAAAAATAGGGGTAGATTCACCAAACTACCAACTTACAACAAAAAAATCACAAAAATATTTTAAGAGAAAGTTAGATTGGAGATTTCAGTTGCATAATACATGCAAAAATGTGAATAATGAGGATAAATAATACAAGAAAAGGACTAAAAAATATATTTAAATCTTATTTTATACTTGATAGAAACCTTAAACTAAGCAAAGGAATTGCATAGAAAGGAAAATAAAATAAAAATGTTTCACTAAAAACTCCTTATTGCACACACAAGATGTGTGTGGCTATCCTCCAATAGATTTGAGTTTGAGAAATAATGTGTGTGAATAGTCAAATTGATAACATGATTTTGCATCCAATAAATCTTATAAAAATAGACGACAAGAGGGTTTATTTGCAGATGGAGGGATGATTAATCAAGGAGATTGATCTAAGATATCAATGATTGGGGATGCATGATATGATTGAAGAGTGAATGGGCCTCTAAGTGGCACCTTGTGATTGGTGCACTTGAAGAAAGCTAAGATCAAAGGGGTTGGATGGTCAAGATTGTCTTGAGAAGAGATAAAGGGTGATGATAAAAATGACCTTTTTGGATACATGTGAAGGGTCAAGATTTTCTTAGAGAAATGGATGGAGGAGATTGAATGAAAGGATTAAAAAAAAAGTGAGATTGATGGAACATGTACAAGTTGCATGACATGTGCAAATTTGACCATGGCTTAAACATGCTTAAGAATATGCAAGTGGATTTATTAGTTAATTAATTGATTTTAGTCAAGTAATGGCTTGAGGTAGAAAACTAAGGAATTAAATAAATAGTTTATATTTATTTAATTTTTGGAGGATAGGAATGTGAAAGGTGTACTTAGTTAAATATAACTTGAATAAATTTAATTAAGGTTGGAATATAAAGGAAAGAGAGATAGAGGTTAAATTAACTAAATAATTAATTTGTATTTATTTAATTAATGTTGGAAGGAGATAAAATTGGGTGTGGTTTAGGTGTGGACAATTTTAAGTGTCCACATTTCCATTTTTTTGTATTTACAACATTGAAAAATAATATTCTCTATATCCATACATTGTCTCAAAATTATAACAACTTGTAGACTTTATGGAGGGTTGAATTTTTGGCTTTGGGTCACTTTCATTGGTGTAGATCCTTCTCATGACATAAATTTAATATGAGTAATCATACCCTAAGTTTGCTTCACGATTTGCCAAATTTCTTACTTTGTATTGATTGCCAAGGACTAGTAGTATTTAAATATACCTTCAAAAGATCACTAGATCACAAGATTCACATTCTCTTAACTCAAATTTCTTGATTAGATTGGCTTTATAGTCATGGAAGCAAATGAATACAACACTCTTTAGTCATGCAAATGCTCTAAAATGACGATGCAGGATTAGGTTCCTTTTAGTGTTCCAAATTAGAATATTCTTAGAATGATTTCTCCTATAAGTGAGAATTACAATCAATCTTTCTTGATTTGATTATCTAATGAATGAATGCATATTGAATTCCTTTAATACCTCTACATAGCAATAAATTATACAAAATGTGTACGAAGTCAACTCATGGTAGAAATGAAATTGGTGGAGTTGAAAAATTTTAAATTTGAAAATTTGGAATTTAGGGATTAGTTCCCATGGTGTAGCTTTGATCCCATATCACATGATTCACCCAAGATAGAGTTATAGTAATTCTGATGCAAGGAATGAATGCCCTGACTTGGAGGGATGCAATAAATATTAAATTTATAGAAAGAACTATAGATAGAGTTTATGGATAAGAAAATGAATCCAACTTCACGTAAAACTATATCATTTATCAATGTATAATTATATTAAACCATTCTCTTGACATTTAGTCTCCAAATAAATAAAAATTGACATGGATATACAAATTTCACCATAAACTCACCTCCTTGTTTGCATCCAATAACAATTGATGTTTTCGTCCTAATAACTTGGAAAAACTATTTAACCCTTTAGCTTACAAAATATTTAAATATTTTGGTGTAATAATCCCAATAAAATAAAGTGGATAAAACATACACAACAGTACATTATAGTCGACATCCCAGAGTCGTCCCAGCTACAGTCTGAAACTAAATTAAATGGTGTCATTGATATTTTCAGCTAAGGTGGGGCTTTCCTTGCGTACGAGTTTGCTCTTTTTTTCATTAATCCACATAAAAAATCTGTTCCATTGTCTTTTCTGCCGATTCTTGCTTTTTCTTGTTTGAAAATTAAGATGTCAATTTTAGGTCTATATATTAAGTAATTTCAGTCCAGTTATGAATAATGCATCGACATAGTTCGACAAAAAATAATGGAGATTTTTATTTACTATCGTCATGAATGACGTAGAGATGAAAATGTCCTGCATGTAAATCAATTAAAAACGTCTTTTTCCATCAAATCAACAAATCTTTTATAGATAGCTTTGTGTAAAAGCAAAACTCTCCTCATGGGTTTATATATATGTGATTGGTTTGCAGGTTAATCAATCTCGTGGATTGCTTTCTTCTGAAATAAAGTTCTAAGATTCTTCAAATCTGAGATGTCGCAGGTATAGTGCTTATGTTTCTTTTATTTTCTGGCTATGAAATTTATAGTAAAAAGTTACTGATTGGTGTTCTTTTTTGTTGGTCTCTTGGTTTTATGTTATTTATAACTGATGGAACTGAGTTTCTAAGATGCAGACTGTGGTTCTCAAGGTGGGCATGTCATGCCAAGGATGCGTTGGAGCTGTGAAGAGAGTTCTTGATAAAATGGAAGGTAATTCTCTTGTTATAGTTATTAATTGATGATAAGAATTCGATTATTTTGAACGTATATGTTTGTTAAGTTTTGTGAAGTGAAATCTTAACACACACTATTATAAATTCCGTTTGTATGAGCTACCTTTTATTCATACAGATAAATTTGAGAAAATTGAATGCGCGACCAGTTATTTTTTATTAGAATTCCCTCACTGTTTCTAATATTAAAAGAATTGTGACATAAAATTATGGTAGTGAAAAGAATCAATATATTTTACATGCAGGGGTGGAAACATATGATATAGATCTGCAGGAGAAGAAGGTCACAGTTAAAGGGAATGTGAAGGCTGAAGATGTTCTGCAAACTGTGTCTAAGACTGGAAAGCAAACTACTTTCTGGCCCGTTCAGGAGAACATCGTTGCAACTGCAGGACAAGTTTCATAATAAATGTTTATAATTATGTATTATTTAAGAATTTACAGTGGTATTCTACCTATCCTGAGCATAATATTGGGTGATATAAGTTATCCATATAGCCTATATTAGAGTATTTCTTTTCCTTCTGTTTATAGAGATTTTCAGTTGAATAAAATTCTGTTTGCATCTCTTGAATTTTTATATATTCTTTTCTTCTTTGTAATCTTGTAGAGAAGGAATATACAAAGATTTAGTTGGTATGAGTTTTTCACAGTTGATGAAGATGTATGAAGCTTTTGGATTAAATTGCGTATGTCTTTTTTCACTTTTATTTCAATTTTTTTCTTACTGATGATGGATCAGTAGATGTGATCTAAAACATTGACAAAAAAACATACACAATATAATCCAAAAATTTACATACACACAAAAATTTATTTGATAAAAGTTATCTTTTAATTGTTAAACCAACTGATATTTAAGAATAATCTTTAATAATAAATATATAAAATCTATTTTTCATTAGAAATAGCTCTTCATATCTGGTATTACCTTTGTTTGTCCTGGATACAATGGTTTATTTATTTTACTTTTTAAAGAGCATGTGGAAGTTTTGTGAAAGAGGAAAAAAAATGGGGAACATGATTTTTTATAGGGTACTTTTACTTAATCAACTTAATAATTAATATAATTTTATATTTTATTTATATTAAAAATATACAGAATTTTATTATTTTTTTTAATCAAAATTAATTTTAACAATCAAATAATGTTTTAAAATAGTTTACAAAAATATTAATTTCAAATTATATAATATTTAATGATTAAATTAAAAATTTGAACTTGTTCATATATAATTTTTAAAATCTAGAGAGATTTTATTAATATGAAACTCTTTATTAACATTTCGTTGTTCAAAATATTTATGTTTAGCTTAACATTTTTTATTTATTATAAAAATAGATCTTCATTCAAGGTAAACCTAAAAAGATCAGGATTATAAAATTACTAAGTGCTCATTCTTATGAGAAAGATGGATAAAAATAAATTTTGATGGAACTTCAAAAATAATTTTTGATTGTTACAAAGAGGGGCTATTCTTAGAAACCGTGAAGGCATAGTGGTTGGTTTTGGAACTCATTTTTCTGATTATAATATGAATATTGTGGAAGAAAAAAAAAGGTTTGATTTGTGCTCTATAGATTGATCTATTAACCAATTCTCAATGAATCATTATTGAACTGGACTCTAATTTAATTATAAAAAGTTTGAAATTTCACGAAGCTAAAAAATGGAGGTTTAATTATCTTATTCATGAAGATATTATTTTTCTAGAATCAACCACATCCTTAATGAAGGAGATCAATTGGTTGATTTGGTTGCTAATATAAATAACTTATTTTTTTTTAAGGATCTTCAGATTCAAAGTGAGGATTTGAGCTCTTATCCATTTTTTTGGGATGAAATTCAACAATTTATTAAAAAGGACCTAAGTCAATGTTAGTTTTTGGCTATGAACAATGATCTTTCTTTTAATGTGATTTTTACCACATATTTCAAGAATCAAAATATGATATAGGTGATTTTTAGCATAGATTTTGTATTATGGATTTTCTAATAGATGATTTTTCCTATTATGTCATTTTGAGTTATGTTTCTAAAAACTCTAGAATCTACTTGTCTGTGTGGATTTTTAGCACTCTTTTTTTGGAACATTTAGATCTTCTAGCTGGATAGGTTAACTTATCATATGACATTTTTTCAATCTAATTTATCAAGCTAGAATTTCTACCTTTTCTTCAAAGTTTTAATGGGACTTTATGGTTGGATGCTGGGAAAACCTTAACTTCTTACCAAAGTTTAGGATCTTTGGAGGCTACTAAATTTCCATGGGAAATTATGAGTAAGTCTTTTTATTTCTTAGCATCTCACCTATTTCTTTGGTAAGTTTTCTTGCTTTGGCTTTAGATGTTGTTTGGATTTTTTTTTTTATAGATGTCCTTATCTATTCTTGGAGAGTGTAAGCTTTTGTTGTATGGATTTTTTACTTCCCACTGCAATTTTTTTTGCTTCTATTGTAGCTTTTTCTGAGTTATCAAAATTTTATTACTGACATTTGACACAAATCATGGGTTATCCTTTTCAACTTGAGAATTTAATTTTAGAAAAATATTTGTCCCTTTACTAGCAAATCTAGGATTTTTGGTAGGTTTATTTATATATAGTTTTTATCTTTTTTTGGTGCATTTGAAGTGTAGAAGTTTGATTTTTCAATTCTGTTATCTCCTTTTTCATATGTGGCTTTCCAATGACTCTAAACTATTTTTTCTCTTTTATTTAGTAGGTTCTTTGGTTTTTTCAATATAACAAGTTTTGTGTCTTTACAATTTATGCTTTATGGTTTGAGATAATGTAGTTCCTTCATATTTTGGGTATTTTCTATGAAAATAATAGTTTTAGAGATTTCTTTTTTTGAATTATAGCTTTTTCTAGGTGCTTCTTTTGGCTAGTTGCTTGTAGCTTTCTTTTTAAAGATGGATCCTCTCTACTATGCTCAACCTATGATCCTTTCCCCTTTTCTATTATTGTTAGTGACTGGTTTCTAGTACCTTTCTCTTTAAATATGGATCCTCTATACTATTCTCAACCTATGATCCTTTCCCATTGTCTATTATTACTAGCTTGTTTTCTTGGTGTTGTGAGTTCAAATGTGAAGATATGGACTCTTCATGCTCTATTTATCTCTATTTATATGTGGTAGCTTCACTATGGTTATGACGTAGATGTATTTGGATATTTTTTAGACTCCTTATTCCCTTGCTCTACCTTCTATGTTTAGCACATGCAAAATTATTGTTAGGAAAAGATGTTTTGTTTGCCTTTCATAATTATTATAGTGTAAATTAATATTTATTTGTGGTGCATTTACATAATTTAGGGATGCATACATCACATGGGTTAAACATTCTTGGAGACACTTTATATGTTGTATTCAATATTGGGATAAATGTTTTATGTGGGTTGCTTATTGAAAAAATACTTAATGTTGTAAGAAATTAGTACAAAAAAGTAAATTAGGGGGACACTATTTTGTAAGATCTTGGTTTAGAGGCACATGGTGGTTTTGTACAAGCCTATATTTCTATAAAAAGCAAGCACATGAGTAGTTATTGAGGTTCGGTTTCATAGCATTTGTCTTATTGACTAAGGTTGCTTGACCATCTCATGTAGGATTCATATGTGACTAGATGAAGCATGTATTAGGATGTGTGGTTAATATTTTTTATTTTCTTGTTCACATGGAGTGTAATTAGGGATATTTATGTTTTAGAATCCTTTCATAGAGACTTTGCAAGTGTATTATACTAAATTTGTAAATGAAATAATACATTGAGCGTGTGAGTGCTTTTGGAGGCTATGTTTTTTATTTTGAGTGGTTTTTTAGGGTAAATTTGGTGTCATTTGATGGTATTCTTGTCTATTATTTTACAACAAGCATTTTGAATAATTGTTTACACAAACACACACACACAATTTAGAAATAGTCATTTTTCCTTTAAAATTTCTTTTAGTTATTTGTATTGACATTATTTTAGCTCTTTCTCATACTTTTTTAATGAAATAGAAATCCAAAATATTTCTAAGGGTGTCAATGCTATAATATTCCCTCTACAACCAATTTCAAGTAGTTTTGACTTGAACTTTCCTCAAATATATTTGCATCTACATTAGAACATTGATTGGTGGGATTCCAATAAGTCTTCTTGATATATTTAAATAGAAATATTAGTAATCTTGTGAAAGGTTATCCTCTTAGGAAGGGGGTGACTATGTCTCTAGAGAAATTAATTGTTTCTAAAAAAGATAAAAGGAAAGTTGAGGTGACTAAGGTTCCTCTAGAAAAAGGATCCACCTAGGTTGTGGATCTCCTCAAGTTGAACCTCCTCATTCTATACAAGATGGATATTTAACCTATGAATAATAATATTCATGATCGTTTGATGAAACTTGTGCCATATCTCTAGGATCTAGTTTCTAAATTAGGAGTATATTGGTTCAAGTTCAACTCATATTGAATGAGTGAATTTTTAGTACCTTATTTTTTCAATTTATGATTTAATGGCTCATACTAAAATTTTCTCCTCTAAGTCTATAATGTTAATAAAAAAGATCCAATTCATGGAAGGGTAAGTGCATGGAAATGGGGGAAAAATTAGTAGCCAACTTTAAGATTTTCGGTAAAACATATTTTTATGATTCCCACCCTTTTATGCTTGTATTTCCAAGCCTAAGGGTTGGACATCTCTTGTGCCTCCTAAATTTGTATTTTTAACATAAAATAATTAAGTTCAACCTCATTAGGGGAGAAGACCTAGTATCCGCTAGGGCTAACTTCGCGCAATCATAGAATCTAAACAGTGTGTCGAATCAAAAAAAAAATTTATGGGTTTTTTTCGCCCACAAGTTAAAAGCTTATAACTAAGCTTTTGGCTTTTGGGAAATTCAGTAGAGTGCGGGAGCATTGGATATGCGCGCAGAGGTAAAAAAGACACCTTTTAGAGGTGTCGTCCGGTTGCCGCCACCTAATGGCCTAGTATCTGCCCACTCTAATTTCCATCAATTATAATTGTTTATGCCTTAAATCCATTCTAAAACATTCAATTTAACACTTAATGAACAGACATTAGTGTTTTTGTAATTATAATGAGCAACCATTGGTGTTTTTGTAATTATTTATTCAATCAAATAAAGTTTTTTAATGGATCAAAGTGAAATTTTTTTTGGGGGGTTAAGTGAGCATGGAGGTGGCGGTTATTCAATGGGAGGTAGTAACTGGGTCTTCTCCCCTAGGTTTTATTTCTTACAATATTTTTTTATGAAACCATCACCAAAATGAAGAGGTAATTCTTAGCTTTTCTAGCCATACATTTTTTAATACTTTGAATAAGTTAAGGTATTTATTTTTTATTTTCTTTGAAGATATATTCATGTATTCATCTAATACACATGCATTGATTTTTTTTAATAAATTTTGACCTACAAGTGAAATTTATTTATTTTTTATAGGATTGTTCTATGCTTCATTCTATACACATTCAAAGAAAAAAAACGATATTTTAAATAGTTTTGTGAAATTTCAGTGATGCACATGCTCAATGATGTAATTTTTAGGATCCATCCACATCAAAAAATCACAAAAAAGAATAGTCAATAAAAAATATAAAAATACACGACTTGTAATCACTCTAGGATATATTTTCATATCTACTACATTTTAAAACTACATAGTCTATTTAAAAAGTAGGGGGTGCACACTAGACACTTCTATATTTTAGTGATAAAAATAGAAACACTCTTGTGTGTGCTCAAGATTTTCCCCCTTAACCTTAATTACTTAAAAATTAAAAATATTTATTATTTTAGAAACTAGATTTAGAGTATTGTAATTATTCTTCTTATCATTTCTTCAAATTTTGAGTGCACATATCTTGAATTAATCACCCAAGTTTATCTTTAGCCAATTTCAAAATCACAATGGCCACTTTTGAGCCCTTTTTGTATCTGATTTCTATACACTTACCTAGAAGAAAAATTAAGTATATCCAGATGATTGTTGAACAAAGGTTGTCATTGATGTAAAAGGGGTTTATGGTTATCAAATGATGTCATTGTTGTCAAAGGAATCTTTTTAGGAGATCAGTGAGAATTAAATGTAATGTATTGTCATATCATTTTGAGTTGTTGTGGAAGTATATATTGATAAAAGAAGTTGAAGACTACCTATAGTATAATACTACATATTTTCATGTTGATGGAAGTAATCTAGATGGATGATCCATAATGTTTTAATTCAGTTTCTCAAGGGATAACTTCTAGATTTCTCTCACAATACAATTATGTTCAACATTTCTTCTTGAAGGTGAGTTTGGATCTATGATTTGAATGGAGAGTATACCTACACATGTTCTATCATATTCTAGAGATTTCAAAAGATATGTTCAACATGAAAAAAGTTTGAAATGATAGAAGGCTCTATGTGCTTGTGTGTTAACCAGTTGGTGTTTGAGAATTATGCAGTAATGGCTAGTAGTGTGCGACATTCAAAGTTAGTGTGTGGTGTTAAGATAGGACCTAGTTAAGGTTCGTGTGGAAGTGCATGACATCATGTTCTTTTGGCGACAACAAATTTGATTTAGGACTGACCTATTACACATTTCATGTAATTTAAATTTAGGTCCACCTTATGTGATCCTAGTTAATTATAGATCACTATCTGACATGGAGGAGAGGTAATGTAATATTTTTCATTAGTTGCATAGATGCGTAAGTGTAGTATAATTAAGGATAAGGTGATGAGTTAATATACAAGGATACGATTGTGTGAGGATGCGTTATACAATGTGAAGCATCTTAATTACTATGTGCCATTATCAAAAGATCTTAAGGAGGGTAGTAGAGTGTCTAAATCAAGTTCAGACTATTTGTAAGTTGTGTAATAAGCAATGAAGGCCCATAAGCTTTATCATTGTAATTTTATAAGATTGGTGTCACTTATAGAGATAGTGCTCAAATCTTTGTATTAGGGATTAGTTTCTCTAATACGTTGGTTCCTAAAAGTACATTTAGGGATTAGTGTATCTAGTAGGTTGGTACCTACTTCATGTTATAAAATTCACTTGTTATATTATTGTTTTGTGAGGTTGGATTTGGACAATAGATCCAAGCAACTCTTCTCACCATGGTTTTACCATCTTGGGTTTCCATGTATATCTAGTGTTATCATGTGTATATGTGTGTTCATGATTGTTGCTTGATTAGCAGTAGTGAAGATTCAAGTTTCATGTTTAGTTATATGTGTTGAATTTAAGAGTTTTAAATAGATTTGATCTACTGATTCACCCTCCCCCTATTAGTAGATTGTGTTCCCTTCAATTGATATCAGAGCCGAGTTCCTTGACGAAGCTTAATCAACTTAAGGTAGATCCGAGAAGGTACACTCAGTGGCTCAAGAAGGATTTTCTAAAAATAAGGCACCACTCTTTGATGGAAACAATTATACATTTTGGAAAATTAGGATGGAAGAATACTTGATGTCCCTAGGTCTTAAAATCTAGTTGTCAGTTATAGATGGATATAAGATTCCTAAAAATCCTCCAAGGGATTAGGCCAGAAAGAAGGCTTTTGAAAATAATGCCATGTTGCAAGTATGAGTAGTTGGTATTGTCATTGATGTCAACAAGCCTGTGTTGTCATTGGTGTCAACTATATGAGATAGAAGGAAATTACTGTTGAGGGAGGTAGTTGAGAATGATCAATTTTTGTTGTCTATGCTTTGATTAGCTGCATTATGTTGTCATTAGTAAAACTACTAATGTCAACCTCTAGTGTTGTTGTGATAAGCTGGCTGAGTTGATATGTTGCAAATGGTATAATTGTGTTGAAGAAGTGTTGAAGATGATGAGGATGTGTCTTTGGTGCTTGGTTTCCAAGTTCTTTTGAGAAAATTGATGAAAAGAGGAAACAGTGTGTTGTAGAGGTGTTCTGTGTTGCAAGGATGTGTTTTGGTTTTGCTCCGCATTTCTTCTAGGTTGAAGTTTTGCTTGTGCATTTTAGTTATGTTGGTGAGAGATGCTCAGAGGTATTATATCCAAGATTTGGTGTGCTGGATTGCTGTCCAGAAGAAGTTGTGTTCACCAATATGTGAACTATGTATTACAAAGATGTTTGGGAGAAATGTTTTTTCCCTGAATTTCTCCACAGTTATGTTTCAAGTCTTGTGGATTTGAAGGAGTGTTGATAGTGTTGGTATATTTCTCCAGTTAAAGTGGTTCAAGGTTTGGTGCTGTGGAAGTGAGTTTCTTATGTTACAATGTATGACAGAGTTGTCTGAGTGTATTGGGTGTGTTCATTCTTCAATTGAAAGTTGTTGTGAAGGATTCTGATGAATTTCATGACGTTTGTAGAATAATCTAAATTGCGTTGGTGACATTGTTGTCCATGATTTGTAGTTGTATTAAAGGAAGTGTGTACTTAAAAGTTTAATGGTGTTTACATAGGTAACATCTGACCTTGGTGTTTACTTGGAAAGGTTCTTTGTTGGTTGTGGAAGCATGGCGTGACATGTAAGGATGTATTTATGTCCTAGCTAAGGATTTTTGTGGTTTTCCTTCATTCCTTTCCACAACAAGAATATTTTGGTGCCGACCTAGTTTGAATTTTCATGTTTGAGGTGCATAGTTGACCTTGGAGAAAGCTTTCAAGGTTAAGATAGTATAAACATGAATTGAGTTGTTGAAGGATTATGTGATAGAAGAGATATACAAGTATGATGTTAATTGTAGAGTTATAGAGTTCAAAAGTGAGAAGTGTAGTGCGAGATTTCATGTGTTAGGTTACTGGATGTAGTGAGCATAAGGTGTCTACAATTCTTCAATCAGACTGTGAATGTGTAGGTGACATTGTGGCAGATTCTCTATTGCATTGAGATAATTTTATTTATAGTGTAACATTTCTTCTCTATCTTCTTTTCTATTTTGGACTAGTAAGCGCCTTTATTTTTCTAGGCACTGTGCCCTCTGACAATGAGCCTTTGTAATTGGTATTGATATTACTTATATTCCGAGCTAATCCTTACCGTGGTTTTTCCCATATCAAGGGTTTTCCATCTAAATATGTTGTTCTCTTATGCATGGCATTGATTTGTTTCAATTTATTTTCTTTTCTTTTCATGCTAAATAATTATAATATATTAAGGGTTAATTAAGTTAATGTGGATTTGAATATGTATGAGGGTTTTGAAGGTTTAAAGTACAACTGATTCACCCCCCCTCCCAATTGTCTTGTGCATTCAACAATTGGTATCAGAGCAAGGTTCCTTGGAAGAAATCTTAACCACTTAGCATAGATTTGGGATGACGCACAAGAAGGAGATCCCTATGTTTGATGGAACAAAATATGCATTATAGAAAACAAGGATGGAAGGCTTTCTAAGTTATCTAGGATTTTATGTCTGTAAATTAGTTCAAAATATATATACTATTCCTACATATGGTTTGAGCATTGAAGTTGAAATAAAGGCCTATGAAAGCAATAATAAAGAAAGGTATGCTCTCTTAAGTAGTTTTACAAATTTTGAATTAGTGAAAGTTATGAATTTTAAAACCACTCAATAAATTTGGACAAAGTTGGAAAGCATTTATGAAGGAGATGATAAGGTTAAATGAGCTAAGATGCAAAATATGAAGATCACATTTGAGAACTTGTGAATGTCTGAAGATCAAAATATTACAAGCTACATGCAAAGGGTAGATGAAGTGGTCAGTTCCATTAGAGGTCTTGGTGGAAAAGTCAAAGAATTAAAAGTGGTAAAGAAAATTCTTAGAAACCTTCTGTAGACACGAAAAATATATAGATTGATCCTATGCACCTGATCCTGATCTTACTAACACCAGTCATCCTAAATCATCTCCTTTACTAATTGATTTAATTGAATATTCTTTATTTGATTAAGTTCATCGTATTTCCTCTCTTAATTAAATAAATCAAATTTATCTAATTAAGTCACCCGCTTCTATTAATTAAATTATTTTATTTAATTAATTTGATAGTCCCTCTTTTAATTAAATATTTCACTTTATTTAATTAATCTCTAAACTCATCTCCTTTAAATTAAATAAATTAATCAAGTTATTTGATTTAATCTAACACCACCGGGTTTTTAATTAAATAAATCAAACTTTATTTAATTAAATCTAAATCCATTATTCCTCTCAAGTTTGATTTATTGAAATCCAAAAATCTAAGTCAAAATTGTAAAATCAACTATTCTTCACCTAAATTAATCAAATCCCGATTAATGCTTATCCTAATCCATCAAATCCTCTAGATTTTACAACTTGCACAATAAATCATTTTATTTGATTTATTAATTCCTCTATTTCCTCTCAACTTGGCATCAATAAGGGAATATTCCTTAAATTTGAAAATCCCTCCAAGGGGGATGAGTACATCTAACAAGGCATTAAAGGCCTCTTGCATGCCCTTTGCTTTGAGCCAAGTGACATTTACTCCATTCTTCTCTCCCTCCAACTTGTCATTTCAAAAATTTCAAATTCCACCTAACCATATTTATGTGCACATTCATCAAAATGTGCTCATTCCTCCTCCAATCACAAGTGGACAAGTGGCCTTCTCTCATTGGTTGGTCTTTTGTCCCACATTCATCTATTTTTCCTCTTCCTCTATCATTCTCTCCTATTTATAGGAGGATCTCATTTGAATCTTGGATCCATCAACTAAGAGCACAATCACTATAGGCATTTAGCATTTGAGTTCATAACATTCTTCATATTTTGAAATCAATTTAGCTAGGTTATTGGAAAATTTCATCAAGGAAGCAACAATCATCACCAAAGATCATCACTTTGCTTTAAGGAATTAGGAAAGGGCCATTTTCCACATCAAAATGACACCAATTCCCCCATGGGATTGAGATATTTCTCATTAGAATAGGATTTGATAGATTTGTTCTTGTTTTGTTCATTTCATTTCTTGTTTTCATGTTTCAAACTAATTTCATGGGGAATGTTGATCTAACTTGCATAATGATCTAATTATATGTTTGTTATCTTGTGTTTGTGTAGGTATAGATTCACCATTCACACCTTCCTAAAGCTTATAGTCATAAAGTTTCTGCTATTAAGGAATTTGTAAATCTAGATTAGTATACTAGATATCAATTGTATGGTTCTCTAATTGCATTTGAAATGAGAGAATTTGGTACAAATAATGGTGCAAAAGTTGAGACTATTTTTAAGGCTAGAAAATTAGAGAAGATTGAACAATTAGATCAGGAGGATCTTGATGATGTGGAAGCTAACTTTGAGAGAAGGATGAAAAAGGGTACTAGTAAGTACAAAGGTGAGTTGCCTTTCAAATGTTTCAGTTGTGAAAGATAGGTCACTATGCTTCAAGATGTCCAAACAGAGTTGTGAATGACAAAAAAAAGGAGAACAAAGGTAAAATAATTAATAAAAGCCACTGTTATATTAGAGAAGATGCAATTATTTTTTATGATGAATCTGATTATGGAGATGTTGATGATGGTGAATGCTTATTCATGGCTTTAAAGGATGAAACCGATTATGCTAACTTTGAAAGATGTATGAAGGAATGCCCTTCAGAGACAAAGGAAAGGACTAAAGGTACCTTGGTATCTGATTTTCATGCTAGATAGGATAAGAACTATTGAATCATTGACAATGGATGCTCTAACCATATGACCAGTGATAAGAGTAAGTTTGTTAGACTTGAAAAGTATGATAGAGAACTTGTTAGATTTGGTGATGATTCAGGTGCTAAGATATGTAGAATAGGTTCAATCAACTTTGATGGAAAGCATAATATTGATGATATTTAGTATGTTAAGGTTTTAAGTTATAAACTCTCGAGTGTTGGAAAAATGTGTAGCAAAGGGTACAATCTTATGTTTTAGAATGATAGAAGTGAGATCAAGATAAGATCCAACACTATGATTACTACTGGAAGAAGGACAAATGGAAATGTTTATCAGCTCAAGGGTGTTGATGGTCATTTCTTTATTACTTGGATTAATGAAAGTTGGCTATGGAACATGAGGATATGCCACATTAATTTTGATAGTTTGGTAAGAATCAATTTAGTTCAAGTATTGAGATATTTTCCAAAGATTAAAAAGCCTATCAATGCTATTTGCAAGTATTTTCAGATTGAAAAGCAAACAAGAAGAAGTTTCAAAGGCAAAGAACAATATACTAATGGATTGTCAGGATTGGTGCATACAAATATTTGTGGTCGTACAAGAGTAAGAAGTCTTCAAGGTGACAGCTATTTCATGCTTTTGATTGATGATTATTCTAGAATGACATGGGTTACTTTTCTTAAAGAAAAATTTGAAGCCCTAGATAGGTTCAAAGCATTTAAAGTTATGGTTTAGAATGAAATGGACATGAAAATCAAGTGTCTGAGGTTTGAAAGAGGTGGATAGTTCACCTCCAATGAATCTAACATTTTTTATGAGAATCATGGCATAAAGAGGCACTTTTCTACCTCTAGAACCTAGCAAAATGGAGTAGTGGAAAGAAAAAAAAGAAGAACTGTTTAAGAAGTTGCAAGGACTATGATGAAAGAAGCTAACCTACCTGAAGTCTAATAGAGATAAGCAATTCATACTACTATTTATATACTTAATAGAGTTAAAGCAAAAAGAAACAACACAAAAACTCCCTATGAGCTATGGTATGGAAGGATTCCTATGGTCAAGTACTTCAAAGTGTTTGAAAGAAAGTGTTATATCCAAAGAGATGAAGAAAACTTGAGAAAAATTAATGCAAGGTCTGATGAAGGAATCTTCCTTGGATATTCTACTAAAAGCAAAGCCTATTGATGCTACAACAAAAGACTAAGAAAGATTTTTGAACTTGTGCAAGTGTCAAGGTTTATGAAGATTTTTAGAACTCAGTGGTGATAGATGGATGCGAATCAGATGAGCCTATTTGTAGAGAAAAAGAAAAGGCTAAGGAAAATGAAGTGTAAATTAAAGAGGAAGAAGCTTCAGAAAAAGACCCCTAGAACCCCTAAGTATGTGTAGAAGAATCATTATGAAGAAATATCATTGGAGACAAAAGCAAAGATTTATTGACAAGAAGGAAAGCTACCAAAGAAGATGTAAATTTGTGTTTATTTTCTAAAGTTGAACCTAAAAATCCATGATATGCTTATACTTGGGTATAAATATAGGCTCAAAATATGCAATATATATATATATATAACTATAGAGATTATGTACACTATTTGAATGCAAGATATAAAAAGACACAATTATGTACACATAGATTTAATGTACTGGGAATGAATGGATGGATTTAATATAATGTAAGAGATCACATGAGAATATAAAATATGATATTTTATGTAATAGAGTTATACATGGCATAAATATTACAATTTGGTCTATATTATATGTGTTTTGTTATGATGCATGTTGTGTATGTTAATAGATATATTTTATTAATTTTACATATCCTTTCTTGCTAAAAAATTCTATAAGGGTGATCCCACAATACTGGTTTACAATTTTTGGCCAAACTGGACACTGAAACAATTTTTTCTAACTAAATCTTCACTTTTAGGCACCTATAGCAGCTAAACTGCGAGGAATTTGAAGATGATGCAAACTAGTGATTTGTGACATTTTGTCAGTAGATTCTAAATATATTTTTTTCAAAAATTTTGGAATGAGATTGCACTTCTTTTTTCATCTCCTTCAAAAACTAGTTTTTTTCAGTAAACAACATTTTTAAGGAGTGACACTCACCATATACAACATAACTTTTTTTCCATGAAGGATAAAATTCTATTTTTTTTGAGTTTAGATTTGTAACTACGATATCTAGCCCTTTCATTAGGTTTCATAGTGTTTTATTGAATATTTTTTCCTTAATCAAGTTTCGAAGTCAAACCAATTGCAATTCAAACATAGGCGGACTATATACAACATAAATTTTTTTGTATGTATTTCAAAATTCATTTTTTTTTTAACTGGATCAAGGACATCAATAACTAGCCCACACATATTTTTTAGAATTTTATTTTGATAATCTTCTTTTTTTCCACATGTGCAAAATAGAGAGCTTGATTTTTGGCAAAAAACCTATTTTTAATTAAACTAAAAAAACAAATACATAATAAAACCAAAACATATTAAAATTATATTCGTTGGATAGCTCATTCCAAGGAATACCATCATCCAGTTGGGTCTATGAAGTCTCCTCCATTTTCATCCTCAACCCAAGCTTTGAAGGGAAAAATTCTAGAGTTTTTTGGTGCTAGGAGGGGAGAATGGGGGAAAAGGGGGGTTCTAGCAAACCCCCTAGGGGTTCGCTCAAACTAGGGTTCATTCGAACCCCCTTTCCACAAGCATTTTTTTGCTTTTTTTTTGGGAAATGCGGGACCCAACATTAAATGGGTTCACTCAAAGGGGGCTTCTATTGAACCCCATTCGGGTTCGCTTGAACTAGAAGTTCGTTCGAACCCCCAAAAACCAGTTGTTTTTGCATAGGGTCATTTTTTGTAACTTTTCTTTCCTCACTAGAATTGTAAACCACTTTTGTGGGTTTACCCATAAATCACCACATAAACATTGATCCTCTTCCTATCATTAATACTAGGGTATGAATACAAAATTCAAGAAAATTAAGATCAAACCCCTAATGCATGCTCATTCTTTATAATAGGTAGGTTTGATAAAATTTACTAACCCACATAAAATCCAAAAATATCATAATGATAAAGCTTGGTTGGTTTATCCAAAACCCATTTAGTTGACTAGGGTTCAATTAAGCCCTCTCAATTTTTTTGTTGTTTGAAAATGTGACACAAATTTAAGCTTTTACCCTATGACAATAAAATTGTTATTACCTTCTCAAATAATTTATTCTTTCATTCTATTACAAAGTGTATTATATTTTAAAACAAATTTCTTTGGGAAATTATTGACAATAACCAAATTCTTCCTTTTTTTTTTATATTAGTGAAGATCAAGTGACACATATTTTTCACAAAGACCCATTCTAGAGAATTATTTTAAGACTATAATACTTTAGTCATCACTTGGATGCATGCAAAAATGGGGAGGATAATAATATAACCTAGTCTCCCTCAAGTATTCCTCTACTAAATATTAAAGGAATATTATAATAAATATTTCCTTGATCTTTTGATTCCTAATTATTATATTTTAGAGAAAAAGGATATATTTATTTATATTCATTTATTTTTAATGGATATTCCAACTAGTTATTTTTCCTTTTGTCCATAATTTGTTCCTACATTTAATTATATAAATTAACCTTAGTGTTCGGCTAGTCTTTTGTTTTTTATTAAGCGAAAAACAAGTTTTGAAGGGCCCTTGAAACCCTAATACATAAAATATTAAAACATCAAATACTCAACTAGAGCACAAAAAAATATTTTCAAAGAAAACCACTAGCACAACTTGAAGACCACCAAAAATGAATAGACATAGAGAATACCACTTAGAGGTTCTTCAGGGTGTTAGCCATTTCTAGCTCCTACACATAAAATTCTTGTTAAAGCTTCGTGAACTCAATGAGGTCATTATTTCAATCTTCATTTTTTTTCTTCCTCACCCTTGTCCTCATGATAGGTCCAACAAAAAAATTCATTTTTTCTTAATTTTACCTTCCTAGAGCTCTTTCATCTTGTAAGTTAGAATTTTATGTAATGCCCTGCCACGTAACCCTAGAGAAAGTTGCAATTAACTACTTAAGCACACCAATTTTTTATATTTAAAGTGTAATAGCATACATGTTCACATACTAATTGACAAAAAACTCTAAGGCTACGAGACCGAGATTACTTAAATCCCATACATACATCATTATACATCCATAGCATTTAATTACATAAAGAATTGAGTACTCAGATTACAAAATAAATTTACATCATAACATAAAGAGATATAACAAAATTCCATATTCATTAACTTAATCATAAGGTTACATCTCTCACTCCCTGAATGAGGCAATAATACAAATGTGTTACATTATACAAATTTCCAACTCGAATACAAATGAGGGGTAAAATAACATGAGTCAAATTGAAATAAATACATTGCTTGATTTAAATACAAGAAACTACAAGCTCTCCAACTGGATACTCGCCATCAATAACTGAAGATCAAAAGGGGACCCAACGGTGTATGGTGCATGTTCCACCCAACCATGTGGTACCCGAAGGCCCATCCCCCATGCTAGGAGATAGTAACAACATAAAATTGACAAATATATAACCTCTAATCACAGGCTGACACACATGCACAAACTCAACCGACTATTTACACCAAACTGACACAAGGTTACATTGCTTCCAGTTTAAACCATTTTCGATTTACAATACAAACAACATAGTTGACCTAGGAGGAGCGTCATCACAATACTACATGGGATATCTTGGTGAGTCTTCTTAGGCCCTGATCCCCATCTTGGGATCTCCTGGAAACCTCTAACGACTTCCGACCCCACATGTAGTCCAAAGCGGGATCAAATATCTTTCATGAAGACAAGATATCGATCATGCCATTCTAGGCCTTCTCGTCTCATCCCAAGCCTATATTAGCACAAGGGTCCATGAGCGAGGCTTATTAGTCTAGATTAAGTATTGAAGCTACCCAACCCCTAACAAGTTAGTTACATTATATTTGGTTTACCAACCTACAATGAGTTATCTTGGCACTCCTTTGTGTGATGGCACTCGTTGCAAGCCACTCCCCTATGACAACTTAGTGGAACAATTCCACAACCCAAGGCAACCTAGTGCTAGTCCAAAATTAACATCCACCCTAAACAAGATATAAGGGTAACACTTCCCCATTCGTGGAAAATGGGTTACAATGACCAAAACAAAAACACTAACCAAAGGTTCAATCACTGGGTTGACTCAATTAAACATACAACCCCATTTCCCTTTTTTTTTCTACTGGAAGTCTTAAACAATTTAAACCCATTTCCCTTATGAAATACAAAGGAAATAAACATAAAAGGCAATTGCGAGGAAATAACTATTTTTGGATATACTAAATCCATTTCCCTTTTAAATTCATTTCACAATAAAGAAAACAATTTCCCTAATGGAATAATTAAAAATAATAATTTATTGCCTTTCCAAATACAGAAAAGGAAAAACAAATACTAACATAAAAAAATATTTATCAAACTCTTGATTACTTATAAAAGAAACATAAATCAACTACCAATTATTTTCTTCAGTTTCCAAACTAAACATAAAAACATGTTATCTTTTTGAAACTAAAACTATTTTAAATATAGAAATATATTTTTAATATATACATAAAATATACATACATAATTATATTTCAATTATATAATTATGTATATACACTTATGATATATATATGGGTAAACCCATAATAGTGGTTTACAATTTTGATGAGGAAGAAAATTTGAAAAAATGCTCACACATTCAAAATTTCATGTTTTAAAGGGTTCGTTCGAACTAGAGATTTCATAGGAACCCAAAAGAGGGGTTCGGTCGAACCCCCTTTTGCATGGTGGGTTTGCTCGAACCCTATGATGTCACGTTTCTTCATAGAAACGAATGAAAAATTCAAAAAAAGGGGGGTTCGCACAAACCCTCCTTCACTGTTTCGAGCGAAGGGGGGTTCGTTCGAAGGGGGGTTCGCTCGAACCCCCCTTTTTTGCCCTTCTCCCCCTCTTCCACCAAATTTTAGCATATTTCTGCCCTTCGAAGCTCGCGTTGAGGATGAAAATGGAGGAGACTTCACAAACCCAACTGGAAGATGGTAGTCCTCAGAACGAGCTATCCAACGAATATAATTTTAATATGTTTTGGTTTTATTATGTATGTGTTTTTTTAGTTTTATTAAACATAGGTTTTTCACCGAAAATGAAGCTCTCTATTTTGCACATGTGGAAAATAAGCAGATTATCAAAATAAAATTTTTAAAAATATGTTCGTACTGGGTATTGATGTCCTTGATCCATTAAAATAAATAAATTTGAATTTCGATACATACAGAAAAAGTTATGTTGTATACAATCCACCTATGTTTGAATTGCAATTGGTTTGACTTCAAAACTTGATTAAGGAAAAAATATTAAATAAAAAACTATGAGACAAAATGAAAGTGATAGATATCGTAGTTACAAATATAAATTCGAAAAAATTATACTTTTATCCTTCATACAATTTTTTTTATATTGTATACGGTGAGCGTCACTTTTTAAAAATGTTGTTTTATGAAAAAAACCAGTTTTCATGGGAGATGAAAAAAAGTGCAATTTGATTCCAAAAATTTTCAAAAAAATATTTTTAGAATCTATAGACAAAATGTGATGAGACTCTAGTTTGCATCATCTTCAAATTTCTCATGGTTTAACCGCTAGAGGTGCCCGAATGTGAAGATTTAGTTAAAATTAATAATTTCAGTGTCCAATTTGACCAAAAATTGTAAACCACTATTGTGGGATCACCCATATATTCATTAAATATATAATTAATATACACCCAATATATAACATATATATATATATATAATATACATATATATACACAATATATATATATATATATATATATATATATATATATTATATATCATATTAAATAACTCATCGAAATTCGCAACAAAAAAAGGACAAATGAATTTGCTTTTAAACCATTCATGTTTTATTTATCCACGGATTTATTTTACACATCCGCAGTATTGTTTTTACATAGGAAACCCCTATGTTTGGGGGCGGTTGTGCTAAGCACAACCAAACCCAACCCACATGGCACAACCATATAAGGATTGGGAGGGGCTGTGGGGGATCTCCCTCCACATAGTTGCTCTCTTAAGGGGCGGTTGTGGGGAGGTAGATCCTCTCCAACCCCCCCATTAACATTAACATTAACATTAACATACACAACGATCTCAAAGATGAGACATGTTTTTATTTTATAAACAAATAAAAAATAAAACCCTTCCCGAATCTGTATGGATTACGGGTTTTCCTTTTAGAATATTTGACAAAAAACACAATAACAATAAATATATATATAATATATATAAATATAAATATAAATAAAAATAAATAAATAAATATATATATATATATATATATATAAACCATCAACATATTAGTAAGATTGGGAAATAAACTTTTTTGAAATGAAATCTACAGGAAAGAAGCCAAATTGTAGAGAAGAATAAAGAGGCAATGAATTTCCCCAAACTGTTTATCGGACAAATTTCCAATTCAATAAAGATTTAAAAGTCACTGTTTTCCTATTGTTTAAAACAATTTCTTCATAGAGGTTTTAACAATTTCAACATAGATTTAAACACTAAAATTCCCTAGATTTAGATTTGTTTTCCTCTAGTTTTATTTCACTATTTAAATCTAATAATTCCTCAAAGATCTCAAATCTTATTCTTTGGTTTCACTGTAACTAAAATTTCCTACAGAGACTCTAGGTTTCTTCATAGCAATCACAGAAGCTTTAAATTCTTCTTTTCTTAAACAAAATAAACTTTCAAATACAGATTTAGCACAACAATATTCTACAGTAATACAATTCCAGTTAAAATTTTAAACCAAACAATATCACAAGAATGAAACCTGTTTCAACGAAGCTTCTGAAGTGTTGAAGTTTTTGATGCTGAGCCTCTTCCAAAGCTTTCACAGCTTCTTCCCAGCAAACACAATTTCCAAAGCACAATATTGTATCCAACACCACAACAACCTATCCCAAACAAATCTAAGAATGCTACTTGTTCACAATTTTCTTCCAATTCAAAATCCTTTTCAATTTTTAACAGCAAAACCCAAAAACCTTCTGCGCTTCTTCAAATTTTCAACCTCTCAAAAATATCCTAAACTTTACCATGAAGAAGCTTTCTGTTTCCTCACCCAAAGCCCAAATTCTCTCTAGGAATTAAGTTTTTTAACAACCCTCAATTAATTAACTATCACATGCTGGCAATTAACAAATATCTTTTATCAATCACATTTATTTTCACATAAATAATTTAATAATTTCATATTCAAATTTAATTTCCAAATTCAATTTAATTCCTTTAAACAACTTTCTTAATAAACAATTTTAATTACTTAATAATTAAATTTAACCACATGGATTGAATTTAATTTACTAAATAAATTTAATTTAATTAATTAATTAAAATAAAAAGCTTCTATCATATTATCTAAAATTAATTAAATAAATAAACATTAATTAATGCATAATTTAATATTTATTTTCATAACATAAACCCTGCAGAATTAAATAATATAAACAAGGCAAATGAAGACACAACAACAATGACTGATGACACACTGTGGCTAGGGTGTAGACCTGACACATGTTAGCTAGTTACTATCTCCCGTTCAACTTCACCGTTGGGTTGACATGCTAAAACCTGTGAAACTAGGTGGAGTCGATGTCATGTACTTGCAAACTTGTAAACGAGGTAACAAAGAACATATATATATAAACAACATAAAATACACACTGTGAAGAGGAAATCACAGAATCGCAAGGCGCTCGCATGCGAGTGATGTGATCTGGTCCCCTTCACCAATACACTCATCATAAACTGATAATTCCATAATAATCAAATAATTCATATGCAATAAACATATTATATCAACTAACAACATTTCACTAATTAAAGAATGACAATAAAACACCAAGAGATACATCACACAGCCACAATAGTCTATGTCGCTTAATAAATAGCTATCCAATAACACACATGATAAAGTAAGCAAAGTATCAGAGTAATTGAAAAATAAAACAAAGCAAAGCACACGTTCTGAGCAAGAAACCAAAACAGAGGGGTATTACATTTTAATCCCTATAGCACTATTTCTATGGTGCATTCACTCAAGTAAATATTTTTTTCCAAATTGCCTTTTATAACCTAGATATATTTTTCTAGGGAAGCGAGTCTATAATTTTTTCCTTCTTGTTTGCATACCGAGTGCCATGGTCTTCAAGCTGGCCAAATATTTCTCAAATTGATTCATATTTTGAAAGGCATCCGGGTAAAAGCACAAAGTTGTGTCACACTTTATAAAGGAAACGGCCAATGCTGATCCAAATTTTAAACTTGAATCACTAAAAAGTAGCATATATGTTTTGAATTTTTAAATGATGTAAACTAGTAAAATATGTATTTTTTAGTATATTTTATGTTTGTATTTTTTATAAGAAATTAAAAAATTATTTTAAACTAGTTTTTAATAAATTAACACTATAATTTAGTTGCTGATAAAATGCTGAAAAATGAAGTTGCACGGGACGTCAAACTTTTTATAGTAAATTTTATTTTTTTTCTTTCAAATTTTTTGTGTGTATTTATAACTTGAAACTTTAGTGCATGGATATATTTTTTTTCCAATTTTGATAAATATATAGTTTTATATACATATTAAAATGTGCATGAATAAAAAACAACTATTTCCATCAGATGTCAACATTCATATTAAATATTTATCTAAAATGGAAAAATATATATACCATCTTGAAATCGATTCTTTTATCTAGTGCATCATATTTTTTTCAATTTTTTTTAATAAGTTTTAGTATTTTTCCTTGACATGGTAATCAACCTAATATTTTTTGCTGATAACCTACTTTTAGTATAAATAAAAATAAGAATAATAATTAAACTATTAAAAAAAATATAATTTTGAAAACTACACTTATGGATCTACAAAAGGGTATTTTTACTTTTTTTAAAAATGTTATTTACATGAGGAGGAGTTATTAAAACTTCAAGTTTTTCAAATAATTTTTTTTTGGTAAATTGGACTCAAAGTGGTGCTCCATATATTTTTAGCCAACAATTTTAGTTGAATAAATTGTGAAAGTATCTAACTTAGCTAGAATGAATCTTACTAGGTCATATGTTTGACTGAAATTGAGTTTTAGTTAGAAACACTTAAATTCAGTTGTGTTGATATGTTGACTGAAAGTGTGACACAACTTTGTGCTTTTACCCATCCCATCCCTTGAGGATGGTCTCATCCTATTCCTAGGTAGCACTACTTTGACAACTAAATTATCATAAATATCTTCTAGCATAATGTTCATGTGATTAATCTCAATGAAAGAACATTTGTCTTTAAATTTTGTGAGTTTACAATATTTGTCACCATTACCAACACCTACACTAGCTACTCCTAGTCATAAGCCATGAAGAATAGCTCAATAAAATCATCCCCCATATTGGTGTAGTGTCAAAATTATGGGGAAAGGGATCTTGGGCTAAGGTTCCACAAATTTAACCTTACCACCTCATTTCAAACTAGGGGAAATGGGTCCCTCATTAGTTTCCATAGCCTAAACTAGGCCCTTATCACAACCAAAATCTTTTACCATAGCCATCTCCACTCGAGTAGTAGCCTAAACCACCAACAAACCAAAATTTTTTACTTTTGATGTTTTAAGGCAGGTGGAGGTGTTTGGTTTGAGTTTATTTTGCTTTAGGACATTCTATTTTGATTCCTTGTCAATATCATCATCCTTAGGTTATTTGAGGATCTTTCCATCCTTTCAGCTCTAGTCACAAAGAGGGTGATAGGGGAATTCTACCATAAATAACTTTTCATCTACACAAATATAGGTATTTATGGAATTTCATCATAATATGGGTTTGAGTAAGGCCCAAGAAATCATGAAATGAATCCTCGTCTGTGTACCCTTCATCATTACCCTCCTCCTCTTCCACATTAGTTTCCTCATTTAGGGACTCATAAGAAGAACCACCAATAGTGTTATCATTAGAAAGGGTAACCCTAAGATTATTAAGAAAATATTTCTAGGGGTGTAGATTTTCATTTAATTCACTAGAAGAAACATAATAGGTCTCAGTGAACTGGCATCATTTCTGGGGCCTTCCTTAAGTCTTTGATGAAATTTTCCAAAGAAACAAATAGATAAAAATGGAAAGACACATTTTTTATAGAAAAATTGATTTAAAATGGTGTAGGAGCACCCCAGGAACTCTTAAATTCACATAAAGTTTTTTTGTTTCAGTTGATTTTGTTTTCAATTTCGGTGTGATCATTTTGACACTTTTGACATTTATTTATAAGTGTTGGTCTGTCATTTAAATTCCAGTTTTTCCAAACAACTATCCTTGCAATTGCAACCCTTTTTAAGTCCCTGAGTATCAAATTTATTATGTTGGAGTTTATTGGATAACTAAAAATTAAGAAAAAAAAATGAGAGGCAGCATTAAAGGTTGAGGGGTGTAGGAAAAGTTTGAAATTCATATTGAGCAGGAAAAAGATAAAGAAAAAAGCTACACAGTAAGATCTAAGAGGAATAGATGCACCTAAGAAGATGGAGAGGCATCATGGAAGTGTGAGGGAGTAAAAGGATTCATGTGAAAAAATTGCAGCTACAGGTAGACCATAGGGTGGGCGTGGGAAATAGAAGAGAAAAACAACAAAATTAATTGGCAGTAAAAGGAAGTGTATGGAGTAAAAAGAAGGCAGTGTTATAATATATTAAGCAAGAGAAATCTATAAAGAATAGAGAAATAAAATGCAGCCATAGAAAAGACAAGAGGAGGGTGTGTGGAGTTTTTAGGCAAAGAGTAACAAAAATTTAAAAATTTGCAAAAGGATATACGTGCAACTTATTGCATTCAATGAGTCCCCTTTGATGATGTGGTCTTTTGTTGTTTTTTATTTATTAATTTAGATTATCCTTAATCATGGTTATTTTTTAGTTAAATGCTCATTTTAGTATAATTCCTTTTTAGATGTCACCATATTATTTGTAATTAGCCGATAGGCTATTCTGGGTGGGAAACCCATCGGTTTCGTCTGTTGTCAGACGTCAGAATGTGGGGTTTCTGATTTGCACGGACGGCTGGAGCCGATCACTTGACCCTTGGCTAGAGATAAAGCCATTCAAAGTATAGACCGCCACCCAATGACTGGCGTGCATATCGAAATTTGCTGCAATGAAGCCTCACTGTACGCAATGTGCTACGTCAACTGAACGGAAGAATTCTTCATCCCGCCCAACATGCAAGGCATACCTGCCACTTTAAAAGCGGCGGAAATATGAAAACCCTTCATCTGAGGTGACTGACAACCAGTACGTGTGAGGTAGTTGATCAAGTTATCAGGGTGAAGGTTCGTCGTTTTTAAAATAGCCCAAAATGAGTACATGGATCACATATTTTAGTGGCAAGTTGACGTAATCAGGTATGGGTGCGAGTCCGGCCGCACCGTAAAAGACCATGCTTGGTGTCTCCTTCGGTGGCCTACGAATTAATATGCCACCAGATGTACACTGTGGCTATTAAATGATGAGCAACCTTAAGATGGCCCTCACCTACACGCAAGGCACAAGCAAGACGAACAAAGTTTGGTTGGCTTCTTTTAGCATTCAGCTGTAAGGCTCTAGGAATCCATCGACTATACTACAGGTCCAGGTATGGATTCTCTGCTTTCATTTTTAATGGGCGTGGTTTGCAATTTCAACAATTTAGAATGCCCATGGTTTGCAATTTCAGCAATTTAGTATCAATGAATCTCACCTGAGAAGTCCCTTCTGACTTTGCAAGAAATTGAAGTCTTGTCAATTCATCTCGATATTCTAGAATCTAAAATAGAAGTTTGAAAAAATCAAAATAGCTTTCTTGTGACTCTTATATTTCTTTGTTTTATTGCAATGATGAATGAAGCATTCGACCTAATAAGGGAAAAAAGTAAATATAATTTGCTAGATTTCGTAGGAGCAAAGCGACCCCCTGCAGACACTCTACTTTTGATCTTCGTATCAGATAAAAAACTTACTAACATATACTGTTATTTATTTGGAAGAATTTGGAGTTGGTTAAATGTGGTAAAATTATGGGAAAAGGCCTACGCCCTTAAAGCATTGATAACTGTTATTATTAACATGGTAATCGTCATCTACTTGACTCTTTCCATCTTATCCCTTCAATCAAGCGAGTTAGTTAATTTTGTTAGCTTAAGTTTAACTCCAAGTTTTCATAGCTAAATTCAGTTACAGTAGTTCTAGGAATTCTTGGAGGTATATTATTTGCTGGTAGAATTTAGTTGCAGTTTGTTGGACACACATACAAAGTGTTGGTAATTAGCGGAGATTAATAAAGGACAATGTATTAAGATGAATTAATCACTATTGATACAAAGCTGAACTTATCAGAGTCTTCCATCTATAGAAAGAAGAAAGAACATTGGTAAATTGTATAGGCCAAATTATTGAAACCAAAGTAATTGGAGGAATTTCACAATACTTTCCAAACTCTGCCTAGCCACTACTTTCAGAATAGACATCAGGCATGTCAGAATCAAGGAGTACATAAAGAAACAAATGTAGGTCAAATCCACGAAAAGCAAAAACAGAGCTACATTCTATGATGCTTGAAAACCAATAGACATCAGGCAAGTCAGAATCAAGGAGTAAATACCCCACATTTTGCATATATCTGATATCCAACTCCGGCATTATGCAAGGGGCACCAAATTCCACAACCTTTGCCTGTATCCTCCCTACCTTTGCCAAAATGGGAGCTTTTGAACAGGGTATGGACAACCATCAAATCATCATGGAATGCAGATTTTTTCTTCAGATATTATAGTTGGAAATGCTCTAGTAGACATGTATACAAATGTGGAAGCATAGAAAAGGCACGTTAACTGTTGACAGAATGCCTCAAAGAGAGCTATCTCATGGAATGCAATGATTGCAAGATATGCAGAAAATGGACTTTTTTTTAAATCTTTAAAAACTTTCAAGCAAATGCAATTGGCAGGTGTAAAGCCAGACTCCACAACTGTTACCAGCATTCTCCCCACCTGCCTGTGCCAAAATAGGAGCATTGGAACAGGGTATGGACATCCATCAAGGCATAAAGAAAAGAGGAATAAATTAGCAGATGTTGCAATTGCAACTGCCCTGGTGGACATGTATACTAAATGTGGAAGCATAGAAAAGGCATGTAAATTGTTTGACAAAATACCCCAAAGAGATGTCATGCCATGGAATGCAATGATTTCAGGACATGCACAACATGGATTTTCCAAGGATGCTCTCAAAATCTTTGAATTAATGAAGCACTCTAGAACATATCCTTTGACATTGTAAGCTTTGCTAATTCTAATGTTGGTGCATCATTAATTCCATCACTCACCATGGCAGTCATGCCCTCTTGCTTTAGCTCTCCAATAAATCTCAGCTTGTCTTCTCAGAGTAATTGGGAGTGAAATTTTTGACAGAATTGCACGATATTACAAATGGTAGGTGTAAAGCATACTACATACGTGTGCAAAAATAGGAGCTTTGGAATAGTGTATGGACACTTAGCAAATTCATTTATGTACATGTGTAGTTTTAGCACTTTTTAAAACAAAATTAATATTTTTTTATTTAATTATTATATATTACATTTTATATAATTTAAATTAATTTTTAAAATAAAATTATAAATATATAAGTTTAAAATTATGTCTGGTATATTTATTTTAATATTATTATATTTATTATTTACTTTAATCTAATATATATTAAATTATGTCATTATTTTTAATTTATATATAATTTTTTAGTTATTATATTCAATATATTGTGTACCTAATAGCATCTATATAACTAGATATTTATTTTAAAGTAATTAGTATTTTAATTATTTTAAATAAATTATCATTTTATGTATATCATATATTATTTTATTAAATCTATATAATTATATATTTATTTTAAAGGAATTAGTATTTTATTTATTTTAAATAAATTAGTATTATAATTATATTTATTATTAAAAACAAATAACAAAGACATAAAGGCCACAATTGTTGCATAGACAACATCCTTATTTTAACAATTCAAAAATTAATATAATAATACAATTGCCATAAGATGTCTCACTCCTAATGCTGGTGCTAGAGTTATATGCCACATCTTAACATTCTTTAATTATGATAGCGAAAAATGAAGTCTTCACTTTTTTACATTTGTTTAGAGACATTTTTAATTTTTCTTTAATATAGTGGTTAGTGGGGAAAATAGTATCATAATTATAAGACAATAAGATTTTTTTTTATTTTTTATTTTTCTATGATTCGGTTTTCCTCTAACAATCATAAAATAAATAGATTGTATATTGCTTCTAGTTTGAAAATAAATTTTGATTTGCATTTTATATTGAGATCTTCCAATCAATTCAAAAGAAGAAAATATCAAATACATGAAATATTTAGGGGATTTTGTTATCTCTATTTACACATACATGTGATTCTTTTCATAGAACAAAGGTTTAAATGATATAAATTAGATTGAACAAGCCTAGGTTTCCTTCTCCTTAGTATGCAAAGCATGCCAAATGTGTTCTCTATGTATGTTTTTATATTTTGAGCTTTAATTCTTAAAAACAATAAAGAATATGTCTCCTAATCATGTTAAAATTTACATATAATTTTCTATTGGTGTAACCCTTGCACCCCAAGCAATTTTCATTCAAGTATGAGTGGGAGAGAAAGATATGGGGCATTAGAGTGATTGGGGGAGAAAAATGTGAAGAGGGAGATGGGGAAAAATGTGAGCAGTAGAGGCGGTGAGGAAGGGAAAAATGGGAGGAGAAAAGGTTCTATACACTATTATGCACAAATAGGTCCATTGAAAGGGCTTTAGAAATGTTCAAGAAGATGCAAATGGTAGGCACTAAAGACAAATCTCCCTTGTTGTGGTTAGTGTCCTCCCTACCTGCAATGAAATGGATTTAATAAGAAGCTTTAGGAACTTTGGGCAAACACAATTAGTAAATGAGAATCAATAGTGAAGGTTCCTTCTTTGGATTCTTCAAGGAACATGCCATCGATCATGGAAAGGTTGGGAGATATCATCCAACAGAGAAAATGGATGACATAGTGGGTTTGTTACATAGACTGCACATCGAAGGAAAGGATGCTGACACAAGCCAAAGTGAAGGCATGAAAGACATGAAATATGAAAGGGCAACGAGGTCTCTCAAGGAGTGCATAGGCTGCAAGATTCTCACAAGATTCTTTGAGGAGGCTCTCCATAATTTTACTTGGCATCCTACAATTATTTTTGGGATTTCAAGTGGGTGCAAAGATTTGGACGAGAAGGAAGGCCAATTTTGTTGGAATTATTATGTGAATGAATGATTACTTTCTAGGTTGAGGGTGACAATGTGGTTGAGATGGGGATTTTTCATTCGTATCAGAGCATCCTTTTAGACCTTGATATGCATATGCCATTAATTATATACTTTATATTATCAAATGAAGATGGGTACTCAATATTATTATTAATAATGTTCTAACCCCATTGATTTCATTTACCTCGTAGTGTGACTTCATAAACTCCTATAATAGCTTAGTTTACAAATTAGATGTTATTTTCCTCTTCTGTTTATACTATCCTAACTTTATTGGTAAACAATTAGTGATATGATTATGTACCAACACCCTTCTTTTGTTGCTTAAATTATAAAAAATAATACATTATATGATTACAATGGTAATATGTTTGTAATCAATACTTTTCCTTGTGGTTAACCAACCCTTATCACTATCCATTAGGTTTCCCTTACAAACCTTTAAGTCTTTACATAAAATTCCAAAACTAACTCTTAATTTAATCTTGACATCATTGTCAATCACAATCTGAAGGACATTTGACACTAGGTACATTGCCACAAAATAAATGACAATGATGTCTCATTCAAACCATTTTGATTTATAAGACAAAGGTATATATTGGTCTCAATCACTAATGAATCCAAAATTTAATAAATGAGTTGTAACCTTATACTATGATCAATGTTAGCTCTTTGGTTTTAGTCATCATACATATTTTGTAATCATTATATGTGAGTTTCCAATGCTTTCCATGAAAATAGAATTTCTATCATCATTAATAACAATTTACAATCGTGAGTATGGACTTTATGGATGATCGAATAAAACACGATCCTAATTAAATCTCTATATAAACTATTAAAGCCACAATTCCTTCCTCTCATGAGACATTATGAAACTACAAAGAACTTTGAGCCATGTTGTAACATAAGCTAAAAATAATAATTATTCATAATTTGATATCATTCAAGAGAGACTTTTGTGTCTACCTTCTTTATTAAATTGTGTGCATCAGTTTCGTTATGGCTGTGTTGATACAAGATGGCATTCACAATTTGCATACAGGTTACCTTAAGAGTTTAGGTTACCTTAAGAGTTTGGGGAGAGAGATAGAACTTAATCTAACTCTTCTAACAACAAAATTTACCCAAGTATGCATACTTCAAAATAAAAGTCATGCACAAGAATGTGAACTGGCTAACAAGTTTTTCTTAAGGAAATTGAAGGCAGACATAAAACCCATGAATTGTTTAACAAAAGTCTCTGAGAACGACAAACGACAACACAACCAATTAATTCACCTAAAATGATTATTCTCAACTGTGTGAGTGGATAAAACACTAAGAAGCTCATCATCAACCACCAACAATTGTATTATACATAACCAGTCTCTTGAGTTAGTGGTTTAAATGTGCCATAAAATAGTTTTTGCACATCCCATCATCAATTGACTTCTACTATAAATAGTTAGTATTAAGAAAATCAATTTACATTTTCTTGCAATTTTTTCCTGCCCTTCAATATATTGCTAGAGTATATCCTACTATCAGCGTAACCATTGCACCTCGTTGAGGTGCAAGGGCTAGTGAATATTAAAGTCTAACTATTTTATACAGTGAAATTATATGTCTTGCAATAATATTCAAGTAATTTTTTTTTTCATGTATTTTCTTAACTATTTTGATGACGAATATGATACATAGACATATTAATGTAAGGTGGTCAATATAAATTCTTGAAGTTACATGCATAACTATTTTTTTCACCTCTATAAAATAAAGATTATTCATCACCTTCTCTAAAGGTCATACTTAATTATCTTGATATTTTAAAACTTTGATGGTTTTTTACTAGAGATATTACAAACATTGTAAGACTTCAAGATGCAATAATCATTAATACATGTGGGATTTACTTCCATTGAATGGATTTTCCATTTCAAAAATAATATCTTCTCTTTATTATGGTATGTTTTATATCATTTTTAAAATTTATTTTATATTTATTGTGATATAATGTTTAATATTTGATCTTGGTATAATTTTTTTTTTTACAATCATATAGTAATGAATAATCACATACTATAGAATCTACTTGAAATGCCAAATTAGTATCATAATAATGTAATAAAATATCATGGAGAGAGTGATATAAAATATACATGTAAATATCCATAGGTTTCTCATAAGATACAAAATTAAAATCACATAAATCTAAGTAGATTTCATCATAACATTGTGAGTAGACAAAAAAGTTTCAACATCATCATATAAATCCTTATTTATAGATATATAACAATAATATAGGACTTTATCATAAAGCTTTTAAAATAGGAAAAAGTTATGGAAAAGCTTCCATAATGCAAAGAAAGTGCATGGATGGACCCAAACCTTAACCAAAATTAAATTTGAAATTATATATATGAAAAAAGGTAGAATGATATAATCCTAAGGTCAAATATTTGGGGTTATATGAAATGTAAGGTTCAACAAAATAAAGAGGGAAAATACAACCTCAAAAAAATATCTAAGATAATTAATCAATCAATCAATCAATATCACAATAAACATATACATGCGATTTAAGTCTATATTAATCATTGACACGTGTATCAAGACTAACAAAGGAGGAAATAGGTACTTATATATGTGCATGATCTAGAATATTTTATTGTACACATTTTTTGATTAGTTGCAAAATTATATTATTGAATATGCATCAATATGGTTTTAATAGATTGGAAAATGAATACTATTATGTCTAGTTTAGTTTTGATCTTGAGGTTCACAATCTCAATTATTATACATAACCTTAAAACTAATATTTAGAACCCTAAAAGTAGTGTTTCACTTTTGTAAGTATAAACTAAGTGGTTCTTAAAATCACCAATAGATATTGCTATCATGAGATGGAATATATACCTTCTATTAATTGTGATAAAGACTTATTAAACTAATTCAATAGTGTTTTAATAGGTTTGAATAAATATCAATAAGAATAAAAATGATTATGTAAATGTATGTAGGCATTTATTTAAAATTCTTTAACTTAATTATGTGCAATGACAATGGTTGTAAGTGATCCCTTGAGATATAAAATGAACTAGGACCATTTCATTTTATATAATAACATAGCATCCAAATTCAAATATCTCAAACATGATATGATAGGTAATATCTAGTTGGGATGAAGTTGGATTAGGTTAATGATTAACTTTTTTGTTTGAAAAATATGGTTCAAGGGTAAATTTATAGTCCTAATGGAATTTTGAAGTTGTAATGGAGACTTGACCTAGGATTATGGACTTATAGATCTTAAGGATGAGATCTAGATCCACCAAGGAATAGGGGTTCATGTTTAATTCTATTTCACCTCTACACTAGATGCCAACTCTTGTATATACTTAAATATTTGAATACCATTCCTTTAGGGATAAAATGTCAAAGTGATTTAAAATAAATATGGAAAAGAGTTATAGTGATACACTTTTTTCCTCTACAATTATACACTTATAAGCATCTTTTAAAATATGTAAAAATAATTAAAATATCATTGAAAGGAGGATTTTCTCAAGTTTAATATTAATTTATTAATATTTAATTTGATAAAATAAATATATTCAAACTTAAAATTCATTTATAATATCATAATCTATAATAACATGTCAATTTCAAGAACATTCGAATAATTTCATATGATAAAAAATATATTTATTTAAAATAAATTGATAATTTATATTATTGTACAAATGTATCAAAAATCAAAACTCAATATACTAATTATTTGATATTCATGTATCGGATTACAAAATCTTACATACAATGTATCAAACAATATTGCTTAAAAAAGTTGTTCTACATATAATTTATAATAACATTGATATATAAAATCATCTTTAAATATAAAATATACAATATAAAATGTAAATTAATGAAATGCTATTGAAAAAATTAAAGGTCAACTTTCTATATAAACATTTTTTAACAATAATAATAAAATTTTAAAAATATTTTAATTATATATAATTTTTTTAAATGTAGGGAGTGGCATATATTACCTTTGATTTATAAAATATATATAAACTTTTTTATGTTAAGAAAATTACTAACTATTACATACTAGTTACTTGAATTGGGAATCCCTTAAGAAAGTGCACCATAGGAAAGCAAGATATTTTGTCTTCTATCACAACATTCCACCTACATGTGTAGAATTTCAAAATTAGTTTTATAATCACATAATGATAGTAAAAAAATCTTTATATATATATATATAAAATTTATTGCATGATGCTCTGTACATAAATAAAGTGAATCATGTATATTTTATATTAATGTAATCTAAAATTTGTTATTAAGATTCATATGAATTCTAAATTGTTAGAGAAATATAATAAAAATATGAGATGAAATAAAATATTAATAATTATTTATTGGATTTAGTTAAACTCAATTAGTAGGTGTATGTGTGTAATGTGGAGGTTAACCTTTATAGGGATGGATGAGAAGCTAAAGTGTGCAACAATAAATCATTCTTACATATTTTTTCTGTAAAATAGAGTGAATCATGTACTTTAAATATACATATATTCATATTCTTGTATAGTGATCACTTGAAAAAGAGAGAGTGAATCATGTATATTTATATTAATGTAACTTAAAATATAATATTAAGAAATATATGAATTCTAAATTATTTGAGAAATGTACTAAAAATATGAGATAAAATTAAATATTAAAAAATTAATTTTATTTAGTCAAAATTCAATCACTAGGAATGTTTAACATGGAGGCTAACACTTATGAGGATGGAGAAGAAGATGGAGTATGCAACAACAATAATCCCTATAAGTTTTTTGTAGGTTGACATCTTGATGCACATATACATGATAGTGATTGTGGATACAAAACCTAAGAGAATTAATACAAAGCATCTAAAGCCTATTATTAGGGTTGTGAGAGAGAAACAAGATAATAAGGAGGTTTTGTGGGCTCCCTAGAGGGTTTCATTAATATAGACATAAGAATGATGAACAAAGTAAATCCAGAAAGAGGGATAAAAGTAAGAAAGTATTGATTCCTCATGAGTATTACATTAATAAAGGACTTAAAATTATGTCATCTACAAAAATCAAGCATCAAAAATAAGATTAAAAAAGTGGCAGATAGTGTTTTAGATAGGAGGGAAACAAATAATAGAATAAATTGATCAAATATGTTGATTTTGGAGTTGGGGAAGGAAATTCAACATGATTCAGAGAATTATAGTTAGATGCACCTCATAAGAATATTTTCTTCCCTATAATAATCTCTTCCAAACATTAACACTTGGATTAGATAGAGTTGACATCCTTTCTAAGAATCTCTGGTTTTTATTTACCTCTTTATACATGACTTCTTTGTGGTTGTTTTTATTCTTTAGATGAAAACACTTTAAGGTGTTAGTAAAATAATTGTGGTTTTGGGATGTTTCCACTTTATTTTTAAATATTTGGTTATCATGATTCAACCTTTTTATTAAAAATTTCAAGGTTTCTTTTTTATGTGTAAGGATTCCTAATCTTTCTTTTCATTTTTGGATGCATTCTAGTATGAAGAAAATAGGAAGTACATTTGAAAAATTTATAGATTTATCTCTTAATAACTATAGGAATTCATTAGTAGATACAAAAAAGATTTTTGTAAAATTTGATTTGAGTAATGGTTTGTCTAAAAAAATTTATTTCAAAACTTGGGAAAGGAAATTTGGAAAGAAACTTTAGACTTTAAAATATCTATTTTTTTTGTTGGGTCTATTTTTAGATAGGGAATAATGTAAGTGATTGTAAGAAATAAAATTAATTCTGGTAGATCATATTGGTATAAAGAATCTTACTCTCAACATCAATTTGTTGGTTACATCCTTTAGTTATAGCTCTAATAATATAGAGCAATAAGAATATATATTAGAGGGTAGAATATCAAATTCATAGGTAGCTTATGCTAGGATATCTACATATAAGAAGTTAGGAGAAGGATCTATATAAATAAAAAATAATAAAAAAGAGAATATATGGCAAGTGGAAGATCTCCCACAAGGATCTAAGGTTAACATTAGTGTCAATTTGACATCAGATATTGATATTTTGACAGTAACATATGCTAATTTGAAATGGTGTTCTAAGTTGTAAGTCACCTAAGAAATTCAATATCTTTTGAAGAAGAGGTTTACATCATATATTTGTAGTATCTGGAGGAAGGTGGAGGATGCAGAGTCACTCCCTTCACCAAAAAATAGTTGATACAATTAGAAGGTTCAAAGAAAGAAAGAAGAAAAAAGGTTAAGAATTTTAGAATATGACTTTGAGATAACATTCAAAATAGAAAAGAAATGATGAATACGTATTTAGAGTGTTTTTGTTAAGGGTTTAGGTTTTTGGGGAGTGTAGAGGGATTTTTTAGTGTATAAATATATCTCTATTATGAGCTTTCATATATTATTTATTTAGTATTTTACTCTAATAATATTTATTTTCTAGGTGAGAGCCAGGTTGTAGAATTTCAACTAATCCATCTCAAAAATAATTATAAATTAGAGTTGAAGTTATAATATAAAAAAATTATCTAATTTTTTTTTAAATTTTATATCTCTAAATAATAGTTGGAACAATAATATATCCCAAAACAATTACTAGAGTGCACTAGTTTATTAAAAATACTCCAAAAACAAATTATAAATAATATTTTTAAATTTAAAATTTTATAATATTCTTTTGTTTCCATGAAAATAATCAATTTATATAAATTTAAGAGGAGAAATCAATAATTAAAGAACCTAAAGTTGGTGACAAATTGGTGAAGAAAATATGTTGTTTGAATCCTTGCTAATTGAGCTCCAGGGCAAAGTCTTGAACCTCCTCCAAATGGCATCAAATATTCTTCTTTTGTATCCTGTAATAGCTCCACACAATAACTATGTACCATCATCAACCTATTCAAATATTATTTATATATTTAAGATATTAATGACATATTATATAATTATTAAGTTTCTACCAGTGCGTTACAATATTCCCAGCGCCATGGGTTGAATGTGAGTGGTTCAAAATAGTATTTATCATCTAAATGAACTGCTGACATAAACACAAGAACTATAGAATCCTTGGGAATATGGTAACCTGCAAAAAGAAAAATGTTAACTAACATTCAAATTAGTAGACTATTTTTTTAATTTTTTTTAAAGAAGTGTATCAAGTACCTTTGATTTCAACATCGTGGAGAGTTTTCCTTTCTAAAAATGGAGAAATGTTAGCCAAACGTAGAGCCTCATTTATAACCTGATTACATTCAACAAACCAATCATGAAAATAGTTATATATAATATACAACATGTGTAAATAATTATATACAGTATATCTATGTGTGATGATAGGTGCCCATGTATTTTACTTACACATTGAGTGAATTTCATTGACTTATAATCATCCCATGTCAATTTGTGGTTGATGCCTTTTTCCTTAATTTGAGAGCCACATTCATCCTACAAAAAATTGCTAGTCATATTAAATATTTGACCAAAAGATAAATGATACAATGATTATTTTTTATGTAGTAAGTAGATATCATGTGAAAATTACTTCTTAATTGTTTTTTACCATAATATCTTGTATGTGGAGCTCACTCTATGATAAAAGGTTTCTATGATAGAGTAATAAAATATATGATACAATAAGAGATTTATTGCTACATTATAATTATTTAAAATTGAATATTGATTTTGAATTAATTTTTTATGTAGTTAGATTTATTTTAATATTTTTAAATTTATTTTATCAATATACTTAAAATATAAATGTGTGATTAGTTTTCTATGTATGAATATTTATTCTTATTCTATCATTTTGTATTAAACTAATGGATTGAGATTTAAAGATAATTTACTTGCACTCTTGGATGATTTGACAAGGGAATAGAATGTTGCTTGTAAAGTTTGAAGAATGTTGCTTCTTTGAATTATAGCATCAAGCATACCTAGAATTAAAATTTCCTTTTGACAAGATACATAATTACAAATTGGGAAAGATCTTTTGATAGTCACAAGTTACAAGTATATATATATAGTTGATTATATGTTTGAATTTTGATTTCACTATGTGATTACATATACATACATACATACATATTCCACATGGAATGAGGTGCTATCTTTTAAGTTAGCAAAAAATATTTTATTATCAATCTATGAATTTATTTTATGATAATCAAAGTGTGTTGAAGATGGTGAACTCAGTTTTGGATGAACAATAAAAAAAATAGAAGTTCATTTCCAAATTATTATTGAAAATATTTAAAATGAATATATATGTCTATCTATTCCTAAACTTGAAAAAAATAGAGAAGACTTGAATGTAGTAGACAATATTTACAAGTTTAATATTAAAAGATGTTAAAAACCAAATATCGAACTTAAATTAATCCATTTTAAAAGATACTAATTTATTTCTCTTGTATGGATTAACAAAACATAAAAAAATATAAAAACATTTTTAAACAATAAAAAGTGTCATTAGATCCTAAAGCATAAAAATTCAGGAAGGATTTCCACAAACCCACCAGCTTTAGGAACCCAAGGAGACCATGAAACTAGTAAAACATAAAATACCGAGGAATAATATATTAGAGAAATCAAACCAAATCATTATGAAGGAGTTAAAGAAACTACAAAGACTAAGCAACAAACAAAGACACAATATAACCATTTTGTTACTAATAACATAATAAAATAGGGAGAAGATTTAACATAAATGATAACATCTGAATACATATAAAGGTCCCTATTAGAAGTTGATTAAAGATTGACTCATAAAGTGTCAACAATGTGCGATAAGGTCAAAATCTACAATTAATCTATAAATACATGCATAGGTCCCTCTCACTAATTAAAAAAGTTAGTTTCAAATAATAAAAATAAATGCAAACATATTACATATCTATCTTTAGATAATAATTCCACATATTCAAGTTTAGGTCAATGTAATAAAGTAGTTAGTGGTCTTTTTGTTGTAATAGATCAATGATCTCTAATTACATAAGAATACAATGATATGTAGAAAAATAAATAAATAAATTCAGTTGTACCCACTTTGAGCTACGTTAGTCATCCTATTGGGCAACTCACTTGGATGGGGATTGGGCTTCTTACTCTTCTTAATTATGAATTTTTTCATATCCAAGGGAATTTATTGATATGAAGTATTTGTAGATCCTAAGAAGCCATGAAACCTTGTCTCCTTTGGAATGGTTCTATCTTTTGTAATGGTCTTTCTATAAATTAGTAAAATATTTGATGGTCTCCTATTTTTCAGGGCAACGATTATTTGTTGGCAAGGACACCTTGGTTCATTCCTTGAGATCTTTTAAAAAGGAACTAAAATTGCTCAGGACCTTTCTTCAAGGGCCTCCATGAATCTAATTTCATGCAATGAATCTTATGCCAAGTTTCACATTTCTAATCAATATCATGAATCTTTTGACATAGTTATAAGGGCCATTATGTCTAATATGATTCACAAATTGGTATCAATTCTTGTAAGTCTTAGTCGAAAGATTAGAAGTGTTTTCTAGAAATCACTTTCCAAAATTATAAACCATGACAAAGATATCACTCCCTTTCTCCTCATTTTCCCATTCTTCCCACCTTGATTCAATGTCACCTGTTTCTATTCGACAACACATATTTCACACATTTGGTCAATATTTTTGAAACTAAAATTGGTTCACTTGCCTAGTTTATTATTTTCCAAAACCTTTTCATTGGCTCCAAGTTATCCCATTTGGGAGCCACTAACCCTTGGTGTCCCTTTTGTGAGAAAAATAAGTCTCTTAAACATATTTTTTTATTGTGTTCTAGAACATAGAATGTTTGGACCTAGATACATGATATTTTTAAGCCATTGTTACTAGAACCTATTGGTGTTTTAATTTTCCCCACTAGGCTTCATAATTATCTAAGAGGTTGCCAACCTCTATATTCAAGAATTCACAAATTTAGTGACCAACTGACAAGATTCAGTCCAAGACTGAGATCTCCTACACTTTTGGCTCTGCAGGACCAAGGTGGGTCAACCTACACAATGTTCAACCATTCACATTGACATTACTTTTTAAAGAAGATAATTCCCAATTCAATTAAACCACAGAGAGCACTGACAACTTCAAACCTAGCTAAACTCTCAGTAGATCAATACTCACTCAACAATTGATAGGCATAACACAACATTAAACCTGAATTAAACAATAGGGATTTAAAATGATTTTGCATTTAAATTTGTTTCTGAGATGCATAAAACTAATTAATAGATTAGTGCCAATTATGGGCCATGGAGTCAAACACATAAAATGAATTCATCAGCAAACAAACTTCAACCTGTTGATTTAAATTGCTAATGATTTGCATCAACTATTAGTGTCTTGCACCAACAATCCCTCTCTTATTATCAATAAAATTCTCTTTATCAAATCCCATCTACATATCTGAAATCACAATCACCTGCTCAAAGCATTTTAACTATTTCTTTGAAACATAACAATGAACAAACGAAACAATCTCATGAAATTTGAGATGACAAGCTCAAAGATGCTTTGTATTATTGAATTCATATGACTAAATGTGTACAAATATAGAGACAATATGAAGATATTCATGAATGTGCAAATACCTTCATGATTTTATTTGCATAAACTGGTTGTATTTTCTCATGAAATTAGAAAATTACAGCTTACAGACTCAAGAAATAACTCATAATTTACAATTCTCTATCTACCCCAGCCCAACACCAAATTTCAGAACCTTTTACAATGAGAGAAAAAGAGAAGATATAGAAGAATGGAAGTAGCCCTAAAACTAATTCGGAAATGCCATATGGAATCTTCATTCACTGTTGATTTGCAACAAGCAAAGCCTCTCTCATCTCTCCTTTTTTGCAAAAAACTTTGCCTCTGTTTTGCCTTTGTCCAGCAATAAAAAATTCACCCATGTGGAGAAATTCACAATTCACTTTACCCAGTTGCTAGAAAAACAATTTTGCTCCTGTGAAAGCCCTTTTCCCGTTCTTTTGTAATGTTGTGCTTTTATCTTTCTCCATATATTAAAGAATATTAAATAAATCAATGTAGGTATTGATTTATTTAAAATAATATGCTTCTCAATATTTTAACCCGTGTTTGTGTATTTTCACCTTCAGATCACTTTTAAAATACTGGCTTTTTCCTCAAAATCTTTTAAACATTAATTGTGTAAAATAATTTACCCATACCCACATATTGCACTCCATATTTAAAAAACATTGCTTTTAAATAATAAAAGCTTTGAATACTCAACTCACTAGGTAAGTAACTTTTATCATGCCCTCTTCATACTTACTTTATATTTTATTGTCCAGCAATAAAATACTTCATCCTACTTTCAAAATATATTTGAGCACTTCAAATATAATTTCAAATTTAAAAGACCCCATTTTTAACAAATATTTCAGCAGCAAGATTTTAAATTTCACATAATAAAATCTTTTAGAGTTCCCATTGAGTAATACAAAATATCCAACCAAGCCTTTATACATTAAAATAAACTTCATGAGTGAATCATTTACTTTTTACCATGCTCTTCACTTTTTATTTTACTCACCGAGTGAAATGTTCACCCCACACTTAAAATGTTTATTCAAAACATTGGAACATCTCCAAATATTTGTCGGGCTTCTTTATTTTCTCTGAGGGCCCACCATTTTCTTTAATTCCGCACACCTCTCACACATTTTTTTTTGCCCCCTTTTAGCACTCCTCACACACCTCGCATCATTCTTGATGGCGTCACTTTTCTCCTGTGAGGTTTGCAAGATGCACCCACGTGGCCACCTCCTTTCTTAGCCATCGATCACTCCAATGCCCTAATCTTTCTTCATGCGTTCTGCACTTCACTCTTCTACTAGTTCTCATTCTCCGACCATGGTGAAAATCATTTCCTCAAACAGTTTTGATACATTTCATTTCTGGCATTAGATAACCATCTGCAACAAATACATTTTGTGGTCTCTATGCCAACACAACAAAGCTCAAGCCTCCATATTTTCATTGAATTTAAGCTTTCCATCCGCTTCAAAACAACACCTCTCAACTGGAATGATGGAAACCTACCTGCTTTCAATGCAAATTTTGAAACGGGTTGCCCTCTCATTTAGCATGCGCCTTCATTCGATGGCCTTGCTGCCATTCACCTGCTTTCATCTGGCGCGGGCTAGAAAGATGGTTGCTAAATGCAAAGGGTCCCTCTTCAAAGCGTGTGGGTTCTTCTTTCATTCCAACGTATCTCCTACTAGTGCAAAAAGCCGTCACACCTGACTTGGACCCCTATCGGTCTGCTCAATGGAGGCTTATTAACATCATCATTATTCCTTTCTTTTAAATGCCCAAATTTTACAACATTGTCACCAAGTCTCCTTAGGATGTGTAGCTACGTTCACTTGGATTGTTCCTCTCTTAATGCGTAGAGCTCTTAATAGGATTTCTCGATCATTTCAAAGAGACTCTAAACAAAATTCCATTATCCTTTATGCTTTGATGGATCTCCATTCAAATTATACATTTCTAAGTCCCTTTCATCAAATTCATTGTGCATATCCGATAGTCACGGCATCCCCTATCGATGCATGAAATCCTCTCTTCCATATGTTGGTCGCGCCTTGGAAAAATGCCAGTATAGCTGCCAATTGCATTTGACTTTAAAGTTTCTAGAGTCTTTCAATACTGGACGCCTCCTCACATCGTACCTCTTATTCTCCCTTGGTGCATACTTCCCTTTATCAACTAGCTGTGCTTGAAGTATGGTGACTGCATTTGTGAATGCACCTGCAACAGTGGCACCCCTGTTCATATTACGTTCGAGCCTCTTCCCTGCAACTTGAGTTGGCCCCAAAATAGAATCTCCTCAAACAATTTTAAGTTGATTCCACTGCAGGCACTGGCTTATGCTTAATCTCCTTTAGAATGCTAAATGGACTCCTCAACTGTAATTTGTTTGTGATTCATATCAATAAGAAAACATAGCATTTAGTTTGTTTTTATTAAGTATTTGGGTATACTTAGTGTCCACTTAAATAGGAGATTCCATGAAGGTTAAAATCTAATTGAAATTCACATAGAACTTGTACCCTGCAAAATGCAGAGATGCATTCCATATAATCAAGAAACCTGGGCAATATCTTTTTGCCAAAATTTGAGTTTGTCAATGTATGTATCTATTCAAACAACTTAGCAAGATTAAGAGTGCAGTGACTTTATCTCATGGTAACTCAAATGCAACACCATCTTCTCCTAGTTAAAACAATTTTGAATCTTCATTGGTAACACAACACCTGGATTCTTGACAATACTTTCTCATCATTATGAGAAATAATCCCAATTTGAAGCATATAATTCTTCAGTTGCAAATGTTGCACCCTTTGTTTGAATAATATATATATAACCTTGAGAGAATTGTAATCAACAACATGAAGCTTACCATTTCTATTATCATTAATATGAGCATTCTTCTACTATTTCCATCTGAACAAATCAGCTTGGCTTGAAGCTCCTATTTAGTTATGAAACTTCACGACTGTGTGAAACATGTCGGATCCCATGTGGGTTTGGCTAATTTTTTTTGTTTTCAAACAAATTTTCCCTTGAAATGACCTAACACAGCTTCTGAGTGCATTTGAAGTGAAAACATGAACTGGGTCTTCATTAAAACTTGCTTTCAGACACATTTGAAAAATGAGAAAACCTGGCCAAGTTGGCTCTGGAATCGACTTTGAAAACTGGTCAAACAACCTCCTGGAGCCACAAAAACTTGCAGGCATGCAGACATTCGGTCCAAGAATTGAATGCAACAAACGACTCAACAAAAGGAGTCATGAGGTGAAAGATATTAATTGTCAAAGTTGTCTACTTGAACTTTCTGCAACAAACAACTGTTCTAAACCAATCAAAACTCACCCAATCACGTCATTGGAAAAATAGCAAATCAACTCCTAGCGAGCTGCCACTGGACACAGTAGATCATTTAGGTACCCTGAGAATGTGTGGAAAAGGAATGTGCTTGAACCATCACTGATCAAAAGATACTGACGCTCAAAGTTGGCCTCCTAGAAAGATTTCTAAAAATATAGGTGCAAAACAAGAGAAATTGCATTTGGTTTCAATCTGTTAAAAATAGCAAATCAGATAATGAGACTTTGAAACCTGACATACGAGCTCATTTAGGTGGGGAGAATGCAGAACAACAATCATTTTGGAATGATGATCAACCAATTTCAAAATGCAAGCTCAAATAAGAGGCTACTTTGTAAAACTGAAAGTTTGCAAACAACAAAACAATGTCAAAACTCTCCAGCTTCACTTTTCGAAACCCTGTCAAAACTTATCATGGGAAGTTGAAAATTTACATGCCTACTCAAATATGTCAATTGAAAATGTTTGCAAATGGGTTTTACATGAAAATAAATAGGCTTAAAATTTTGACCCTCCAAAGTGGGTCACTCAGACTGATTCTTCAAATGCATTTCTGAAAGTGCAGAGGCAAAATCACAAAATGGGCACTTCAAATTTCCTTAATTTGAGAGTGCCATTAGTGGCTCCAACTAGGGATGTATGCCCCTTGTGGGCATAGCAAGATTCCAGATCTCTGGGGAGTAGACCAAAAACTAAGTCCATCAGATGTTCTCAAACTGCTCCTTTATTCATTCTTTCTTTTTCAACTTCACTTGGTGACCCCAGGTCACCAAATGAAAAATGGGAATCAACTTCTACCTCTGTCAAACACAATTCTGTAAAAATATTTGATCTCCCTCAACTCATGCTTGCCTCTGCCATACCACAATAACATAGGTGCCTGCACCCCTGCAAAGACAAGTATCAGACTACCTTCATGCAAGTGGAAACTTGCTCTTTGTTTGCAATTGTTATCACATGGCATCCAAATCACATAGGCCACATCATTGTCAATCTCTTCATTGTCTAATTTTATATCAAGTGGTAACATACGGGGATAGTGATCAAGACCACATGAATACACAGTCTCATCATATTCATTGACACCCTCATAATGATCATGTTCAGAGGAGACGTCATGGCTGAAAAACAACATGCAATCATCTTGTGTGGAGAAAAAATTGCTCATACATCCATATCTCCTCCAACTGAAATACATCACAAGCCAGCTTGTCTTCATCCCAACAACACAACCCAAACATGTTGCCATGTGTCTCAAGATTCTAAAAATCAGGTTTATCAACACCCACAATACCTTCATCTTCATTCAAATCATGGCATTCAGAAGAAATGCCAGAATCCAAAACAATGTTCTCCACCTCATGTTCATAGACAAGATCATCAACATTCAACATGTTAGCACAAAGGGAAATCTCAATTACAGGTTCATATGAATCAAAAATTTCATTTGCAACAAATTCATCATAGTGAGTGTCAAAGACACATTCACCAATGCAAATTGTATTGAAATCAACATCATCTCTTGTTGTTTCAACATGAAAATCTGAAACATACTGCTCATGAGAAGAACCATGAATTGCGGATCTAGAAAAAAGGTCCTCATATGCATCTATATCATAGAAACAATCACGTTCTTCATGTGCAAACTCATCATGAAAATTGTAACTAGTTGTACGAATGTTTGTCTCTACATTTTTATTTTCATGTACATCTATATAAATGGTTTCCTCATGCAAACATTCAGTGATGGCTTCAAAGGCATCAAAAGTAATAGAAGAAGGTAAAACATCAAGAAAAACAAGGGTTCCTTGTTCATCATTATCAATTGCTTGTACTGATTCATTCAATACATCTCCTTCATACATATCCTTCTCTTTGTTCACACTGCTACAACAATCAACAGGGCTACACTCCTCACTGTCAAAATGAAAATCATCATTTGTTTTTTCATGGCAACTTCTCACAGATAACTGCTCTAACTGAAAATCCTCGCATACTCTATCATTTGCAACTGATACACCAATCTCTCAAAAGCATTCTTCAAATTTGTGGGCTCATTTATCTCATCATGAAAGCTCTCATCAATGCTACATACATACACTTAAAACATTGGTATAACCAAGTGTACTGCAGTACTGCTGATTACTCATGTCTTCTTCAAACAAGATGTTCAAATCATATCCATCATATCCTTGTTCTTGTGAGCCTTCAGAAATATTTTCATCATCTTCATTAGGGTACTTTTCATTCAAGAGGATTAATTCCACTTCCTGCTTTTGAAAGGAATCAAAATTACTAGGACTGCAAATAGAGTTGAAATGCTCTTGATCACCTAAACAAGAATGCTTTTCAGTTGATTGCAAACTTCCATCTACAACACCATTTTTCTCATCAAGAAGACTTAAAACATCATAATCAACATGATCTTCAACTGTATATTCAAAGTCCATAGAGGAGAAAACACTCTCAGTATTATCTACATCATTGCAGCCTTCATTTGCTATAGAAAATTTGCTCTCTATTTCTGTACTTTCAAAGCAAATGGAAGATACTTCACATGTTTCATCTATCTCTTCATGACCATCATGGGTGCAATATTCTTCTGGACATATTTCTTCTGTAGGTTGTTCATAAACAACATCCTTATCATTGCATGATGCACTATCAGTCTTGTCTTCTACTATATCATCTACATCCATTGGATGGAGTCTTGAAAAAGTACCATACCACAATTGAGTTAAGAGATGACTTCCACATTTATCTATTATTTTCTCAATTATTGAAAGCCATTGATATAAAAATCCAAGGCTAGGGGGCCTCAAGTGAATTGGCATGGTACTCAACCTTGGCCCATAATTCTCACAGAACAAATCAATGCAAAATAATTCATCAAGCCTTTCTAATTCTGGTATAGCAAGCAAAAATTTCATAAATCTATCATGAAAATTATAGATAGATTCATCCTCCAATATTTATATATCACACAGTGCATTAATAAATGATATGGATTCAACCTTGTTTGCAATTTTTTCTTCAATTTCTTCTCGAGTATGCAGATTTCTTTCTTCAGACAAGCATTCATCATTCACTATTGACTCATCTTTAAAATTATCAAGGAAACATGTTCTGAGCTCATGCCATGAATCTATGGAATGCAATGGTAAGAAAGTAAACCAACCTTCAACCATACCTTCTAAAGTTCCTTCAAAAAAATTCATGATAACATCTTCTTCTTCAATCTAACAATCTTCCATCAAAGCAATGAACCACTGTACATGTCTTGATGCTGATTCTTCAAAATCATCTCTAAACTTAGGCAAACATTCATTAATTCTTCTTGGGACAAAATGTGGGTAACCTTGGATTTTACTAAAATCTAAAGGGTTTTATCTTTCATTATCGAACACCTTCCTTTGAGGACAAGGTTGTGTTCTAAGCATGATATTACAACTTGTAGAGGGAGAATTAGGAAAATAATGCATTTTGCAAATGAAAATGACTCCCCCCTACAACTATGCAATTACAATATTCAACCTCCCTTGCTTGTAGTGCTTAACTTCACTAAATAAGGGAGCCAAAGTTTTCTAACACTCAAATATGTGAAGAATACCTAGAAACATTGCAAGTAATATAAATTATTCTTGAAATATTGTAGATATGTAATTGTATTCACCTCTTCAACAGGTTCTTGTAATAGAGTCGTCGCTTCTCTTCTTAGAGGACTAAACTTCAAACATTATGAAGCTCTTTCACATCTAAATTTTTTTCTGAGTTCCTTCCACCAACAGAGCACCATAGATCATGGAATCTTCAGGTTCACTGCAACAAATTTTCTTCCAAGTTTGAAATCCTTCAGAATTTGAACTAAATTCAGAATGACAAACAATAATATGACTATGAATTATCGGTCTGCAATTGGAGATTTAGTGTTTCCCTAGCGGAGTCGCCATTCTGTTGGTGTTTTAATTTTCCCCACTAGGCTTCATAATTCTCTAAGAGGTTGCCAACCTCTATATTCAAGAATTCACAAAGTTAGTGGCCAACTAACAAGATTCAGTCAAAGACTGAGATCTCCTACACTTTTGGCCCTCCAGGACCAAGTTGGGTCAACCTACACAATGTCTAAAACTTAATTAAACCATACACACTAACATTAATTTTTATAGCAGATAATTCCCAATTCAATTAAACCATAAAGAGCACTGACAACTTCAAACCTGGCTAAACTCTTAGTAGATCAATACTCATTGAGCAATTGAGAGGCATAACACAACATTAAACCTCAACCGAACAATAGGGATTTAAAATGATTTTGCATTTAAATTTGTTTTTGAGATGCATAAAAATGAATAATAGATCACTGCCAATTCTGGGCCATGGAGTCAAACACATAAAATGGATTCATCAACAAACAAACTTCAACCAGTGGATTTAAATTGCTAATGCTTTGCATCAACTGTTAGTGTCTTGTACCAACAATTCCTCTCTTATTATCAATCAAATTCCCTTTATCAAATCCTATCTGCACACCTGAAATCACAATCACCTACTCAAAGCATTTTAACCATTTCTTTGAAACAGAACAATGAATAGAAAAAACAATCTCATGAAATTTGAGATGAAAAACTCAAAGATACTTTGTATTATTGAATTCATATGACTAAATGTGTACAAATATGGAGACAATATGAAGATATTCATGAATGTGCAAACACCTTCATGATTTTATTTGCATAAACTGGTTGTATTTGCTCATGAAATAAGAAAATTACAACTTATAAACTTAAGAAATAACTCAGAATTTACAATTCTCTATCTACCCCATCCCAACACCAAATTTTAGAACCTTTTACAATGAGAGAAAAAGAGAAGACATAGAATAATGGAAGTAGCCCTAAAACTGATCCGAAAATGCCATTTGGAATCTTCATTCATCATTGATTTGCGGCAAGCAAATCCTATCTCATCTCTCCTCTTCTGCAAAAAACTTTGCCTCTGTTTTGCCTTTGCCCAACAACAAAAAATTCACCCATGTAGAGAAATTCACAATTCACTTTACCCAGTTGCTGGAAAAACAATTATGCTCCTGTGAAAGCCCTTTTCCTGTTTTTTTGTAATGTTGTGCTTTTATCTTTCTCCAAATATTAAAGAATATTAAATAAATCAATGTAGGCATTGATTTATTTAAAAACAATATGCTGCTCAATATTTTAACCCGTGTTTGTGTATTTTCGCCTTCAACTTACTTTTAAAATACTAGATTTTTCCTCAAAAGCTTTTAAACATTAATTGGGTAAAATAATTTACCCATACCCACATATTGCACTCCATATTTAAAAAACATTTCTTTTAAATAATTAAAGCTTCTAAATTTACTCAACTCACCAAGTATGTAACTTTTATCACACCCTCTTCATACTTACTTCAGATTTTATTGTGAACAACAATAAAATACTTCATCCTACTTTCAAATTATATTTGAGTACTTAAAATATATTTTCAAATTTAAAAGACCCCACTTTTAGCAAATATTTCAGCAACAAGCTTTTAAATTTCACATTATAAAATCTTTTAGAATTCCCATTGGGTAATAAAAAATATCCACCCAAGCCTTTATACATTAAAATAAACTTCACAGGTGAATCATTTACTTTTCACCATGCTCTTCACTTTTTATTTTACTCACCGAGTGAAATGTTCACCCCACACTTTAAATGTTTATTCAAAACATTGGAACATCTCCAAATATTTGTCGAGCTTCCTTATTTTCCCCAAGGGCCCACCATTTTCTTTAATTCCGCACACCTCTCACACATTATAAAAAAAATATGTTTTTCCCCTTTTAGCACTCCTCGCACACCTCGCATCATTCTTGATGGCGTCACTTTTCTCCCGCGAGGTCTGCAAGATGCACCCACGTGGCCACCTCCTTTCTTGGTCGTCGATTACTCCAATGCCCTAATCTTTCTTCATGCATTCTACACTTCACTCTTCTACTGGTTCTCGTTCTCCGACCATGGCGGAAATCATTTCCTCTAACAGTTTTGATACATTTCATTTATGGCATTAGATAGCCATCTGCAATAAAATACATTTTGTGGTCTCTATACCGACACACCGGAGCTTGAGCCTCCATATTTTCATTGTATTTAAGCTTTCCAGCTACTTCAAAACAACACCTCTCTACTGGAATGATGGAAGCCTACATGCTTTCAGTGTAACTGTTCAAATAGCCTGCCCTCTCATTTAGCATGAGCCTTCATTCGATGGCCTTGCTACCATTCACCCACTTTCATCTAGCGTGGGCTGGAAAGATGGTTGCCAAATGCAAAGGGTCTCTCTTCAAAGCATGCGGGTTCTCCTCCTTTCATTCCAACATATCTCCTACTAGTGCAAAAACCCATCGCACCTGACTTGGACCCCTATTGGTCTGCTCAATGGAGGCTCATTAACATCATCATTATTCCTTGCTTTCAAATGCCCAATTTTTACAACATTGTCACTGAGTCTCCTTAGGATGTGTAGCTACATTCACTTGGATTGTTCCTCTCTTAATGCGCAGAGCTCTTGACATGATTTCTCCATCATTTCAAAGAGACTCTAAACAAAACTCCATTATCCTTTATGATTTAATGGATGTCCATTCAACTTATACATTTCTAAGGCCCTTTCATCAAATTCATTGTGCATATCCAACAGTCATGGAATCCCCTATTGATGCATGAAACCCTCTCTTCCATATGTTGGCCATGCCTTGGAAAAATGCCAATATAGCTGCCAATTGCATTTGACTTTAAATTTTCTAGAGTCTTTCAATACTGGATGCCTCCTCACAACGTATCTCTCATTCTCCCCTGGTGGATGCTTCCCTTTATCAACTGGATTCTCTTGAAGTATGGTGACTGCATTTGTGAATGCACCTGCAACAGTGGCGCCCTTGTTCATAATACGTTCGAGCCTCTTCCCTGCAACTTGAGTTGGCCCCAAAATAGAATCTCCTCAAACAATTTTAAGTCAATTCCACTACAGGCACTGGCTTATGCTTAATCTCCTTTAGAATGCTAAATGGACTCCTCAACTGTCATTTTTTTTTTATTCATATCAACAAGAAAGCATAGCATTCGGTTTGCTTTCATTAAGTATTTGGGTATACTCCGTGTCCACTTAAACAAGAGACTCCATCAAGGTTGAAATCTAATTGAAATTCACATAGAACTTATACCCTGTCTGCAAAATGCAGAGATGCATTCCATATAATCAAGAAACCTGGGCAATATCTTCTTGCCAAAATTTGAGTTTGTCAATGTATGTAACTATTCAAACAACTTAGCAAGATTAAGAGTGCAGTGACTTTATCTCATGGTAACTCAAATGCAACACCATCTTCTCCCAGTTAAAACAATTTTGAATCTTCACTGGTAACACAACACCTGGATTCTTGACAATACTTTCTCATCATTATGAGAAATAATCCCAATTTGAAGCATATACTTCTTCAATTGCAAATGTTGCACCCTTTGTTTGAATAATATATATATAACCCTGAGAGAATTGTAATCAACAACATGGAGCTTACCATTTATATTATCATTAATATGAGCATTCTTCTACTATGTCCATCTGAAAAAATCAACTTGGCTTCAAGTTCCTATTCAGTTATGAAACTTCATGACTGTGTGAAACATGCTGGATCCCATGTGGGTCCCGCTAATTTTTTTTGGTTTTCAAACAAATTTTCCCTTGAAATAACCTGACACAGCTTCTGAGTGCATTTGAAGTGAAAACATGAGTTGGGTCTTCATTAAAACTTGATTTCAAGCACATTTGGAAAATGAGAAAAACTGGCCAAGTCGGCTCTAGAATCGCTTTGAAAACTGGTCAAATGACCTCCTAGAGCTAGAAAAACTTGCAGGCATGCAGACATTCGGTCCAAAAATTGAGTGCAACAAATGTCTCGACAAAAGGAGTCATGAGGTGAAAGATATTAATTGTCAAAGTTTCCTACTTGAACTTTTTGCAACAAACAGTTGTTTTGAACCAATTAAAACTCACCCAATCACCTTATTGGAAAAATAGCAAATCCAATCCTAGCGAGCTGCCACTGGACACAATAGATCATTTAAGTACCCTGAGCACGTGTGCAAAGGAATATGCTTGAACCATCACTGATCAAAAGATATTGACGCTCAAAGTTGGCCTCCCAGAAAGGTTTCTTAAAATACAGGTGCAAAATAGGAGAAATTGCATTTGGTTTCAATCTGTTAAAAATAGCAAATCAAATCATGGGACTTTGAAACCTGACATACGAGCTCGTATAGGTGGGAATAATGCAGAACAACACTCATTCTAGCATGATGGTCAACCAATGCAAAATGCAAGCTCAAACAGGAGGCTACTTTGCAAAACTGAAAGTTTGCAAACAACAAAATAGTGTCAAAACCCTCTAGCTTCGCTTTTCGAAACCCTGTGAAAACTTATCATGGGAAGCTGAAAAATTGGCATGCCTGCTCACATATGTCAATTGAAATTTTTTGCAAATGGGTTTTGCATGAAAATCAACAGGCTTCAAATTCTTACCCTCAAAAGTGGATCACTCAAACCGATTCTTCAAGTGCAGAGGCAAAATGATGAAATGGACACTTCAAATTTCCAAATTTTGAGAGTGCCATCAAAACCTTTTTCACAACATATGGTTCTTTTAGGAGACTAGCCTCGTATCCCTCACAAATTCACCCAAATTTGGCAATGGTGTGAAGGAGGAGATTTTGTCAAACATATTGAAAGATAGAAAGTTTTTTATATTTTTCCAATTGTTTTGTGGATCATTATGTTTTAATTTATACTAAAACTATGATTTGTTCTAATTTTTTACTACAAATCCAAGTGCAAGCTAATAAACTTGCACTTAATATGGCTCACTTACAAGTGATTTTTCACCACTGGAGTAATAACCCTTGTGTTTTTTTTAGAGTTCCTCTGTCTCCCTCTTCCTCTCTTGGTCACTCCCCTTCTCATGGGCATCATCATGGATGTAGCCTCTCTGCTTGAGGCAACTAAGAGAATCACTTACATGCTTCTCCCCCAGCTATGAGAAGGGATCATGGTCAATGAGGTTGGTTGTGGTTTGCTCTTTGGTAGTTGCCTCTCTATTGCTTGTGGGAGGAATTTTTGGGTGGCCAATGGAAGGTGATACTAGCTAGTTTGATTATAAAATATTCTCTTGAATGACTACTATTGAAGAAAATAAAACCCTTATATGACTAAAACCACAACAATATGTATATATATATATATACAAAGATTTCCAAATAGAAACAATTATCACTAAAGTCTAAAGGGTAAAAGTTTGAGAAGGTTTCTTGCAAAGCCACCACCTTTAGAAATTGAAGGAAACCACAAAACTAATAAAACATAAAATACAAAAGAATAAGAAACTAAAGAAATCAAACCAAATCATTATAAAAAATGTAAAAAAACTACAAAATTAAAAAAAGACGAAGATGCCATTACCGTTCCATCACTAATAACATAATAAAAACATAAAATGAAAGAATATGGAGAAGATTTAACATAAGTGATCACATCATAATAAAAATAAATGTCCCTATGAGAAGTTGATGTAAGATTGATTCTCGTAAAGTGTCAACAATATGTGCTAAGGTCAAAGTCTATGGTCACTCCATAAATACATTTGTAGGCCCCTCCCACGAATTGAAAAAGGTTAGTCTCAAATAATAAAACTAAATGTGAAAAGATCACAGATCTATCTTTAGATAACATATTCCACAGATTCAAGTTCAGGCCAATGGAATAAAGTAGTGAGTGTTGCTTTGTTGTAATAGATCAAAGTTCTCTATCACATAAGAATACAATGACAAGTAGAAAAACAAACAAATTCATTCAATGGTACTCACTCTGAGCTGCGCCAGTGCCTTGGGGCAATCAGTTAGGTATTTGACACTCATTACCATGGCTCTCGATGAGGTTTCGTGTCCGGCAAACAACATAAAGAGCAGGAACTCCGTCATGACTTCGTCGGAAAGGGAGTAATCTGTGAGAAGCTTTGTTACGAAATCATTCTGCTTAACATTAGTTTCAGCTCTTCTCTGCTCAATAATTTCGTGAATTTTCTGTAACAGAAGCTTCCTAGCCTGTGATAAATACAAACAATCTCTAATTAAAACTTCAAACTAAAATAAGATACACGAATCAATCTACCAGACCAATCACACAAATTATAACTCCCAAACTAAACATCAAAATTAGTAGCATTCGCAGAAATTTATTAGAAGATTCTTAGAGACCTTTTACAAATGTAAATTGATTTCTCATTCTAGATTATAGAGTATGATCTGGAAATATTTTTACATAATCAAATTCAAGTGGTTCAAACATCTATTTCTTGTATAGAAGCTGGATCGAATCCGACGTTTTAGTTTTGAAGATGGCGATAATCCTATTGCTCCTAACTATCTCTTAGACCCCTGGCTTACACTATATCATCCCACCTGGAACTATATCCACCTATGGGGTTGGGTGGGAGGAGATAGTTGAGGGGAATTATAGTTGTCCTCCCACCCAGTTTGAGTGGAAGGTGTTCCATGGGTGGATATAGTTCTGGGTGGGAGGAGATAGTGGTGTAACATGCGTTTTCAAAAATTATTGGGTTGATGGGTTGGAGTGAATCCTCATTGTGAGAGGTATGTTATGTATAGATGCATAGTTGACGAAAGAAAATGAAACATTTTAATCAAATTCAGAAATATACCAAATTAATACTATAAACTGTAAAAATTTCATATCTAATTTTTTATCTGTTAAATACACTAACCAGTATTACCACAATTTTTTTCCTTGAAGCCTTCCAAGTTATAAATTATTTCATTGGGTTAACTTGATTGTCTAAATAGATTAGTTGTATTATATTAGTTGTATTATATTATCTGTTCCAGTAATTTTTTTGAGATGGGTTGAAAACATACCATCCATGAATAATGACACATTACATATAAACAAATGTATTCTTATTTTTCAACTAATCTACAGTGAACACACTTTGAAGCCAGTTAAGCCAAGCATACCCGATGACCTTTGGCATAACCTGTCCCAGGGATTTTCCAAGGAAGACAAAGAAATGCTGCTGTAAAATCACCATATAAACCATCAATCTCATCGATTTCGTTGGAATTTGTCAGCCCCAGCAATTGTTTAGCCATCACCTTCAGATTCATCTGAATCACCACAAACCAATTAAAGCAATGTCACAAAAAGCTGTAGCAAAAACTTGAACAACAAAGATATTTAATGTAGATTTATGATTTCTACTGACCTTATGGCACTCCTTTTGGAGCATGATATCTTTTCCATTCCATGTTGATAGTGAGCTTTGTATGATGAACTGTATATCCTCCATGAAATGGGTGCGCAAGTTTTCAGGTTTGGTTAAACTAACAGCTATACCCCGAAGCTTCTTGTGGAGATCTCCATGAATACAAATCATACCATACTTCCCAAACAAATCAACGACACCCTTTGCATAGCAGGCTTCACTCACTCTTCCTTCATTATTCAGCAGATATTTGTTTACATCGTAATCAGTCGAAATTATCACCCTTCTTCCAAACAGATGAGACGCAAAAATTCTCCCATATCTGCTTTCATTGCTAAATATCAATACAACTAGAGCTAGCAATAATAACTAAGCACACCCATCGATTTAATTAAGAAAGCAAAGCGCGTCTAATAGTTAAGATCAATTATAATTCTAATTAAGAGAACAAAGCGCATCTGATAGTTAAAATCAATTAAAATTCTGTAAAGAACTAAACAGAACAACTCTCGTTAAAAAGACCAACCATAAGAAGCTTGCTTACCGTTGCTGTCGTTGAGCCACGAATTGTTGTAAGCGACCAGATGACATGGCGAGATAAAAGCTTATCGTCTCTCCAATCAATGGCCATCCCATTGATCCAGAAACCTCACACTTCCCATTTCTTTTCTTAGATCGGTGCAGCCACAAAGCACACACTAATCCCAGTGAAAATAGTAGCAGCAATTGAAACCCCATGTTTACAACTTCATTTGCCATTGGAAATTCACTGACATGTTTAAGTTTACGCAGCTAGATATGAACTGTCCTAGGATTCCTATTTCTTCTTACTAAAACGACAGCTTCTTGTCATATCGAATAGGGGCAGGTAGGTTTGGTTTGATGCCATTTAGGTGTAGAAAATGGGAGAGCAGAAATCATTGATATTATATTTTCTACATTATGGATCTAAAAATTCTTAAATACATATATGGACGTGTGTCTCTTATAGGAGATATGACTTTTTATAATTAAATAAAGTTTATATTTTAACATTAGGTATCTATTGCATCAATCGGATGGTTTATTTTAATGTAAATTGTTGGCATGTTGATTATAATATGTTAGTTCTTTCCTATTTTAAAGGAAGGTAGTTGTATGTAGTCATCAATGTTATATTAAATGAAGGTAGTTGTATGTAGTCATCAATGTTATATTAAATGCCTCATGTCCATGATATTATCTATCTATCTAAAAATTAGACTAAAATCATTAAAGATAGGGATTAACAATATCTTTTTATTAGGTTTTATTTACTTTTGTGGGTATTCTATGAAGTGATTGAACATATGAATTAGCACATGATAAGTCTCATTTATCAAAGCTTGCTTCTATCTGCCTCATTTTTAAGGTGTGGTGATGAAAATTATGTACATGACATTTTTTCATTTGTTTTGGGCTCATCTTGATTTGAGTTATCCTTTATAGTGTAACAATTACCATATGTTTGGTGCATTTCTATGTGGAAATTGGAAAATTATCTTAAAATTTTAATTTTTCTTGATGAGTTGCTTCCAATTAATCTAATCTAGACCTTTAGATTGCCCATTCCCTAGCTTAGATTGTTCAAAAAGTTGCATCATCATTTAACATCAGAGATTTGTAATTACACATGGCTAGAAATAGTACATGATTGTTTGGAATGACTTTGATTGTTGTGTTGGTAATAAAAAATAGGGCTCAACCTTTTTAAGAAACACGTTGAAGAATTTAGAAAAACCTATAAGATTTAGAGTTTGATTTATGATTTAAATGAGATTTGTTGATTAGAAAGTTGGTTGGATAGGCCAAATGATGAGAGAGGGCTGCTCTCTCTTGTACTTTGACCTCTATATGGTTCAAAAGGGTTTTCCCTATAAAGATATGAAGAATTGATGTAATTATTTATAATAAATTTTGTTACAAATCCTACGGTAGGTCTTAAAGATATGATGATATACCTAATTTGTTGTCATGAATCCTTATCATGCTAGCTTGGTGTGTATACTACAAGGGATATCTTATATTTGAATAAAATTAATGAATTCATAGTTAAATGAGCAAGGTTCTTTAAATGATCAAATATCAATGTAATTGTTTGTACCCTTAACTACATTATAAATGAATAAAGATAAATAAGAACTAAACACCATTAGATTTATCTTTACATAGTCTGTCTTTACATATGCCATTTGCATTTGCTTGAAAGTTCCTAAAGCCTTTAAAAAAAATCAACTATGTGAATAATCTGCGATCAAGGCATTCCATGAGAACGCATTTGTTCAAGGAATTTTGTTAAACTTGTCTATGCTTCCACATTCTGCATATCCTACAATCATGGCAATCCATAAGACCACATTTCTTTTAGGTATTTTATCAAATATTTCATGCCCCTTGTCTATGCTTCCACATTTTGCATACATGTCTACCAGGTTAGTTGCAACTACAACATCTAATAAAATTCCCTTGTCCTTTATCTTTTGATGGATTCCATACCCTTTTCAAAGATCCCATTTTGGCATAGGCAAGGAGGCTATTGGCAAAGGTTGTAAAGTTTGGCTTTACACCTGCCAATAGCATTTGCTTGAAAGATCCTGAAGCCTTTTCAACGAATACATTTTGGGTATATCTTGCAATCATGGCATTCTAGTTTTGTAAGGCATTTGGTCAAAAAATTCACGTGCCTTGTCTATGCTTCCACACTTCACCTACATGTCTATCAGAGTGTTTCCAACTACATCATCTGACAAAATCCCTCTATCCTTTATGCTTCTATGGATATATACACCCCATTCCTAAGCTCCCATTTCAATACGTGCTAGAGGTACGCTAGTACATGTTAGTTGATCCAATTGGAAACCTGCTTGTTGCATATGGTGACATAGTGTGGCTGCCTCCTGAAGATACATAGGCTTTTCATTTGCTGCAATAACCATATTTAGTCAGAGGCAAGTGCTCTTATTATTATTCAATTCAAACTTCCATAGCACGACAACGATGATTTGAATTTGGTTTGGCTGCTTATGTAGCGATGATTTGATTGCTCACTGTGATGGTTTACGAGACAGTATAGGATAATGGAAACATGCAGCAGATTAGATGGCCCCAGAAGAGCCACCTAAGCAGCCAATGCTTAGTGTATGATCTTTAAGCCCAATCCTCAAACTAGCCAAAAATTGCAACACTTCAAGCTCAAGGCAATCTCTTATGTCCAATATTGAAAACTTTGAGGCCATAACAGAGCTTACTACTTTTTTAAGTAATGTACAAGACCTTAATGTAAGGGATTTAATTGCCATTATTCATTTCAAATCCAATTCAATTAGATTTTACATGGATTCAAGGTGGATAGATTTAAGATTGGGACAACACAATTCGCTAATTGAGACCTAGCATGCAAGTTGTTGGCGACAAATTTGTATGCTTTGGAGGCTACGTGTAAGAGAATCAAAATAAGTCAACTCTCCACTATTCTTCGAAGACACTTTGCCACTTAATCTGAATAAAATTAATGCTTTGACCTTGATAAATTTCTCGAGGGTTTCAGGAAGGATCTCCCTATAGAGGATGTGATTTCCTCGTCTAGTTTTCCCTTTAATGACCAGATATTGAAACTCATTTAACATTTCTAATGAGCTAAAAATCTCTTCCAACTCTTTCAATTGAAGAGGAACCTATGAACTGTCTTACCACAACCTTTTGAGACATTCAAAGATAATTCTTTTAAGTGCTACAAATTTCCCAAAGGAATCTCTGAAGGGATACTTATGAGTTGATCATCACGCAAGTAAAGCTCAAGCAATAGACAAAACTGTCGATGTCTCAACACAGTCATCTGAGAATGTTTCGAAATCCTTTTAATTCATGCAAGAATTCCTTCACTATGCATCCATGCAGACAGGAAGGTGATGACAAAGGTCGCGGAACTCTGATTTGTATTGGTTTCTGAAGATATTTCAACAAATCCATTATGTGCATACCCACTTCGGGTATTTTGTTAAAAATATTACGCAGCACCTTTTGCAACTATTTTCCTTATAAATTTAACTATATCTTCTGCGCCTCGCTACTCTAAGAGCTCCCATTCACGCAATGGGGAAAAATGTTGGCAGAGCTTGTGGAATTTTTCTTCACACCCGACCAACACATTAACTTGAAAGCTTCTGAAACTTTTTAACAAATCCACTTTGTGCGAGTCCCACAATCATTGCGGTCTATGCTCATTGGATGACATCTTATAAAAATGTTCTATGTAACATATGCAACAATAACATTTGACAAGAATCCTTTAGCCTTTACGCTTTGGCTGGGCAATGGTAACCTGTTCCAGAGCTTTCATTCCCATGCACAGGTCGTGCCTTCTATTTTTTATTGTGTTGGTGTTTTAGTGAGTTTTGAAAATATGTAAAGTGCAGAGAAAAAGTCTTTCAGAATTTCGGCGAGTTAAGCTGACTTTCTAACTTGCCGACAAAGAGTATTTCGACGTTTTGAGGAGTTTCTTAGCTTTTGAAATGATTGACAAAGGAGTATGTCGACATTTCAGAGGTTTTATGAACTGTTGAACTACCCACAAGTTCGTACTTTTAAAAATCTATTAAAATAATAAAACTTGCATTGATCTATTAAAATGGCAACTATCTTTTATATGAGATATTTTGTTCATTCAAACTTTATATCATCAATCAAAGTATCTTTCAGTCCAAACTTCACTTTATATGAGATGATTTATAAGGTTTGTCTATATTTCAATATTTTAATCATTTTGATAATGATTTTGCATGATTATATTAATTGTAGAGTAAATTAATTTTCATAACTTTTGATCGTTAATTGTGAGGTCTGAGGCAAAAGATGCAAAACAAAAAACTAAATCAATTGAACTCTGAATTATATAGAGAAAAGAAATTTTAAAAACACACAGAATAAAACCAAAAAAATTGATATTGTATTAATTCATTCAAAATATATTTTTCTCATTGAGTTGTTGCTCTCAATTCACAATATTGCTTCTTTTGAGCAAACACACTATTGTTCTCTTCTGAGTACCCCCAATAATAAAACCTTCTTTTCACTTAATTAAAAAAAACTACGGTAAAAACTTCACCAGTATGAAATGGAGGTGAGATTAATACAATTAATTACAAAATTAATTACAAGAGATTCACGGAGGAGATATGCCCAAATTTAACCAATTAATCACACTAAATATAGTTCAAAAATATTAAATAGAAAGCAAATGTTATAAAGATATTTCACGTCAAAATTGTCGCAGAAAAAATACTTCATCACACAACCGCTAGCAACGAAAGAGAGACCGGTGGGATCGCAGGGGCACCGCTCCATTGCACAAGGCTAGAGAAGGAGTTGCAGTATGGCGATAGATATTGCACCACCGCCCAACACATAAGAAGAGGTTGTGAGTCAGTGGTAGTCATTGCACTACCGCACAAGACTTGAGAAGAAGTTGTGATTTGGCGGTAGATACCGCAACACCGCACAACACTGCAAGAGAGGACGTGGGAGAGTGGGGAAGCCTGAAAAGGCACAAAAAGAGTTGGAAGAAATTCCAACACTCCCCCTTAATCACAATTACTACCATCAATGATGCCCAAACGATCTCTTTGATAGACAAAACTATCTTTTCCAAGCACCTTTGTGAAAATATCTACACATTGATCTTCAGACCTGCAAAATTCAAAAAAGATTTCACCATTGTTGATCAACTCTCTGATGAAATGATATTTGGTATCAATGTGTTTGCTCCTCTTGTGAAAGACTGGTTTTTTTGATAATGCTATTGCTGAGTTATTGTCAAAAAATATCTTTGTTGCATCCACTTGTTCATTCTTTAATTCTTTTAGCACTCTTCTCATCCATACTGCTTGACATGATGCACTTGTTGTTGCTATGCACTTTGCTTCAGCTGATGAGAGAGTGACTATTGGTTGTTTCTTTGATGCCCATGAAACTATACCAGTGTCAAAATGAAAAACATAATCAGACGTGCTTTTTCTATCATTGATGCTTCCAACACAGTCACTATCAGTATACCCAATCAACTTGAACTTCTCTAAATTTGAATAGTGAATGCCATAATTCTTTGTTCCACTTAAATATCTTAAAATTCTTTTTCCAGCTTTCCAATGTGTATCTTTTGGAGTCTCCATGAATCTGGAAATTAAGCTCACAACATACATTATATTTGACCTTGCGACTATTAGGTACATGAGACTTCCAACAAGTCTCTTATACAAAGTTGAATCCACATTTGAACCTTTATCATCCTCACTTAGCTTCAAACCTATAACAATTCGTGTTGGTGCTGATTTGCAATTCAACATATGAAACATTTTCAAAATATTATTTGCATACTTTGTCTATGAGATGAATATACCATTTTCATTTTGGTTCACTTCAATGCCAAGAAAAGAATTCATTAAACCCAAATCAGTCATCTCAAATTCATTCTTCATGTCTCCTTTGAACAGATCAATTGATAAATCACTCGTGAAAATCAAATCATCAACATACAGACATACAATCAAAATTTCACTTTTTTCATTCATCTTGGTATATAATGTAGGCTCCCTGTTGCACCTATTGAAGCCATTTTGTAAAACATATAAATCAATTCTACTATACCAAGCTCTCGGGGCTTGCTTGAGACCATACAATGCTTTCTTTCGCTTGTAAACTTTGTCTTTTTGACCCAAAATCTCATACCCAGGTGGTTGTTCTACATAAACTTCTTCTTCAAGATATCCATTTAAAAATGTTGATTTCACATCCATCTGATGAACTGGCCAATTTTTTTGTACTGCAATGGCAAGAATCATCCTTACTGTGTCAAGACATGCTACAGGTGCAAAAGTTTCATTATAATCAATTTCAGGCTGCTTTGAATATCATTTTTCCATTAGTCTCGCTTTATGATTTTGCACAACACCATTTGCATTTAATTTGGTTTTGTAAACCCACTTCACTCCTATTACATCCTTGTCTTTTGGTAGACTTACCAACTCCCATGTTTAATTTTTTCAATTGCATCAATTTCTTCATCCATAGCACATATCCATTTGTCATCTTTAATTACATCTTCAAAATGAATTGGATCATCTATTTGTGAATAAAATACAAAAAGATAAATCTAATCAGAATTATTTTCACCTTCATTTTGCTCATATATATCCCTTATACTTCTTATTTTTTGTCTTCTCATGCTTGCTAATGTAGGATTTGATAAATCACTTGAACTTGCTAAATGTGGACTTGATGGTCCAGTGCCAGAACTTCTTGTTGTAGATGGATTATGTTGCCCCCTTGTTGTTGTTCTTGCATTTCATGATGGCATCACTTGTGGACCACTTGGTTGAGCTTGAATGGGAGTGGAAGGAGTCACATTAGTAGGAATATTTGTTGGTACAAAAAATTCACTTTCCTCTTGAGGTATACTTGCTGATATATTGACTTTTTTTTAACACTTCCATTCCATGGTTCATCTTCTACAAACCGTACATCTCTGTTGATCGTGAATTTCTTAGTTGTTGGATTATAAAGTTTGTAAGCCTTAGAATCATCACTGTATCCAACAAATATACACTTTTCTCTTTTTTTATCCAGCTTTCTTCTTAATTCATCAAACACATGTGCATATGCCACACAACCAAAACCTCTCATGTGAGCAACATTATGTTTTCTTCCAGTCCATGCTTCTTTAGGAACCATATTCATAACACTTTTTGTTGGACACCTATTCATTATATAAGTTTCACATGATATAGCTTCAATCCAATATTCATTTGAAAAATGTTTGGCTTTTAACATGCTTCTAGCCATTTCCATGATTGTTCTATTTTTCCTTTCAGCTACCCCATTTTGTTGAGGTGTACATATCTAGTAGTAAACTATTTATGAATGCCATGATCTTTGCAAAAATTTAAAAATTATTTTGAAATATAGTCACCTCCTCTATCCATCCTCAAAGCTTTAATGTAATACCCACTCTATTTTTCAACAAGAGACTTGAATTGAAAAAAGAGATCAAACACTTCATTCTTACGCTTTAGAAAATAAACCCATGTTTTCCTTGAATAATCATCAATAAAAGTCAAAAAATAAAAACTGCCACCAATTGAGGGTGTTTGCATAGGTCCACACAAGTCTGGATGTATGATCTCCAAAGGGGCTTTTGCTCTAGTTGACTTTCTTTCTGGAAAAACTTCTTTGTGTTGCTTTCCTAAGATACATCCTTCACATACTCTTTCAAGTTTTTCTATTAGAGGTAATCCCTTGACCATACTTTTTCTATGAAGCAAATTTAAACCTCCAAAGTTAAGATGCCCAAATCTCAAGTGCCACAACCAGTTTTCATCTTTTATCTATGCTTGAAAGACAATTTGCATAGTTATTGTGGTTTCTTGTGCTTGTGCATAATCTATATTCAAGTGTAGCTAAATCTTCAGAGGAAACATTCTATTACTTGTCATTTTAACCTTAGCAATGAGTTGATTTCTTGGATATTTATCTAAAATTATGCATAGACCATTTTTTAAGGTTCCTCTATATCCTTTTTGAACAAGTTGTCCTCTACTCATTAAGTTATGTTTTAGACCAGGCATAAAATACACATCTGAAATATACTTTTGCTCCCCCTGTTTCATTAGAATGTTGACATTTCCTTTTCTTTTAACTAACACTTTGTTGTCATTGGCTAGTGTGATATTGGACTTTACATTTTCATCTAAACTTGAAAATATTTCTAAATTCCTTGTCATATGATTGCTACAGCCATAATCTAGAAACCACACGGCTTTTTCATTTACTTGTGCAACATTACAAGCCAAAAACATTGTACTCTATTCTAACTTTTGATTTTGATTTTCTTTTGTAAAATTTGTATTTTGTTTACCATAATCATATTGTTTCTTCCTACACTCATTCATGTAATACCCAAATTTTTTATAGTAGTGACATTGGATTTGAGACTTATCATACCTTTAGCCTTGTGACAGGTTTTGAGATGAACTTGAGCCTGAGTTTTGGTTGCTGCCTCTTCCACTTGAGCTTGAAGCACGGCTTCTTCCACCTCTGTAAAAAATTCTTCCTCTTCCTCTGAAATTTGATCTTCCTCTGCCTCTTCCTTGGTTGACTGAAACTTGAGACTTGAAAGCATGCTCTAGAGATGTGTTTTCTAACCTGCTTAGCCTATGTTCATGAGAAATGAGAGATGCATGGAGCTCATCAACTGAAAACTGTGTGAGGTCTTTTGTTTCCTCTATGGTTACAACAATAGACTCAAATATTGTGGGCAAACTCCATAGAATCTTTTCAACAACTCTGACATCTTCTAGATTCTCACTATGAGATTTGATTTGGTTCACCAGTCCAATGATTTGAGTAAATAAATAATCTACTGTATCATTTTCCTTCATATATATTGTTTCAAAATCTCTTCTCAACATTTGTAGCTTTTCTATTTTGACCTTTGCCATACCTTGATAGGTTGTTTGGAGAGTATCCCAAGCTTGTTTGGACCTTGTTGCTACTGAAATCCTTGGGAAAATGCTCTCATGCACTCCTTGGAGAATGAAGAAAGAGATTTTGAATCCTTTTTTTTGTTATCTCTCAACAAATCTTTCTCTGCTTAATTCAAAGCATTGTTGCTGCATCAACTAGCTCTAGAAATCCATTCTCTACTAGTTCCCATAAATCTTGTGAGAAAAAAAATGCCCTCATAGTGATTGCCCAGTAGTCATAATTCTTCCCATTAAACTATGGGATTTGTGGGTTTGTCAAGCTTATGCTTGCTGCCATTTTTACAGAAACTCTTAAAACAACCCTTTGTTGTGAAGAACCTACTCTAATACCACATGAAGGCCATAGGAAGAGGATGCAAAACAAAAAGCTAAATCAACTAAACTCAGAATTAACACAGAATTATACAGAGTAGAAATTTAAAACACACAGAATAAACCCAATTTTTTTGATATTGTATTAATTCATTCAAAATATATTTTTCTCACAGAGCTACTACTCTCAATTCACAATATTACTTCTTCTGACCACACACATTATTGTTCTCTTCTAAGTACATAAAACCTTCTTTTCACTTAATAAAAAACGCTACGATAAAAACTTCACCAACACGAAATGGAGGTGAGATTAATACAATTAATTAAAAAATTAATTACAAGAGATTCATGGAGGAGATATGCCAAGATTTAACCAATTAATCACATTAAATATAGTTCGAAAATATTAAATAGAAAGCAAATGTCATAAAGACATTTCACGTTGACCAAAATTAACGTCGAAGAAATACTTCACCGCATAACCGCCAGCAACGAAAGAGAGACCAGCGGGATTGCAGGGGCACCGCTCCACCACACAAGGCTGGAGAAGGAGTTGCGGTATGGCAGTAGATACCGCACCACCGCCCAACACAGAAGAAGAGGTTGTGGGTCAGCGGTAATCACCACACTACCGCACAAGACTTTAGAAGAAGCTGTGGTTTGGCGGTAGATATCGCAACACCGCACAACGTTGTAGGAGAGGACGCGGGAGAGCGGGGAAGCCTAGAAATACACAACAGGAGTTGGGAGAAATTCCAACAAATTGTAAATGTACAAAAAAATGATCATTTGGTCAATTGAACATTACTAGTTTTAATTCAACAAGAATGAAACAAAATATACTTTTGAATCAAACTAAACCTCCCTAGAAACAAGATCATTATAAAATAATCTATGAACATATCAAATTCCTTAAAGTGACTTATGCTTGCAACTCCACTATTCTACTTTGTCAAAACCTATATTATTTCCAACACAAACATGATAAAATGCAATATTATTTTTACACAAATTATAAGATGGACAAGGTTTTGAGAATTTAGTGCAAACAATATGTGAAAATTAAGAAAAAACAAGTTCAAATATTGTGACTATGAATACAAAAAGATAACCACAATTTGACAAATGATTTGACATATGAAGACAATTAGAAATAGAGATGCTACTAAGACTAAACAATGCAAACATTTTAACATTTTCAAATCGAACAAGCTAATAGGATAGAGGAATTTAGAAGTATCATTTATATACAAAGTCAAATAAAAGTTTAAGATACTCCCTATATGTCCTTGGCGGAGGAAGGCGTGGCTGGTTTACAATACACCTCAGCTTCCAAAACCAGTCAATGGAAACTACGCTTACTTTTTCAAATACTCCAAAAGCCGTCAGATTCCCTCTATAATTTAGTTGATTACCATTCATTAATATGGTCAGCATCAAGCTTGTAAAGGGAAGAACGCTTTTGCTTACAAGGCCAATATACCAATATTTTGGCACTAAAGCTTCTCCTCTCTAATCACGATGCCTAACTCGGAACAAAGTCAGGGATTAATCTGATTCTCCATGACGAAACTTGTAAAGAATAAAACATGAAAGGGCATTCGGGTGCAGTTAAGTATTGTAGCAACTCGATATTGCTCCCCTTTTATAATTTAGTAACAACATTGTCTCTGGAAATATCGTTGAAAATGGAGGTGTTCATGGTGATGGTGGTACTGGTTTTAGTCGTCGTTAATGCAGAACCAGAATGTCCGATGAATCTGGACTATGTTACTCGAATGTCATGGAACACATCAACCTGTCAATCAGTTCAAACCTCTGAAGAGCTGGAAATTTGTACAACGACATTGAGAAGTGTGTTGGGTGTAGGGCTTGCTCAGTTCCTCCGAGATGAATCCATCTTTGAACTCCCCGACAATGCCACGGCCATTGCATGCCTCAACGCGTTTCAGCAACAGATTAGCTCTATGGGTCTTCCATCAAATCTGGTTTCGCAATGTTTCAGTGATATATCCGAGTTTGTATCAAGCCCCCACTTGTGCGGCGGCATACAAACCAAAGAAGACTGGATGGAGAAAATGGGGCCGACTCCCTTGGACGCAGCCTGCAAAGGAGATCTCTCTGAGTCCACTGCTTGCAATCTATGCATTAACAGCGGACAAATTGTAGTGAAAAGATTAATAGGAAGAATTCAAAACGTTACAGCTGAAACAAGTCTGCAATGTTACTATTTTGCAGTCCTGTATGCTATTGGTGTAGCCAATGAATTTGGGCCTAAGAGCAGAAAAGCCGCGAGCTGTCTTCTCCACATTCCTTTTCTGCCCAAGAAGCCCAGAGCTCAGTTCGAGATGGTGTTATATACTTGTGTGGGCGCCGTCATTGCTCTGATATTGCTCTGTGGCATAGTAATCAGTTACTCGTGGTGGGCCAGGATGAAGCTGAGCGCCAAGCACAGGCGTTTTGTGAGAATTAACAGAAGCCTTCTGAGTAACGCCGTGAAACCCAACGTGGGTGCAGTGTGGTTCAACTTACGGCAAATCAAGGACGCAACAAACAATTTCAGTTGCGCCAATTTGATCGGGCAGGGTAGTTTTGGAATGGTGTACAAGGGAACACTACCCGACGGTCAGATGATTGCTGTCAAGAGAATGAAGAACTGCTCTGTCGATGAAGACGAGGATTTCTTGAACGAGGTGGAGATCATCAGTAGTTTTCGCCACCGAAATTTGGTGGCTCTGCGAGGATTCGGCGTTGCCAGTGACGACAAAGAGGGATGCCAGCGGTTTCTTGTTTACGACTACCTGGCTAATGGCAGTCTCGATCAACACATTTTTGGAGGGGAAAATGAAAGCTGGAGAACACTGGGTTGGGAGCAGCGCAAGAACATTATAATCGGCACAGCTAAGGGGCTCTGTTATCTGCATTTCGGCGTGCAGCCGGCGATATATCACAGAGATATCAAAGCCACTAATATTCTGCTGGACGACGACATGAATGCCTGCGTTGCGGATTTTGGGTTGGCGAGGATGACGACAGAAGGCAAATCGTACATCGTCTCAAAAATAGCTGGTACGCATGGCTATTTGGCGCCCGAGTATGCTCTCTACGGAAAGCTTACAGATCGCAGTGATGTCTACAGCTTTGGAGTTCTGTTGTTGGAAATCATGAGTGGCAGAAAGGCTCTGGATATTTCTGCGGCGTGCCCTTCTGAGTATCTTATTACTGATTGGGCATGGAAGCTTCTCAAAGCGAATAAAGTCGTTCAAGTTGTAGATAGCAGAATGGTTGAGAGTGAAGCAGTAAACACAATGGAGAGATTCGTTTTAGTGGGTATTCTGTGTGCACACTTTACAGTAGCATTCAGACCAAGTATGGCAGAAGCATTGAAGATGTTGAAGGGAGAGGCTGCCATTCCTGCAATTCCAGACAGGCCTTTGCCTCTGGCAAATCACAGAGCACTGGCCGATGGAACGGCTTTTATCAGCTTTCTAGATAGTTATCCTTCCTTCAACTCATCAGTCGGGGCAAGATAGGCGGCCGTGCGTGCGTCGCTTTGAACCTCAGGCTCCAATACAAGTGCATATTCCTTGTTTTTGACAAACAAGTGATCTCATTAAAGAAACAACAAAAAGAATACAATTTTTAATGTATAATATAATTTTTGTTTTAAACTGGTGGAATACTTCAAATTTAGGAATTAGAATGTGAGTTGCGAGTAAATGTAAGGGCTTAAAAGTGAGTGGTATGGAAGCAACTTCAAATTTGGTTTTAAAAAAAGTTTGTACATTTAAATGAAAACAAAAAGATTTGTAAATAAATAAAAATTTAAAATATATGAAAAATTATTAATTAAATAATCGAATGAAGTATTATTGTAAATGAACATTATGATCTTATTTTATTTCCATTTCATAGTTTATTATTTATAATGTTTTATTTTACTTGTTAAAGAATTTTTTTTATCAATTTAAAAAACTCACTCCTTGAATTTTTTTCTCAAAAAATTAAGAAATGCAAAGATATATGAATTATAAATGACATTTTTACATTGATAATGTGAGTAAGTTTCTTAAAAAATGTAAAAATAAATAAATTTGTATGGATATAGTTGGTTTATATAAATCATATTTGTCTTTAAGTTGACGATTACAATAAATTGAGTATGCAAAAATCTCTTTTCGATAAGTTTTCATGAACATGGTGGTCGTTTACCTAAATATCCATTAGCTAAGCTACCATGATTAGGGGGATCCACTCTACTGAAGGTACTTAAGGTTAAAACTTAGCCTTTGATATACCTATAGAGATTTGTATCTTGATGGATGGAATGCCACATCATTATCTTTACTAGCTACAAATCTACTAAATTGTGTGTATTTTGTTTTCATATATTCTGAATAACATTGCATAAATGTATCATGAAATAAAAATTGAAGATATTTAAAATATTAAACAAATTAGTACTAGTAGTAAATTTCTAAATAAATATATCTATTACAATATTTTTAAAAAAATAAAATAGAATTGTTGATTTCTTCTAGTAATGGTGTATGTTGCATACCTTACATTTCCCCTTAGTTTGGAATCAATTTAGCCAAGAGGTCATTTACATAGAATGACTAGTATATGATTGACATAATTTTAGTACAAAAGCTCTCACATAACTTAATCCTAACTTGATTGTACCTAAACTCATTCTCAAGGACTTGTCTTAACCCTCCATTTAAATTCATTTGATACCAAGATTATGACTCCAATTAGACATTATCTTTTATTTCCATATTAATTTCAATTTATTCATTTTAGATAGCTAAAATCCCAACCCATTTATCCTAGGTAGATTATTTATAAATTAAAATTTATTTTTTAACCTAGAATATTTATGTAACTTGGTGTATTATATTCCCTTACATTTTTATGCATTTATGTGCTCTTTAACACCCTTGTTGAGATAAGTGTTATACATGATGCATGAAATATTTAATATTTAATATAGTTGTGGTCTATCATAAAAAGGGACATCACACTTTTGGTAGAGAAATATCTTCCTAGGAAGTTGTCATGTGTAACATTGAGAGAATACGTGTAATGTACATGTGGATTCACATGAAGACATGTTATCTTGGTACAAGAATTAAATTAAGGGTCATGTGGGCTTCCCATTGGACACCCTAATGATTCTTGGAGTTAATGGCAACCTTTTGTGACCATATTGAAATGTCAATAGGGTACATTAATTTAAAAACTTAGTTTTCATGTTGATTCATATCGATTTATAGAGAATTTGGGATGGGATATATTCAAGTGAAGGAAGTAGCTAGAAGGGTTATGTTGTTAAATTTATTTTATGATTAAAGAGTGTTGATCTCTTGCTATTATTAGTTCTCACATTGTAAAATAAAGGGTATGGACTCTGAGTGTGATAGATGGAGAAGATGTTTCCCAAGAAACGCCAGTGGATGAATTTTAGATTATATAGTTGGATTCCTCTTGGAAAATACATGATTTCAAAGAATACAACCTAATTTTGAGTCAATATGTGAAATTTATATGGCTCCCATAATTTTCAATATGAGATACTTGAGTTAGTTATGACCTAAGTGTCACTCTAGGGGATGGAAGGACCCCAAAGTGTCACCAATAATAACATCTATATGCATAAGGAGACTTCAAACCATAACCATGTTGATATCTCATGGTTGTATGCAATTATTTTTTAGTGGTGAATATTCACCAATTGACTAATAGTTAAAATTGAGGATTCAAAATTTCGCTAATAGTACAAGTTGTAAGGCAACTTAAATTGTCGAATATATACAAAAAATTAGTCCTAATTAAATTGCCAAAATATTTATTCTATTAAGCTTTTGAACATAAAAATTTACCAAAATATTTGATACTTGATTAGATCAAATTTTCCTAAATTTTATAACTTATAGTAGAAATTGAAATTAATTCATCAATAATATTATATAATTATTGATTACTTTAGGGCCATATCACCAATTTTAAATTACAATCGTTTTTTATAAATATAATTTAATAGTTGAGGTTGCATTTCATGGGTTAAAATGTACCCACAAAGCTCCAATGTCCATTGAGCTTGAAATTATATTTTGGATGTTAAAGATTTATAATCTAACAATTGAGATTAAATTCTTTGAAAAGGGTGCATGTTACGCTCTTAATCTTAGTGTATACATAGGGTATGAGTAGCCATCTTGTGGCTACATTAATTCTTGATTAAGTCATATTATCATTAAATTATATTGTCATTTAATTATTTAGGTTGACCTAGGGCTTATATGTGATTTTCTAAGTCAATCTTGGTGATATTTTAGGTATAAGTAGGGTATATATAGTCAATCATCAAATTGTGAATTGTGTTCTCATTAGAGCTACTTGAAGGTTTCCCCTCTTGGAGTGACTTGTTATTTTGAGCAATTATCAAGTATTTTCAACATACTTCATATTATATTTTCCTCTTGTGCATTTAATTTCATTACAATTTCCATCCAAAATTCCTTCGAATAAAAATTTGATTAATATTTAAATAATGATCATACAACATATCATGACAACATTTTTTTAACCTAATTAAGATGTAATTAATCTATACACCCATACAAACTAAGTCTAATCCATTACAAAGATCGCTTAAACCCCGTCTTCATACTAATCAAATTTCAGTCCAAAATTCCTATAAATAAAGGTTTAAATGTACTTAAACAATGATCATCTAAAATCTCGTCATAACATTTTAGTAAAGTATAAATATATTATTGATTTACACTCCAATACAAACTATGTCCAATCCATTAAAGAGATTGCTTAAGCCTCATTTCATATTGATCGAATTTCAATCCAACTTTTGTTTTAGTAGGCAAAATCCTAACTTTCGTTTTTAACTATGCCCGATTTCTTTTTCTTCGAATGCTCAACCTACACAAACTTCAACGAATACAATTTTATGGATGGTTTGACAGTATTCCTTCCATTCATTAATCTCTACAAGCCATGGATACGCCAGATATATTCTTATATTATTGTAGTTCGAAAATATATGAATGCCTCGGAATTCCTGTTTAACGATTTCGATAAAATTATACAATACAATACGGTAGTATAATTTGCTGAGAATAGCAAAATCTGCGCTTGAGAACGGCGAATAACTTACGTGCTTGTCGCCAACCCCAAAGGCTTTCTTCAGTTCATCGGAATCCCCATCTCTTTTGGATTGGGAGAAGAAGACATGAAAGAGCACCTTCGTAAGTTCTGTGTGCATATGCAATGGTAGCATTTAGACCGAGTTGGGCGGAGGCGCTGAAGATGTTGGAGGGAGAGACTGCTATTTCTGCAATTCCAGACGGACCTTTGCCTCTTGTTAGATAAGATTATTTTTAACTATAAATAATAAAACAAGTACTTAGTTTGATTAAATAATAAAGGTGACGAGTGTATTTTTAGCATTTCTTCTATTAATTTTGAATCTATTTGAGTTGTTTTTCATAAATATTGTCAAAATCACATATTTATGTGTACGAGTCTCATATAGCATTGAGATATGTACCAAACTAAAATTAATCATCTAGTTACAATAAAATGAATGCATACATCTTCTCTTTGATGGAAATGATCTTTCTTCAGTTGTTGCAAGGGAACAATCTGAGCCTCTTATTCATTCTCTACATTATTATTATTTGCAGTTTGACGTGAGTGGATATTTTTGAACAACATTTGGAGGAGGCTTCTTTGTCTTTAGAGGAGACATCTTTGTATTTTGAGTGCGTTCTACATCTATCTCTCAGGGATTATAGATTGACATTTTTAGTTGTGTGGCCTACAACACATGTTTGGAGTGTGTCAACTTTTGGCATCGACATGGAGACACTTGAGGATAGTTCAGAGATATCACATATAACTAGATTCATCCCACATCTTCCTTTCAGTAATGGGAAGACATCTTGCACATCGTCTTGGTTTTGTTTCTTCTTGAGGGGAGGAATGTTGTTCAACGAGATTGAATCATCTTCAACACTCAATGTTGAGCTTCTATTGTTGTTGGAGACTCACCATTGAGGGGGGCTTACGTGGTCTCTCTTTCTCTCTCTTATGGGGGGTATTTTTCCTCGCACAGTGTTTTATCCCTCTCATTCATCATTGAGAGAATTTCGATTTCATCTCTCTTTTGGGGAGGATTTTTGTCCCATTGCGGTTTCTCCTTTCTATCCATTTGTGAGAGATTGCATTGTATATGTACATTGGTGCCTAACGTGGCCTCATATTCAAGAGCCATATTTGCATCTTTGCATAATAATTGACTCTCTTTAAAGCTATACTTATGGGGGGTGTTGCTGCAAATAGGTGTTTTGTCTATCTAGGTTCTATTTACATGTTAAGTCCACTTAGGTCCTAGGAGGGAATTTTTCTATATATTGTTAGTTGTCACTAGATCTTATCTTATCTTTTGGCATTTGATGCTTGTGTTCTAACTCATTTAATATTTTTTGCTCAGTAGTTATCTCATTATACAGGATTAAGATACATATCAAGATCTTTTCTAATTTCATATCTCACATTCTTCCTTTATAAAAAAGGTATCATTTGTACATCTTAGACAATTCAATTCAATTGAGTCAGTCCATTATATCACTACAATATTGAGTATTGCATATTGGCCATATCTTGCATCCATTATTGTAAATCTATGTTCTTGATTTTCCCTCTTGTAGAAGGTTATTTTTTCTTTTTGCAAGTGATCTTGGAGGCTTGAGTCTTTGAGTAATAACACTTTGATAATGCATAATTTTTTTCTATTCATCCAAATTAACTTCTTATTTTTCTATTAAATTAAGGACATCAATACCTAGTGCACATATATTTTTTAGAAAAAAATTCTCTATTTTTTAATTTTTTCATGTGTGTGAAACAAAGACCTTGATGTTTGTTGAAAAACCTACATTCACGAGAAATAGAATATAAATATAATAGTCAAATTAAATATATTGAAAATTATACTTTTTGGGAAGCTTACAATAAGGGCTAAGTTTACTTACAAAGTATTTTCCTAAATGACTTCATTTGATCCCCCAAAAGGTGAAGTAAAAGTGGTGTTTGTTAGCATTTTTAAAGGTATAGAGGAGACTCCATTGAGGGTTTGATTTAAGACCAAAGTGGCTCTATCCAAGGGGGTTTAATCTAATGGAGACTAATCTAACCCTCTTTAATTAAAACCCTTTAGATGGAACCCCTTAATGCTTAAATCATTAATTTTTTTTTTTTAAATGTGACTTAAAAAAATGTCAAGATGTTACAGAACTAGAACACGCTATTATGGAAACACCCATACAATGGTCTACAATAGTCAATTTTAGCTATTGGAACCTTCACACATACAATCTTATAAACCCACCAAGAACTACCACACCAAATCCCTCAAAGTTTTCAACAACTATAATCCTTCTTGCTACAAGAGCTTTATCTATAAAGGGTAAGTGCAAAAAAGATGGGGGGCAAAAAGGGGGCTTAAGTGACCACTTTTTTTTCTTCTGAAATCAGGAAATACTGACCTTGGACATGAAATTGAGGATAGTTACACTCAAAATTTTGAGATGCAACAAAAACAAGGATCATAGTGCTCTAAGTCTACTTTCTAAACTACTAATTTATTTTGAAAATGGTTGAGATTAAGGGGTTCAAAAGAGGGGACCACAGAAATTGGTGTTATTTTTGTAAGAAAAACATAACATAGCAACTTTTGTGGGTACCTAGCATGGTGAACCTTTCTTTAGTATTTTTAAAATCTCTTCAGTGAGAAATTAGCTAACAGTATGTAGTTTATGTTCAATTTTTCTGATAATTTTTTTAATGAGTTTTTTATTTTTTATTAATTTTCAAAGTGGACACTTCTTAAAAATAGAATTTTGGTCGTGCTACCCCTATAAATTTTGGAAACTAGTTGAATTTTTTTTTAATATGTGTAGAATGGAGTCTAGTTTCTAAAAATATAATTTATTCAAAATTTTGATGAACGGTTAATTTATAATGAAAAAAACACCAAATACTAGTTTTTGTCAAAAAACAGACACACAAACAAAAGAAATTATAGATCAAAGGCTTAACATTTTCAAAATGTGAATGAAATTACATCAGTAGATAGCTAAGAGGGAGCCTAACATAACCCAAGTGTTCGATTTGTTCGACCTTGAAACACGTGTAAACCTGACGGTGAGCATGAATGAGATTATGTGAAATTTTGTAGAATATGCAAAAACATGTCTTTGAATGTTGGGAAGGCCCTCCAATCCTTTGGGTTGGAAATCCAAAGAAATTACAAGCCAAAGGCTTGGGGATTCCCAAAGCAAGACAAAACGCGAGCGCGTTATTTGAATGCATTGACAAAATGCGAGCACGTTATAATGCGCTCATGTTTTGTGAATGCATTGACAAAACACAAGCACGTTATAACACACTCCTATTTTGGTCCACATTGAATTTATTTTTCTTCTCTTATTTTTCTTTCTTCTTGTTATCTTTGAGGGAAACTATATACATTAAATAAACATTTAAATATAAGTTGACATTTACATATGGACGTTTACTTTCTTATAATTTAAGTTATATTTCATGTATATAGTTTCAGGATGTTTGAGAGTGGTTTCAGATCTCTAGGAGTTATAATGGGTGATCCCACAATAGTGGTTTACAATTTTTGGGCAAACTGGACACTGCAATTATTATTTTTAACTAAATCTTCATATTTGGGCACCTATAGCGACTAAACCGTGAGGAATTTGAAGATGATGAAAACTAGAGTCTCATCACATTTTGTCTGTAGATTCTAAAAATATTTTTTTCAAAATTTTTGGAATCAGATTGCACTTTTTTTTCCATCTCCCACGAAAACTGGTTTTTTTTCAGAAAACAACATTTTTAAAAAGTGACGCTCACCATATACAACATAAATTTTTTTGTTTAAAAGATAAAATTCTATTTTTTTTAAATTTAGATTTGTAACTATGATATCTAGCACTTGCATTTGGTCTCATAGATTTTTATTGAATATATTTTTCTTAATCAAGTTTCGAAGTCAAACCAATTGCAATTCAAACATAGGCGGACTGTATACAACATAACTTTTTATGTATGTATCGAAATTCATTTTTTCTTTTTTTAATGGATCAAGGACAGCAATACCCAGCCTCAGCGTATTTTTAAAAATTTTATTTTGATAATCTGCTATTTTTCCACATGTGCAAACCAGAGAGCTTCATTTTCGGTGAAAAACCTATGTTTAATAAAACTAAAAAATAAAATACATAATAAAACCAAAACATATTAAAATTTAATTCGTTGGATAGCTCATTTTGAGGACTACCATTTTCTAGCTGGGTTTCAAAAGTCTTCTGCATTTTCATTTTCAAATTGAGCTTCGAAAGACAATTTTTTACAAAAAAAAATGAATTTTTTGGGAGATTGGGAAATAAGGGGGTTCGGCCGAACCCCTTTAAAATAATCAAAAAAATTATTTTAATGGGGTTCATTTGAACCCCACAAAATTGGTTCGGCCGAACCCCCTCACTATACATCCGGAAGTCAAACATCTTTTCCAAGTTTGTTTGCGTTTTTTCAAGCTCCTGTGTAAACGACGGTGACCCTCGTGCTTCCAACCCTGTCAACTTAAAAAGACATTTTACAGGTTAAAAAATGATGAATATTTTGATAATGTTTGTTATTGTTGTGAATATTTTGATAATGTTTGTTATTGTTGCATTTGTTTTTACTGTTATAAGTTTTTAAAAGTTTTTTCAAGTTTTTGTGACAGATTTTTTGCATTTTGGAGAAAAAATTGTTGTTGGTTTAAATCAATCATTTGTATTTTGAAGAAGAAAATGGGACAAAAAGCAAAAAGAAAAAACAAAGCTCAACGAAAATTTTCAAAAGATAAAGAAGAAAATAGACGCAAACAAAATTTGACAAATTATCATAGAAGGAAACAAGGTACGTGTTTATTTCTTCTTTTTCTCGTCAAATATGGGTAAATTTATTTATTTACAATTTAGCGGGTTTATCATATGTTTTATCTAGCAACAAGGAAAAATGCATCAAAATACATCAAATAATTGATATATAAGAAAATTGAAGGTTCCTCATATCATTTTTTTGGAAATGAAAACTCAAATGCACATCATCAATGAGTTCTATAAAACTAAAATCTGCAAGTTATCACTAGATTTTATGAATCCTTATACTAAATATTTTACTAGTTTTGATCTACAATATATTCTCTTTATTTGTATTTTTTTGTGGCACCCAATTTTGCATCTATCTATGTTTATGTCATTCTTTAAATTATTATATTTATTTCATCCAATTGTGCATCATCAATTATATAGATATGGTAGAAACACCATCTTTCACCAGTATTTCCTCCTCTATCTTGGTATCTCCCTTTGTATCAATACATGAAAATCAATAGTAGGGAAATCATTATGTATAACCAAATTGGATAAAAGAAGATGACACAAGATAATTCAACAAAAAAGAATTTCTAAACTCATCTAAAAAACCTAAATAGTGATAATTAGTTGAGAAGGCGGGGATAGCTCAAACACCCCACAAACACACAAAAATTGGTAAAAATTATTAATATTATAATAAATAGAATCATATTAGTTAACAATAACTATTTTTGGATTATGATAGATTTAACAAGTACGATGAATATACACATAAAACATACATTAACTAAATAAGTTTATATGCGAGGAACATATAATGTAGAAATATGTATCTAAAATAATATTTTCTAAATTTTCTAACACATAATCTAACATTAGAATTATAAAATTCTTCATAACAATGAAATAATTCATAAAAAAATAAACATATTGATAGTAAAAATAAAAATGTATTGAATTTGATTACCTAAATAAAAAGTTGAAAGTTTTATCTAACTTTATTCCTAGATAAGATTAATAACACAAAAATACTATCCAAAATAGATAAATCAACAAGTGTAAATGGTCTTATCTAAATTGGTTTCACCTATATAAACTATGCAAACTTATTTTTCCTATAAAAAAAAGTACTATATTTTTATTAAACAAAATATTAAAAATGGGATTTAATTATAAACAAAGAAAAACCTAGAATGAAAGTTGAGAAATAGATATCTTGAATCATGTGATAGGAATCTAGAATATTAATCAATAGAAGATAATAAAAATTAAATCATGTTTCCTAGATGGTGGCATGACTACATTAAGACCTCTATATGACTACATTGATTTTTGTCAAGTACATAAAAAATACCAGTTTATGCAAAAAATTGAAAGTCTATAAAATAAGAATAAAATACACAACCAATAACAAGAAACTAAATAGTAGAATAACACATAAATTTTCTAAAATAAATTAAATGATATAAAATGGTCATAATGTTATTTAAATAGAACTCTAAGATAATATAATTATGATAGATAGGAAAAGACACAAAACCTTCATATGAAGAGATTTTCAAGAATACATGTAGCTAGTTCCACAAAGGGAAAGGGGTGAATTTTGGTTATCTTACCAATATTGTCAAATCCCTAATTTGGTATTTTTACCTCCACAAATAATCAAATAAAAATACATTAGATTAATATGGTTGTGCTCTTATCCTATGTGCATCTAGAACTAAGATGAGTGCAACATAAGAAAATAAATATAATCTATAGCAATAAGTGCATCCCTTAGATATATGAAAAAAGAAAATTTGAGAAGATGGATCAACAAGCATTTCCAAGAGAGATATGAATCTACAAGAAGAAATATGAAAATTTGTGATTATGATATTTTCTTAGGTAGCTTCCTCAATGAATATAGCCATCTAAATATGTCATCTTCTTCTAGACATCTCTTTCTTTTGCTATAGATTCTTATCATAATCTTAATCTATATTCATATTCAAAGATATATGCACTATCTAGCCCTCCATGATGTATAAAATGTTAATTCTTCTTTTTGGGAGTCAAAGATTTCATTACATTCTACATGAACCAATTTGAGATTAAACAAAATTTTAAAAGCACCAAAGAGTCATTTTGAATCTCAAACACCGCAAAGTTTATTTTTCCTTTAAACCCAATAGGTTCAAGACCTTTATAGTAGATACCATGTGCTAATGAAAATTTTCGATCTTTAGTACTATATCATAGGGAGTATCATGTAAATTTGGTTTCCCAAGCTCCTTCCAATTTATTTTAAGAATAATTTTAACATCTACTCCCAAGTTTATTAATATATTTTTCATCCATAAAAATGAGTTCTATATGATTGTGCCCATTTAAAAATATTAAGATGTGAAAGAGATGCATTTTGTTGTAATTATCATGTTCTTAGAATTAATGTCTATTCTAACATGTTCCAAGCCAAAAATTAAATTATGAGTGTTGAAATTTATATATATTTGTTGTTTTATAATTTAAAAATTAGATTTTGTTCAGTATTAATAGATAGGTATTGAAGGTTGAGACACAAATCCTAACGATCTCTTGTAATGGGATACCTTATCTAGAAGAAAAATAAAATATTTAAATTTACTAGATCTTGACTATCTACTTATGTACAAAGAGGCTCATAGACTTACAACGTGCTATCTAAGATTTTTGTCCTGGTTTTCTATCTTTTTTTTCAATTTTTTTTTCCTGTTTTCTTTATTTCTAGATTAGAGTTTTATTTTGTTTGTGCTACTAATCTGTTTGTTTTAGCATGTGTCCAGCTGGAATTAGCTAAATATTATTTTAATTATTTTTTTTCTTTACAACTTGCATTTTACATGCATTGGTTAAAAAAGAACAGACATGCAAATGCATATGGGTTAAAAAGGACAACACACTTTATTTTTCATTGGGTTTAAAATTAACTCTTAGATAGAAAACACTACAAACGGTTAAAATTAACCTAGGTTTGCTTGATAAACACTACAAATGGATAAAATGAACCTTGTGCATTCTTTGTTTGTACACATTTTGATTTTGGTTTAAAAAGAACACCATGTGAGTGTGATCTGAAATATTCATGTGCTTTTTCTTTGTTTTTAAACAAAGATCAATTGAACTATGAATATTTTGGTTCGCTTTTGTTAAGCCTTAGATCTTGGGCTTGCTTTGGTGGGAAAAAGTACTCACCCCAAAGCGACTCAAACCGGGAACACGCTAAAGCCAAGCAACGCCCAACCGGTATATAAATTCGAATTTTAAGGAAAGCTTAGCATTACAGAACTTCCTGCGGACAAACAATTGACTCCCTAGTACCCTTGTGGTGCGTCGAAACCTGCAAACCCTAACCTCTGCAGATTGGGATGATAATGCCTCTCGCATGGCCTTCTGAACGGGTGCCCAAAATAAATCCTTTGTTTTAGAAAACCACAAACCTTCTATTCTTTGGTGCAGCAACGGTCGTTGCCATGGCACCCGCACCTGCGTAGTTCTTAGTAGAAATGATCAATTTGTCATGGGAGTTTCATGGAGATTGGAAGCTTGGTTGCCCTGAGAAGTGAGTGCAATGTAAGGGGGAGCCCGTGGGGCTAAGCTTCTGAAATTCATTCGCTAAGGATATGCGGTTCGTGGGATCCATAAGAATACTGTCCTTGCAGCCTTAGGATTTTTTTTTTGTAAATGTCTTCTATGTGGTTGATTTTCATTCTTTACAACACCACGTGTTTGCCAACTATTTTCAGACAACATGAACAAATGAACATCATCCTCCAAATCTGAATCAATAGAGTCAAACTATCAAGAGTCCCCTAACACCACCCATGACACTAAGTCACAAAAACCTTCCATTAGTCATACCCACCCTAACCTTGACAAGGGAAACCAACCATCCATATCATATCCTAGTCCTTCATTCATGTCATATCCTAGTCCTCCAATCATGTCATATCCTAATCCTCCATCCACGTCATATCCTAATCCTCCATCCACGTCATATCCTAGTCCTCCATCCACGGCATATCCTTGCATCGTAGCCAAATTTGGACCTAGAGTTGCATTTGACCTCTTGCATTCTTAACTTATAAAATCATATCATACCATTTTAATATATGTCATCTTAGAATCATATCCTTTTCATTGCATCCCAGACCTTAAATATTCCTACTCTTGCATACATAGAATGTATCATTTCACCTAGGTCTTGCATGTACAACCCCTTGCATATATATCAAGATCATATCGTGCCTAAATTCCAAGTTGCATACATTCCATGTTCAAAATTTAGTCCTTTGTATAGTCATCATTGATCAAATAGAACCCTTAGCTCTTGCACGAGTTCCACTACTCTTCATAGGTCTCAAAACCAATCCATTTTTTATCTATCGCCCACATCACTTAAGGTTTATCATGGACTTTCAAGTTAGGGAAAATACCATTATCCAAGTGCGTGTCTAGGGAAATCCTTTTGGAGTCCATCATCTCCTGCATACCCCCTCTTGATCAATGTTCCCTTGTGTTTATCCATCATAACACAAGTCAAGCCTTGCATCATAACCAAATTTGGACCTAGAGTTGCATTTGACCTCTTGCATTCTTAGCTTATCACATCATATATCATACCATTTTCATATATCATACCATTTTCATATATCCTAGATCTTAGAATCATATCCTTTTAATTGCATCCTAGTCCTTACATATTCCTACTCTTGCATGCATAGATCATATCACATAGTCCATATATACATATATATCATTTCACCTAGGTCTTGCATGTACAACCCCTTGCATATATATCAAGATCATATCGTGCCTAAACATTCCAAGTTGCATACATTCCATGAATTTAGTCATTTGCATAGTCATCATTGATCAAATAGAACCCTTAGCTCTTGCACGAGTTCCACTACTCTTCATAGGTCTCAAAACCAATCCATTTTTTATCTATCGCCCACATCACTTAAGGTTTATCATGGAATTTCAAGTTAGGGAAAATACCATTATCCATGCGTGTCTAGGGAAATCCTTTTGGAGTCCATCATCTCCTGCATACCCTCTCTTGATCAACGTTCCCTTGTGTTTATCCATCATAACACAAGTCAAGCCTTGCATCGTAACCAAATTTGGACCTAGAGTTGCATTTGACCTCTTGCATTCTTAGCTTATCACATCATATATCATACCATTTTCATATATCCTGGATCTTAGAATCATATCCTTTTCATTGCATCCTAGTCCTTACATATTCCTACTCTTGCATACATAGATCATATCACATAGTTCGTGTATACATATATATCATTTCACCTAGGTCTTGCATGTACAACCCCTTGCATATATATCAAGATCATATCGTGCCTAAACTTTCCAAGTTGCATACATTCCATGAATTTAGTCATTTGCATAGTCATCATTGATCAAATAGAACCCTTAGCTCTTGCACGAGTTCCACTACTCTTCATAGGTCTCAAAACCAATCCATTTTTTATCTATCGCCCACATCACTTAAGGTTTATCATGGACTTTCAAGTTAGGGAAAATACCATTATCCAAGTGCGTGTCTAGGGAAATCCTTTTGGAGTCCATCATCTCTTGCATACCCTCTCTTGATCAATGTTCCCTTTTTTCTATCCATCATAACACAAGTCAAGCCTTGCATCGTAACCAAATTTGGACCTAGAGTTGCATTTGACCTCTTGCATTCTTAGCTTATCACATCATATATCATACCATTTTCATATATCCTGGATCTTAGAATCATATCCTTTTCATTGCATCCTAGTCCTTACATATTCCTACTCTTGCATACATAGGTCATATCACATAGTCCGTGTATACATATATATCATTTCACCTAGGTCTTGCATGTACAACCCCTTGCATATATATCAAGATCATATCATGCCTAAACTTTCCAAGTTGCATACATTCCATGAATTTAGTCATTTGCATAGTCATCATTGATCAAATAGAACCCCTAGCTCTTGCACGAGTTCCACTGCTCTTCATAGGTCTCAAAACCAATCCATTTCTTATCTATCGCCCACATCACTTAAGGTTTATCATGGACTTTCAAGTTAGGGAAAATACCATTATCCAAGTACGTGTCTAGGGAAATCCTTTTGGAGTCCATCATCTCCTGCATACCCTCTCTTGATCAATGTTCCCTTGTGTTTATCCATCATAACACAACTCAAGCCTTGCGTCGTAACCAAATTTGGACCTAGAGTTGCATTTTACCTCTTGCATTCTTAGCTTATCACATCATACATCATACCATTTTCATATATCCTGGATCTTAGAATCATATCCTTTTCATTGCATCCTAGTCCTTACATATTCCTACTCTTGCATACATAGATCATATCACATAGTCCGTGTATACATATATATCATTTCACCTAGGTCTTGCATGTACAACCCCTTACATATATATCAAGATCATATCGTGCCTAAACTTTCCAAGTTGCATACATTCCATGAATTTAGTCATTTGCATAGTCATCATTGATCAAATAGAACCCTTAGCTCTTGCACGAGTTCCACTACTCTTCATAGGTCTCAAAACCAATCCATTTTTTATCTATTGCCCACATCACTTAATGTTTATCATGGACTTTCAAGTTAGGGAAAATACCATTATCCAAGTGCGTGTCTAGGGAAATCCTTTTGGAGTCCATCATCTCTTGCATACCCTCTCTTGATCAATGTTCCCTTTGTTTATCCATCATAACACAAGTCAAGCCTTGCATCGTAACCAAATTTGGACCTAGAGTTGCATTTGACCTCTTGCATTCTTAGCTTATCACATCATATATCATACCATTTTCATATATCCTGGATCTTAGAATCATATCCTTTTCATTGCATCCTAGTCCTTACATATTCCTACTCGTGCATACATAGATCGTATCACATAGTCCGTGTATACATATATATCATTTCACCTAGGTCTTGCATGTACAACCCCTTGCATATATATCAAGATCATATCATGCCTAAGCTTTCCAAGTTGCATACATTCCATGAATTTAGTCATTTGCATAGTCATCATTGATCAAATAGAACCCTTGGATCTTGCACGAGTTCCACTAATCTTCATAGGTCTCAAAACCAATCCATTTTTTATCTATCGCCCACATTACTTAAGGTTTAGCATGGACTTTCAAGTTAGGGAAAATACCATTATCCTTGCATGTCTAGGGAAATCCTTTTGGAGTCCATCATCTCCTACATACCCTCTCTTGATCATTGTTCCCTTGTGTTTATCCATCATAACACAAGTCAAGCCTTGCATCATAACCAAATTTGGACCTAGAGTTGCATTTGACATCTTGCATTCTTAGCTTATCACATCATATATCATACCATTTTCATATATCCTGGATCTTAGAATCATATCCTTTTCATTGCATCCTAGTCCCTACATATTCCTACTCTTGCATACATAGATCATATCACATAGTCCATGTATACATATATATCATTTCACCTAGGTCTTGAATGTACAGCCCCTTGCATATATATCAAGATCATATCATGCCTAAACTTTCCAAGTTGCATACATTCCATGAATTTAGTCATTTGCATAGTCATCATTGATCAAATAGAACCCTTGGATCTTGCACGAGTTCCACTACTCTTCATAGGTCTCAAAACCAATCCATTTTTTATCTATCGCCCACATCACTTAAGGTTTATCACAAACTTTCAAGTTAGGAAAAATACCATTATCCTTGCATGTCTAGGGAAATCCTTTTGGAGTCCATCATCTCCTACATACCCTCTCTTGATCATTGTTCCCTTGTGTTTATCCATCATAACACAAGTCAAGCCTTGCATCATAACCAAATTTGGACCTAGAGTTGCATTTGACCTCTTGCATTCTTAGCTTATCACATCATATATCATACCATTTTCATATATCCTGGATCTTAGAATCATATCCTTTTCATTGCATCCTAGTCCTTACATATTCCTACTCTTGCATACATAGATCATATCACATAGTCTGTGTATACATATATATCATTTCACCTAGGTCTTGCATGAACAACCCCTTGCATATATATCAAGATCATATCATGCCTAAACTATCCAAGTTGCATACATTCCATGAATTTAGTCATTTGCATAGTCATCATTGATCAAATAGAACCCTTAGCTCTTGCACGAGTTCCACTACTCTTCATAGGTCTCAAAACCAATCCATTTTTTATCTATCGCCCACATCACTTAAGGTTTATCATGGACTTTCAAGCTAGGGAAAATACCATTATCCTTGTGTGTCTAGGGAAATCCTTTTGGAGTCCATCATCTCCTGCATACCCTCTCTTGATCATTGTTCCCTTGTGTTTATCCATCATAACACAAGTCAAGCCTTGCATCGTAACCAAATTTGGACCTAGAGTTGTATTTGACCTCTTGCATTCTTAGCTTATCACATCA